>JASSRZ010000053.1:19414103-19444330 GCA_032164315.1 Malacoctenus gilli | reverse complement strand
ACACACACACACACGCTCACACACACACACACACACACACACACACACACACACACACACACACACACACACACACATAAGCGCGTGCGCACACACTCTTTCTCCCCCTGTGTGTGTGGTGTGAGGGTGTCAGCACTCCCTGCATGGAGAGGCAGGCAGAGGTCAGTGCCAAGGAACAGATGGTGGTAGCTGGGTAGGAGGGCGGAGGGCACAGAGGCAGTGGGCGCAGCAGGACTGCTGCCTGTCCTGTGGCCTCCACCGGGTGAGAACAAGCAAAATCCTGATGCAGGTTTTTATTTTCTTTGCTGGAACTAACTCTGCATTATTGTTGGGGTAGAAAAAGTTGCACCAGTAGCATAATGCTCACAGAAAATGGAAGCAGGCCAAATAACAGGTTGTTTTTTTCAAATTGCTGGCAAACATGAAGGAATATGTATTTTTTAAAGCTACTTACAGTTTTGGTTTCTTTGACTGTATATAGAAGGAGTGATGATTAACTGTTTCATTGTTTGGACAAGCCAATGAAATACGACTCAGGCAATAGTTAGCTAATAGTTTCCAACCAAACCAGTCATTGTTGAGCTCTTCAACACATGTTGGTGGTTTCTTTGTCCCACCAAAAGAACCTTCAGCCTTGCCTCATACTGCCTCTGAACATTTCAGACCATGAACCTGCTCACAGAAACAGATACTTAGTTAATCTAATTACAGCATCAACAGAGGAAAAGATACATTTCTTTTTTGTGATTGTCAGTGACATAATGGCCCTTTTCTTAAAAGTGGAACTTTGGTCAGCTACCTCAAACTTTGTGAAATCTGCTGCAATCCCACTGCCCTTTTCCAGGTGGACCACTCCCTCAAGAAAGCCAATTCTTCCTAATATCCGGCCCTGCTAAGAAGAAGGGCCAAAGGTTCCTACCAAGAACTTTGGGTTGTAAAGAGTTGACTCACTGAGCGCTGCATCGCAGGCAGCAACTCCACCATGCACTTAGCACTGTTGCCCGTTTCTGTTCTACAGACACCTTTCATTTCTACCTCTGAATATGGAAAACTCAAATCAACAAAGTCAATCTTTGGAAGTCCTCATTAAATCTTTCAGCTTTCTAACTGTTCTTCGCACAAAAAAACTTTACCCGATGTGACGATCGTGTGATTCAAAAATGAAATGACATGTTAATCTGGAGTTGGAATATGGCAGAGCAGACACCGCAAGGAAATCACACACAAGAACTTGTGTTTTTTAAAAAAAAAAAAAAAAAAAGCCTCTGCAGAGCAGTAAATGCACCACTGCTGTTTTTAGAACCACATTCATTTTTTTTTATTGTGGTGTGATTGACCTGAAACCAGATCTGATTCAACTTCTCTCTGCTGCAGATGCTGTACTGCAGCATGAGAGCAGAGTTGGCTTCTAACAAACCAACTCCGCACACATACAAATACAAAATAAAAGCTACAAGTACTCTCACTTTTAAGATTGTACTGAGGCTGATTCTGATTTAATCACATGTAGTTCTGCAGTGCTCCACTAAACTGCAGGAACTCAAACTGCTGTGTGAAAGCAAACAGTCTCCAACTCTCTTTTGGCACTCGTCCCCCTGAACCATATGTAACCATTCTGACTTATACACCATCACACAATAACCATTGGAATAAAACTATTATCTCGTGTTTAGGTATAAAGAACATCAGCTGATGTATTGTGTGTTTCCTCAAAGCATGACAAAAGACATTGAGGCTGCTTAATGGCCGCAGAGTGACAGTAAATTCACAAAATCCAACCTACCAAAGTTACAAGTTTAAAGTGCTGCAAAAATTTTTTGGTTGTTGTTTTGGTTCTTCATTAGTGAGGTAAACTTTCAACACCAACTTTCAACTTTCAAACAACATGAGGCAACCACTGAGTTTGCCATGCTCCATCGTTGACTTCAGTTGAGTTACAAGTCATGTTTCTGTAAAAAATCCTTTGGTTCTTGGAAAATGTGCCTATGATAGGATGAACTGCCAAATTGTCCATAGCTCTTTGTAGACTGCTTGTGTTTGAGCTTTCATCAGCATCATATTTGTCAGGCAGGTGCAATATGAATAGGAGGGTGGAATATGTGCTTCTCATTGTGTAGACTGAACAACAGTCAGATTGTTGTTGTATTACAGTCAGAAATAGAGAGTTAACCACCACTGTCATTCATTAGCTCATTCTGCCTCAAGCTGGAACCAATATACTGTATGACCACACGTTTGTCATATAGTTCGATAATCAGATGGGACATGATTCACCTCGGGTGCTCCTTGAGGGACTGGATACCTATAGGCCGTCATTGGATGCTCTTCATTACTGCCACCCTGCCCCTCCCAGTTCACTCCCTCTTTCTTTCTTTCTTTCTTTCTTTCTTTCTTTCTTTCTTGTTGTCGCACACACTGATGTAATGTTCTTTAATACCTAATCGAAAGTATTGACATCCCCCTGGGTAGCAGGATCCCCCTGAGGGGCATTAAGTATTGATTTTAGGGGTCTCTGGATCCATGGCCAACACGTCCCCTGTCCTATTGCTATTAATGGCAGATTAGTAGGGCTATTACACCTCCAAGGCCAGATGGATACCAGGAGGAGTGGCAACTGGACGACCCTTCTTGTGAACGTCTTGGAGGAGTTAACTGCTGTTAAGGATTTGAAATATCTGTTGTATTTGTTCACAGAACTCAAAGATACTGCACTTGACAGTTTCTATTGGTATTGTCAGCCATTTGTCATCCAATATTTATATAATGTCATCTACTGACTTTAAAGAACCCCCATCACAACCCTTAAATGAAGAAGCAGTATTGAAGAAAAAATGAGATCTTGAGAATATACAAATTTCTGGGTTATTCTAAAAAGGGACAATCAGTGTTGTCCCTGTCCCTTCCTCCTCCTCCTCCTCCTCCTCCTCCTCCTCCTCCTTCTTCTTCTTCTTCTTCTTCTTCTTCTTCTTCTTCTTCTTCTTTACATTTATTAAGTTAGGGAAACATGGAGCAGGAATTCACTGTGGCTCAGCTGAAGCAGTGGTATTGGCAAAGTGCTTTGGGTTTTGCACCCTTCCCTGTGGAGCTGAGTTGACCTCTGCAGAATGGGGGACCTCAGTGATTGATTAGCTGGCCTTGGAGGACCACCCCTACCCCACTGGCTAGGGCATATGGAACCGTGTATCCTATGAACAGCTGCGTCAACAAGACTTATCCTCACTCTTTGTGTTATCCTGTTTGAGGGTGCTGCCTTAAAAAAGTGGCTGTGTTGTTTCACAACGCTCTTGCTCCACTCCAGCACATCAGGTATCTGCAGACTCGAGAAAAAGCTAACTGCCACTTTTTTCAGACACTGAACAAAGAAAAGAAATGTACATAGCCCAATTTAGAGGGCCAAATATTACAATGTCCAAAAATCATAAAAGTAACAAAAACTAATTTGACATATTGTCTTCCAATACTGCAGAGGCTGAAAATAGTTAAAGGGAGTTTGACTTTCTACTTCAGGCTAGACAGATCAACGTTCACAAGAGCAACCTCATAGTTGTCCTATTTGGGGTTTTCTTGAGGACTTTTCTTCTTTTCACAGGTTGCTTTGAAGCTTTATGTAGATAAACTGACCTCACCTCCAAACAGCACCTTTGGGATCCTGTAGAAATCAACTCCAAGCAGCTCCTCTGCATGACTGGGAGGGTGGAGGTGGGGCTAGTATCACTGAGTTGTAGCAGGAGAGCTGTTGGAGGAGCCTTGAGGAACAGTGCTGGAGGTGGGTGCTCAATACCAACTCATCTATGGCTCCTTGCACCAATGACCTCTTCTCCCATTTGCACAGTGACAGACAGGGCCAGGGGGTCACTCAATCCCCCCCCCCCCACACACACACACACACTCTACTAACAGGCTCCCAGAGATCCAGAAAACAAAAGGAAGCTCCCAGAGTGGACTGAGAACTGAACATGTGTTGGAGGGCATCACTTTACATCAGAGTCACTGTGTGCGTGAAATAAAAACATCGTGTGATCTGTAAAATGATATTTGACATTGTGTTGAGCTGGGGGACAATCACAGGAGAACATGTCTCATGTTATAAGGGAGCAAATATCTGCAGGCAGGTTCCATCAATTACCAACTTTCACATATTTTCAGACCTAAAAGCAAAAGGTGATTAAAAAAACTCATTTGGATGCTGGACTGATTTGAAAACTGAATGCCAGTCCCATAACCTGAGATCAAGGTGAAAAGCAGAGAGAATCAACAGGGAAAACAAATCCTCCAAAGGCTGAGTGCCAGAGAACGCATGAACACAAGTAAAAACAGAAGGCTCAAGGAGCCAAATGGAAACCAGACAAAGACAAAAGGGCACCAAGCCGTGACAGCGAGGAGTCCATGTCACCTGTCACCATAGTCACTCAGTCCACCTCTCAGTTTAGGTAGCTCGTGAGTTTGTGATTTGCAGATTTTGATGGCACATTTTAAATGTCAGACTGTGACACCAGGGAGTACAGGAAAAATGTGATTGGTTCATAATAGAAGTTAACAAATAACAAAGTGAAGCAATGTTGAAAGATGGCAATATTACATGTTTGATCAAGATGTGGTGTTGATGTCTTTCTGCTTTGGATTCACTGCTAACAGAAAAAAGTACTTGTGCTTGCAAAACAAGGTTTAATCATTCTTGTCGCTAAAGTATTTCCAAATAATAGATGTGAACTTTCCTCATGGTTCAAGTGTTGATTTGACTTGTTTCAATGGCAGAATCTTTTGCTCAAGCCAAAGAAAGTCTTGAAAAGCTGCTCTGTACTTCATAGAGTAAAAGAAATTCTGCCCGTGAAACAGGTGGAACATGAAACATAATAAAACCAAATAATTTGAAATGAACAGGAAAATGCTAACATTTGAAGTGATTTAGTATACATTTTAATAGTGACTTTTGGAAATTAAATGAGTGAAATCTACTTGATAAGATTTAGTTTTTGCATCGTTAGGATCAGGTAACCTCCCCTCAAACAATGTCACCCTTTGCACATTTGTGTTTCCATGACAACAACCTGACATTAAGTGTACAGAGCAAGGGGTGACAGAGTTTATCCTCTGTCATATATATCCTACATGTGCTTGTCTGTGTGTTGGTAGCGAGAGTTAAGACACAGTGAAGGCAGGCTGCTCCCTAAACAAGTCACTAGTCAGGTGGAAGAGCCATACTTGTTTCTCAGTATTCAATGAAAGTTTTGCTGGACACATTGGCCATTAAAACAGCTCCAGTTCCACATGTGACCTATACAAGGCTGCAGTGGACATAGATAGTGCGGAGTCTTTCCTCTCTTTTTCTAATACAACTCAGTGGGATGGATGAAAAGATGGATGCCATTCTGGGCAAAGGGTAACATGTTCTTAAAAAAGAATCTCAACAATAGAAACAGACAACAATGCTGTTGCTGCGCTGCAGCAAACCAAGTATCTGCAGACTCTAGATCAAGCTAAATGACATTGTTTTGAGAAACTGAACACACATAGAATCTCAACAATAGAAAAAGACAATTTTTAATAGCTGTTGTTCAGCTTGTACCACATGTTCATGTTTCCACAGGCTGGTCTGATTTTTTGTTCTTTACCAGCTTTCATCTTTTTTCCTTTGTATCAGGCTGCAGATGGAGAATGTGCTGCTGCTTCCGATCTGCCTGTCATCAAAATTTCGTAAGATATTTTCCCTTCTTCATTGGATGTACCTGTCCCCTGAGGCGCAATTGTAATTTTTCCTTTTTTAGCCTTTGTTCGGTTTTATGAACATATGAGAAATAATTCAGTACTCTGGTAAGTTGCCACATATATTTGTGTAAGACCCAATTTTGTAGACAATGCTGGTTTATGGTGGTAGTGGTGCATGGTTGAGGTCAGGGAAGAACAATGACATGAGGTGGGTTTCACACCTACAGACTCAGCCCCTGTGAAAGACCATGACGAGGCTGGTCAACTGTCCTTAAAAGGCAAGGACAAGTGAGCCGGCACAACTGGTGTCAATAAACAGTGTATTTCATTGTACTGGAGGAACCCACAGTAGACCGAGGTTTGTTCCATTTTCACTGAATAGAATATTTGTGAAAACAATTACTTAGTTTTTTCTGTTGTCTTTTGTATCCTTTGTCTCCTTAAATAAGCACCGCTTGCTTTTGTGCCTATGCTACATCATCAAAGATTGATGTGCTTTTTGGGCAATTGGTCTGCACACAAACTGCTTCACACATTCATCCAGCATTTTTGTTGTATCCAGCCAGCGCCTTTATCAGCCTCAGCAGTCTACAGTTTTCTCTTCTAACACCAGATAAAAGGTAGATTCGTTGTGTGTTAGACTCGTCACAGTCTTGACAATAACACTCTTCTATTAATATACTTAACACACAAAGGCTTGCACTAGCAGCTTTTAAATGGTCTGACTTGATGTTTTAATTAGGTGTATGTACTTTTAAAATGAGGTGATCATAAACGTGTGGGGGTGGGGCATAAGGAAGATGAAAAGGTGAAAAAAAAGATGATTTGCAGAGGTGAGTTCAAGTGGATGTCTGTCTGGGGTTAGAAGTGAAAGTAATTCATTACAGGGAGATAGTGCTTGCCGATATTCCTCAATTTGACGCTTTGCAGCATGGCAGTTGAGAGGGGTGAAGTAAAGGGGGGTGGGGGTGAAATGGCTGAAAGTGATAGGAAGGGCCTTGGAGGTGAGCAGCCTCCACGCGCTCAAGTGGAAGAGGAGGGATGGTGATGAAGGGATAAGGGCCAAATGGATGGTCATATTTTACAGTGGGTCAGTGTGGATCACACTGTCCAACATTGTAATTACAAGTTTGGTTAGCAGAAAGAGGGAGAGGAAGGAACAGTCGTCTTTGTCATTGCGTAAATGGACAGTCAGCCTTAATTGAGTGGTAACCTCTGAAGCTGTTGTGCTAACACAGCAAAAAAAATAGTGAACTGTGAGGAGAAAGGCTATGAAAGAGAAGAGAGAAGTGCTGATAAAGTCTTCTGCTGTTGTCACTTTGCAGTTTTTTTCTCCCAAACTCAAGAACATGGAACTGGCTCAGACATGCTGAGCAATTGTGCACAGCACGCAACACAACAGCATCACATGCACAATAAGATGAAATCACCAAGAGAGAAATTATTCTGATGGCAACATCAAATTCATTCTTTAAGCATCGATAGTCCAAATGACCAAAATTACACATGTGCACGTGTGTATATCTGTGCAACATGCACCATGTTTAATTTTTCACTGATGTAGTTCAGTAAATTATAGCACTGATACGTTGGGCCTCAAATACAGCATATTAAAAACACCTTTGTCACTTCAGTCTGGGCTTTAATGCTGTTGTTGAATGCATTAGAAAGTGAATGTAGGATTGACTTGTTCATCTTGATCCTGTTGTAGTGGCTAATTAGCATAGCAACACCCTCTGTTTAATCCATTAGAACCTTAGAATCTGTATGAACATGTTGTAACAGAAGGAAAGAGGATGTTCAGACTGAAGGACTCAGTGACTGTTTGTGTCAGTGTGCTCAGACCTTCCAGGAGCAGATGGAACTTCATTCTCAGAGGCTCCAACTAAATCTGTGCTTTATATTCCGTCCTTTTGTTTTGTTGCCATGTAATTCAGTATTTAAACTGGTAATGTCTGCAAAACACTCATAATCACCTTGTGTTTGAATACAACTAATCCTGCCGTACCTTCCTTTGATAAACTGTGGGTTCATCATGGATGACCACTTACTGCTGGTCAGGATGTATGTTTTTCTCAAAGCAACATCCCTTTAATTTTTGCCACTCATCTCTGCCTGACAAATTTATTTCTCTCTCAGTCTTTTCTAGTCTACTCTTTCTTTTCAGTGTTTCCTCTCAGTTTTACCCTGTTCTAATTTCCCCCCCTCGTCCCAGCCCCAATTTTGGCAGATATTTCTTTTCATTTTCTCTGCTCATCTCCTGTCTTATTTTTGGCTCCCCCCTCCCCCTCCATATAACCCCACAACCACCCACCAACCAACACACACTGCACCACCCTATTTTTTCGGTCTTTTCTTTTCTCCTGTCTCATATTCTTCCTGCAATTTTTTTTGGCTTGTCATTTACAACGGCTTGCTTTTTTCAATGTTCTGAGGTAATGGCAGAATACAGTGAGCCTGCCAGTCGGCTAGAAAGAGGGAACAATTTGTTCCCTTTGCAGTGAACGAGGACAGTTGTGATAAAGGGTGTGATCAGTGCACGTACGCACAGACGCACACGCACACACACACGCAGAAAATGATGATGAGGCCATTTCCTCCCTCATCTTCAGATCATCACCAAACTGCTAATGAAAAACACAATTACCCACAACTCCTTGTATCTCAGCCTTCAGCAGTGGTAATCTTGCTGCCCGTAAAAAGTCAGTTTGTTGATTTGACTCTGTTCCTTCTTCTTTCCAATCTGTCGACCCCCTCCCTTCTCTGGGTCATTCAGACAGGAGCTGGGCACTCCAAGTGTTCAACGACAATGAAGACGGCTGCTGAATGGTTTAAAGAATGTGATTGGAACTAGCATCACAACACATGCATGCACACACACGCGCACACACACGCACACACACACAGACGAATATTCCTAATCTGTCATACAAACATATCACTGTAAAATTCTGAATTGTAATGAATCATGGGCGGTGACACTGCACCGCATGCATGATTAAAAGCATGCATATTTGATGAGGTGATCTGCCACCTTGCAGTTCACATGACAGAGCATCATCTGCTGACATGTTTCTACCTTTCTGCGCTGTGACAGCAAGGTGTCACTTATGATGGCACTTTAATTAAATTTGTTTGTCCTGTTCACTGATAGTCATGGACTGCTGGATAGCCACGTTGCTGCTGTTGGGACTGATGCAGAACTGAGAGATAGTGGATCGTGTGTGTGTATGTGTGTGTGTGCGTGTGTGTGTGTAAAGACACAGAGAACTCGGTTTTGCAGGTGTGTGTCGGAACATAACATAAGCAATGTTGAGACAGTTGTCTTCAGCACAAAGAACATTCATTTAATCGCGTGTCTTCCGACATTAGGTAAATAAAGTAATGCCAAACATTCAACCCTCTAAATAAAAATGAAGAAAAACAAAGGGGTGATGTCTTGCAGATGGCTTGTTAGGACGAGTGTTGTGCTTCACTTCATGCCTTGACAGGCTTCCTATGTATTTAACACATTTTGTTTATCATCTGGAGTGTCTACGATGATCGTCATCCTGTGTTCCATCCCATGTGTACATGTAACCATGTGTCCATGCTTTCCATGTTTTTTTTCCACATTGTATAGTTATTGTTTTAGTACTTTAGCTCACCATAAATCTTATTCCAAGAAACTCGTTCCAGGCCTAGTCATATTTTTAGTGTTCTTGGCAGCTATAATCATGTTGTGTCTTGTTCAGGCAGAAAATTGAGGGAGGCAACTGCAACATCAACTCAACTTTTGGGTTTCTTTCTTCTTTTTTTTAACTAAAAAAAGGTTTCACAAGACTTTCAAAAAAAAAGTTACTCCAGCTCGCAGTCAATGAAAGTGACACCACCATGACCCATTAAATATGTTGCCCAAGAACTTGTGGATCCAACACCATGACTTAAGACAGGAGCAAAGAGAAGGTAGAGAGTCCATAGGGCAGCCAAAAGATGAGCCAAAGATAAGCTAAGAATAAACTTGGCAAAGACAATTAATGCCACTGGCACTCAGTGGTCTCGCCTCACAGCGCGAAACTCCTGGGTTGTCTTTCTGGTGAGAGTTTGCATGTTCTCACCAGGCTTCCTCAAACAGCCCAAAACTTGCATGCAGTCAACTGTCGACTAAATTTATTTGTTGGTGTGAAGTGTGTGTGTGGTTGTCTCTCTCTGTGTTGCCCAGTGATAGACTGAAAAGATTAGAATTCTTCCAGATAGGCACACACAAAATCATTTGAATTTCTTGTCAAATCTGTCCCCAACCCGATAAACTCTGTTTTACCTGAACAGTACCAAGTCTTTTGTCGGATGTCATGGCAGAATAATAGCTCAAGTGAGACAACAGCCAAAATTTGGGTCCTTATAAAATAACCTAGTGAAAGCTATTCAGACGTGTGAAGTATACAAGTGAACAGTTTGGCTTGCAGTGGCGAACCATTCCCACAGGCCATCACCCAAGAGCAACCAAGTCAGACAGTGTCAGGCAATCCAGAGGGTGATCGCTAGCCACATGAGCACTAAGAGTAGATTACAGCTTTGAGGGGGCTGTATGGGGAGTGCCTCTGAGGATCAAGGTGCCATGAGCACAGCACACCACAAGCACAAAATCAAGCACTGAAAGCACCAGCACCAAAAAAGAGTCAGAATCAACAAAAAAAGGAGGGGTATGACAAGTAATTTTTCAGCTACAGCAGTCCAAAGATTCCCCACTTTATGAATGGAACCCTATGTATAAAGAGGGACTGTTCACCTTCCAATGCATTTTTCCCCACTTCTAGATGTATGATTTGGATGAAACTTCATAAATGAATAGAACAGACTGAAAGGCAGTGAAAAACACCGAAAAAAGATATGTATGACATCTAACTTTTTTAAGACAAGCCAAGACAGTGGTAATAACCCTTTTTCACAATGCAGTGACGTCCACTCCGAGTCCGTTTCCGCTGCTGGTGAGCTCCCACCTTGGTTTTTTTTTCGTTTTCCGTTGTGTTTTTTTTCTGTTGGGCAGGGCCATCGCTAGTTTCGGTGGACAGAGGACCAGTAGCGGTTTTAGGCACAGGTGAACTGGGCAGTCGCCCTGAGCGGCATTTTTTTCACGACACAGGGGACAGTGCGAGCGCTTAGAGGAAAAAAAATGCAGCCCAACACATTTTTTAAAAAATATATTTTTTATGTCACTGTGTGGGGCAAATTGTCACCCTGTGAAGCTGTGAGTGAGAAAAGAAAGGCCACTTCAACCTTTCTATCGATCCCCTCTGACAAAAAAACGGCCAGCTTGTACCACACCAGCGAGAGAAGTTTTCTGTCATTCGTCTTTGTCTTTCATGAGGTTGAAGAAAAACAAGAAGTGGTTGAGAGCAAGTCAAAAACTGCACGGATGCAAGTACAAGCTTGGCTGTCTGGCGCCTTGTGCTGGACGTCAACACGACTGACTTGCATGTTTTGTGATGGGAAACGTTCGAATCAATTGTGCAACACATGCGCAGAAAAGATGTGCATTTAAAACTATTTCGAGCCTCCTTAAGAATAGGGTGTTATGCTGTAAGAGATTGGCTCACTCCAACTTCACGAAAATTCAACATTTCCTGGGACTTGTCCAAATCTCCCACCAGTTCATTTGGGCTTTTTTCTCTCTGCTACAGTGTCTCACCTCCTCCCAGACTGTCTTGTCCTAGTCCCCTGAAGCGGAGCAGGCCTGTATTGCATTAATGGAGGCCTTTTTTGCTTCTCCTGTCCTCACTCAGCCGGACACAGGCAGGTATTTTGGTGTGAGGTGGACGCTTTAGACCTTGGAGTGAAGGCTGTTCTCCCACAGGGTTTGTGGTCAATGGCCACATACACCCATGTGTGTTCCTCTAAAAAAAAAAAAAAAAACAATCATCTTCTGTGAAAAGGAACTTTGCTTTGGGGAATTGCAAGTTGTTTGCCATCAAGGTGGTTCTCGAGGAATGGCATCAATGGTTCAAGGGAGCACAACTTTCACAGCACAATAAACATTTATCACAGATGAGGCAGACTTGAGTATAAGGGACCTGGAGAAAAGTCAATTGCCTCTGGCAGAACGTGGATGTTGTCACTGTACTCGCTGCCATAGATACACAGACACTGGTGCATATGTCTTTTTTGCTGTTGGGAGGACAGACAGCTCTTTCACTGTAAGGAGTTACTCAGGTTCGCAAGTGGGTGCTCGTAAGCCCAGACTAGCAGTGGGGGGTGGGGGTGGGGGTGCTGGTTCCAGGAAATAATGGTATAAGAGTGTGTCAAATTCTACTACAGAAGGAATCTGGCCAACTAAAATAATAATAAACTTTGTAAATTTCTGCAGGCAGCAATGTGCCTGTAATATCCTGCTAAATATCAGTTTTATTTACTTTCAATATCTCTGAGATCTACTTTGGTAAGTAAATTGATAAGCTGCCTGAATAAGGTTCAGTTGGCATGGTCATGGTTAAAAAAAGATCCCACCAGCCTCTTCTGTACTCCTGGCGATCTCACTTTCCTTATGCTCACTTCAAACAGGCACTGGGTGGTGTTATTAGCATTCCAAGCACTGCCGGTTCCATCTTTCCAACTTCACTGGAATTCCAGGACAGACTTTGATTGACACACTGCATCCATTTGCGTTAAAATTGAGCCAACACTCAGCTGCGATGTCCAGATCCATCCTTTGTGCTCAACTCTGTTTTGTGCCACAGCCTGGGCTGAAATTTTTTCCCCCTCTTACATGTACAAAACAACAACACAAGTGTGTATTCACACACGCGCGCGCGCGCACACACACACACACACACACACACACACACACACACACACACCACTCTGCAGCAGCTGCAGCAGTAAAACAAAATGAGACGAACAAATATGTATTCAAAAACCTCGTGTAAATTTGCTTGGTCCCCTTCTTGAAGTGTTAAAAGAGAATTGTAGAGTTTAAACAAACATCATTCAGTCATGTCTACATATTATGTTGACACACTTCTGTTTGTCTTTTGTGCCACCCAAGCGCCTAGGGGGAAAACACAAGCAGGCCTCACAGGGCTGCTCTTTATTTAAAAACTCAACAATTAGAAATTTCAGACAATTCAAGCAACACAAATTCAACAAGTACACAGACCAAAAAGGCTTTTAACAATTAGAATTCTTATCCTTTAGCCAGCCACAATTGTTCCATTAGAGCACTTCTCATTCATACTTTCTTCAACAAAGTTTCAGTCAGACATTCTGTTGTACTTTTGTACAATTTGTATTTAATGTGTAACTTGTTGGTGATTAATTGTTTGAGTTTATCAGGTTTTTTTGCTTTTGCTTTATAATGTGAATTTGGCCATGGTAATTACATTTGGCCAATGTAATGAATTTGGCCAAGATTGTTTATCCAATAAACAATCACTTTTATGTCACTCTTGTGCAACAATGCTTGTCCTTACAGCTCCTTCCTTCTTGTCAGTTTTCCATCCCTCTCTGCTCTGTAGTGGGAAGCTGTCCATGAGATCTTCGTGTTCAAATACAAGTGTGCCTTCATTTGATGATTCCTTTTGTGCGTAAACAAGCTGAGTGCAGGAAGGTGATTCTGTTTTCTGTCAAAATAGTTTATTCTCCGCTCAATTTGTTGTCTTAAGTGCTTGCCGCTTCAAGCAGCAGCTCCTCCTACCAGGAGGACATGAATGAGTGGCAAATTTTGGGCAGATTGGTCCATCCTCAAATAAACCTGTGTGTCCACAGATCTAATGAACGAAGGAATGCAAATGTTTGGAATTCTTCAACCATGAAAATTAAGTCTGAGACAAACGTCATGTGAACACACCAAAACCCACAAAGCTTGGAGGAATCTGAACTGGTAGCAAAAAAATGAAGACTTGTGATTTTTTGGTCGATCTGATATTAACAATCAACAAGAGGATAAATAAACAAAGGATGGTTTGAAACTCCACCTCAGTTCCAAAATCTTCCTGAAAAAACATATTTGATGACTTCCATTTACCGTGTTTTCTGCACTATAAGGCGCACCAGATTATAAGGTGCACCTTCAATGAATGGCGTATTTTAAAACTTTGTTCATATATAAGGCGTATAGGATAGACCCTACAGTAGATGCTGGGGTTACTTTATGCATCAACTAAAAGGAGTTGCGCAAAAGGGAATGTCAACAAAACAGTCAGATAGGTCAGTCAAACTTTATTAATAGATTACAAACCAGCGTTCTGACAACTCCTTTCACTCCCAAAATGAATAAGCAGTCTTCTTTACTTGCCGTAGGTCATCTTGTTGCTTCCTCCACTCCCGCACCATTGATTCGTTCATGTTAAATTCTCTCGCTGCTGCTCTATCCCCGTGTTCCACTGCTTGAATGATCACCTTGAGTTTAAACTGCTCACCCCCCCGGCTGGCCACAGGCGGCAACGGCTCCTCGTTGGCGGCCCTGTTGCAGAGGAGCTACCCGCTCTCTGTCGCCGCCGCCACGCTCACGCTTGTGCCGCTCGGTGCCATCGCCTCGCACAGTCATATATCCCAGCATGAACCGCGCGCTTGAAGTTGCCGGCTGCTTACCGTAGTTGCGAGACCTGTTGTGGCTCAATATTGGTCCATATATAAGCTGCACCAGACAAGAAGGCGCACTGCCAGTTTTTGAGAAAATTGGAAGTTTTTAGGTGCGCCTTATAGTGCGGAAAATACGGTAATTGTGAATGTTACAGGTGCACACAAAACTTCAAACATGAGACATAGATCATTTTAAAAGTGAGTTTCTTTAAGTTTTATAAATATTTATTTGAGCGTGATTGTGATTCTCACAAGCTCTAATAATTGATAATTTTTTCTTCTTTTTTTTTGCATTCATGTATTTTAAATTGCTATGAATGCTTGATGCTAGATAATGACGAAGGCAGAGGATAAGGATTGCAGTGATCATGCCATGACTTAACCAATGTGCCAAACTTTTTTCTCTTAACAAAAACTGATGATTAAAATATTCACGAGTGAAAACTAAAAAGCTTTTTGAAAAATGTTGTCTTTCTGACTTAATGATTCTTTCCACTCTGTAAACACATTCAGCCACATGCTTTATATTTAATTTCTAGAGGGGGAAGCCATGGTTTCCTGCTGTTATTTAAGTGGCAAAATACTTCAGTATGAATCTTGGCTTTCAGAACACGATCAGACCGGGCTGGTGGAATGAATGTAAGGGGGAAGATCCACGGGTTCGCACCACCGTGATTATTCATGGAAAATGCGGAACAAAATGTGGGAGGGAAAGGAAACAGGAAAACAAGAGTGTGGAGGGGGAGCGAGTGAGAGATATATCGGTTTAAATAAATAAATGGGGAAAAAAATTAGAAACATTCATGGTACTCCTCACTGAAAACACTGCAAGGAGCCAATCAGCACGCTGACTGAATGCTCTGGAAACTGTGTGTAATGAGTGGGAAAAGATTAGAGGGAGCTCTTGCTTGGCCATAAATTGACATTAGTGAAAGAAAACTGTTTTAGAGTGTGCTCAAGTTTTCACAGGTGTTTTGAACACCTGACTGAATGAGGCTGCTGCCATCATCCTGGTTTCCAGAAGCAAAATGCTTTGACAGGTTGATGAACAGCTGCATCACCTGCAGGCTCCTGACTCCATTTGACCCTTTCAGTTTGCTTACTGGCCCATTGCCTCACAGAACAGGCCCCTCCTTCTTTGATCCGCCTTGCCTATGCTTTCACAGTCAGAGGGAATAAATACGCATGTATGCAAGTACACTTTTGTTAAGTGATCAGTAACATATTTCCCCACCATCAAGTCCTTGATAGGTTTGCAACCTTGTTGCAGCAACTAGCTGAAGGCTTCCAAACTGAGTTTTTGTGTCATCTCCCTGGTCCCCCTCACGGCTCTGTTTCAGCCCACTGCTTTTTACCCTCATGACCCACAACTGTCATGCCAAGTCTGGACAAAGAAATGCAAGTACGGGGTGACATGGTTTTGGTGGGATCAGCAGTGAGCTCACCTGTAAGGAAGTGAGGTAGCTGGTCGAGTGGAACATGAAACAGAGATAAAAACCCAACAAAGAAACTTCAGAAATTTCTGAGAGCGACCTGCTAACTGAGCTAACATCTTACCCCTCGCTAAAAAGTGCAGCTATTCTCCACCCTATAGAAGGGATGAGTAAGCAAATGGTTGAGAGGTTCAACTCACTGGCAGAGTCTGACAAGGCAGCCAAGCCATATTTACAGAATATGTGTCTCGCCTCTCTGCTGCGGAGGTTATGGCCAGCGACCATGACCACAGGTTAGCCGCACTCGAGCGACAGGCTGGGAGGGGGCCTGGGGGATGCTAACAAGGCCTTACAAGACAAAGTTGTGGTCCACGAGGCCCGTTCTAGACGCCAGAACGTCAAGATCATAGGCCTGCCTCAAAATGCTGTGTAACTGCTTGGTTGAGTTTATTGAAAACTTTATTGAAAATCAACTAGGAAAGGAACATTTTCTGAAGCACATTGAAGTTGACCATGTACACAGGCTGAGTGGACAGCCTGCTTGTAGCGTTAATAGTGTTAACTGACCCCATGTGCTCATAGCCACAATACACAACTACTGTGTCAAAAAGCTCACCATGAGACTTGCAGCACAACAAGCCCCTCTGATGTACCAAGGTCAGCACATTCATATATTTCTGGACTTTCCAGCTGAGATCATGAGACAGCGTCCAGTCTTTTAGGACACCAGGAAAAGACTCTAGGCTGCTGGTCAGTGCACCGGATACATATACCCAGCTCATCTGAAAGTTACCCACCACAGTGTCACTTTAACGTTCACCACCCTCTGGGGTGTTGAATGTGTCTTAGGGGAGACTGAGTGTTGGTCACAATGGACAAACTCTGTATCCAGAACATAGTAAGGTCACTCCTGTAGCCACCTATAATCTGTAACTCATGTGACCACAGATCAGTTCAAGTCTTAAATTAAGGTTATGTTTACTTAACCAGATCTGGCTTTTCCAGAGTCTTTTTTTAATCCCCATAACTGCCTTATATATTCACCTTAACTGTTCCAAGGTGAGTGTTTCATTCATAAGAACTTAGTATCGGAGAGGTAAGGAGATGGTAGGTTGCTACTAGCATTTTCACAGCTTCAGTGTCAGGCTAAGCTCAGTTGGATTTCCCCCTTTAGCAGTTTGTTAAATCTGACTCAGAATTAGGTCCAGTACTGGAGATACACTCACCCACCCAAAACCAATAAGTGTTTTATGGAATTTTATCAAGAACTATACAAGTCAAAAGCAAAAGGTGATTTGGATGCTTGCCTTAAAAATTTTACCATTCCCAAACTGGATGAAGCCTCACAGGAGGTCTTAAATGTGACAATAATTATAAATAAAGTGACTAATTCTATCAAATCTTTTTCAAATGGAAAGGCCCAAGGGGTGGATGGGTTTGGGCCATGATTTTATTAGAAATTTTCTTGGCAGATATCCCCACTCTTGCTCATTTGAGTGAGACAGAAAAACTACCACCAATGTTATATAATGCCTATATTGCTCTCGTTTTTAAAACAGGCTTTAAGATCTTTACTAAAATATTAGCCAACAGACAAACCAGTGTATTGATCACTTATTCATAAAAATCAGACAGGGTTTATCCCAAACAGAGAATTCTTTTTCAATACAAGATGGTTAATCAATATTGTGTATTACAAATTCAATGAAGGCACAAAACAGGCCATTTTATGGCGCGACACAGAGAAGGCATTTGACCAGGTGGAGTGGGGGTACCTGGCAAGAGTGATAGAATCATTTGCTCTAGGAGACACCTTTGTCTACTGGATATGGATGGCCAACCTTAAACCAACAGCCTCTGTGGTTGCTAATCAAGACAGATCACATTAATTTTTGCACGAGAGAGGCACTCACCAAAGGTGGTCCCCTCTCACCATTACCCTTCACTTTAGCCATAGAGCCACTGGCAATTAGTATAAGGGAGAATAAGTTCATTAAGCCTATCACTATTAATGGCACGAGTCACAAAATTTCATTGTATGCAGATGGCATCACTTTTTTATTGTCAGACCCCAATAATCTATTCCTCATCCGCTTGATCTAACAAACAAATTCGGTACGGTTTCAAGATACACCATTAACTGGCAAAAAAGCGACCTTTTGTCACTCACAGCTGATTTACACCCCACGTTTGTGGCCTCAACTCAGTTCAACATCTCTAAAGACTGTGTTAAAACTATTTTTACCTTTGTTGCAATTTAATACTCTCAAATTGTAATTTTAAAATGTTCCTAACAGGCATGTGGGAATAAAATTTAAGAAGAATTCACCAAGTACTGGAACAAATAACATCTTGAACAGAGTCACTACAGCACCGCAAAGTGTGGGTGCGCTGCTGCTGTTCACCGGTGCTGTTTGCCGCTGCTGCGTCCACAAACTGTGGCTGAGGGTGAGTGGGCAGAGCTTAGAAGGGAGGCGGGATTTAGGAGGGAGGCGGAAAGCTAGGTTGATTTGTGAGTTGCTTTATGGATATAACTTCATGGAGAGATTAACTGCCCTGAAAAAGAATATTGGAAAATGTAGAATATTGCCCCTGTCATTCATAGCATGTGAATAGAATTAAAATAGACATTTTGCCAAGGTTTTCTTATTTGTTTTAAAATGTCCCAATTTTCATCCTGATGTTCTTTTTAAAAATGGTTGATTCTTTGATTTTACCATTTATTTGGGGATATAAAGTACACAAAATTTCTAAACATCTTCACTAACCAAAGGAATTTGGAGGCCTAGGGCAAGCATGCTTCCTACAAATTACTGGGCTACTATTAGCAGAGCTATGGCATATTGGCAACTCGCTAACAATCCTGACCCGCAGACCGAGATACCATCCTGGTTAGCAATAGAACATAGTCTCCCCCCAAAAAAACCTCTCTCAGTGGAATTGGCTGAGAGCCTCTTGCAAGGGAGAGCATTATATAATATCTAACTAAAAAATGTTGTATGCAGATCAGAAAATGATTGTGAAAGTATGGCAATCTGACTCAACACCAAAGTTTGAAGCCTGGCTGAGGGAGATGGTAGGAATCCTCCACAGCTAAAAACTGACATCTGAGATATCCGGCAATATACAGAAATTTAATGGTGGAGATTAACCCTGTCAGGCTCAAATTAAGTTGTAGTTGCAGGAAAAATCTGATATTTTGAGAAAATGATCATATGGGGTAGAATACAATTCAGACTTTTTTTTGAGAGAGACCTTCACATGCAATGAATTCTGGGATGTTGCAGATTTGCAACAGTGGCCCGGAGTGGTAAATTAACACTGAAGACTGAATCTGATATGAACTTTAACTTTATTTGAATGTCACAAACAAAAAATTAACAAAAAAAACCCCTCACAAAATTAGACAACTTTTTCTCAAACTTTTTCTCCACCAACATCTCAAAACCTCTTGAGAAGGCTGTTTTTTGCAAGTCACTTTGTTGTGTGGTAATCCATGAAGCAATTCTTGGTCTTTGTGAAGCACAAAAGTACTTTGCACTTCAAGCAGGCTGTTTGTGTGTAGCCGTCCTTGCACAGTCTGAATCGTCCATGTTTCTCAGCATGGATGGGAAAATGATCGACTCGGTCGAGTCTGACATCAAGCGATGGTGCAACAATCATCTGGAGTGGTGGTGGAGGTGGTTCTGTCTGATGGGGTTCTGAAGAATCTTCCAATGATGGTCGTCCTCTTTTCCTGCTCTTGAAGTCAGCCTGTTTGCCAACCTTGATGAGGGCATCATCATCAGCAACTTGAGCACGGAAGTCAAGAAGCGACACGTGCTTCTTCTCCTGCTTCTGGGTGAGATGACAACGGTAGAGGAGCCAGCCATTGACCAGTGATAGGTCATAGTCGGTAGTTTAAAATGCGCAGGTACCAACGCCGCGTGCGGATGTCAATGCGATAGAGAGATGCAAACATGTCTGCCAAGTCTAATCCTCCCATGAATTTGTTGTACATCTGTACAATGTGGGGTCTGTCCACTTCGACATATTCCTTCTTCTCTTTCAACCACCTTCTGCATCTGTTAACAGGATCAGGGCCAGTGAAGAATGACCCCAGTAACACTGCCTTGCTATCATACCACTTCATGACAGCAATCCCACTGGTCATGTCGTGCTTCACTTCATACGCCCCATGCCCAGCCTTTGCCAGCTCCTTGTCACTTTTGAGGGTACATCCACGGAGACGGCTCTGATTGATGGTCGCAACTGTTTGAATTCCCATTTTTTTCAGTTCCACAATGAGTTCAGGGGAAGTAAACCAGTTGTCGAAGTACCACTTGTAGTTTAGTCCTTTAGGAACTTCTGACACGAGTCGGAGCACAACTTCACCAGCAACACCAAGTCCACGCTCATTTGTCACAGTCCCTTTTCCACCGAATACTTCAAAGTCATAGACTAGTCCACTGACACCTGCACGAGTAAAGACCTTGAGTCCCCATTTTTGTGGCTTGTTCTTGAGGTACTGTTTCATTCGAATCTTTCCTTTGAAGGGGATCATCTGCTCATCAATTGCATGGTTTTCTTCTGGTTCAACTTTCAAACAGTTGGCACTGACTTTCTCAAGCACTGGTCGCACCTTGAACAGTAGATCGTATCCAGGCTCACGCTTTTGCTTCATGTTGGTATTGTCATTCATATGGATGTATGTTTGCAGATGATCAAATCTCTTACGTCCCATGACTGTTGCAATTGGGTCATAGCGTGTTGCCGTCTGCCAGTACATGCGGTACGATGGCATATGTACTATGGTCATCAAGATGTGTAAACCAATGAATTGCTCCATTTCAGCAGGGGTTGTTTTCAGTTCTGGGCCACTCTTCATAATGGCATACAGGTTAGATTGGTGAGAAATGTGTTAAAACACAGATTTGTCCATGAACTGAACAAAATACCACCAATGTCAATGTCTGCATGTGCATGATGAATTTCAACATCAAGCTGGTTGGGATCACTTCTTGCTATAACTGCTAGGGGCTAATCCTCATCAAAGCTGGAGTCAGACTCGTAAGCTTCAGGAGTTTCCACAAAATCTGGATCTGCAATTTTATCATCTAAAATGGATTCTGTGTCAGATAAGCCCCATTGGGAATGCAAACCATCTCAAGAACTTCCTGGACTGAATATAATCTTCGTCGGCCTGCCATGATGCACGGCAAAACCTGCAAAGACAGTATTCTGTCAGATAGTTTGCCAAAAAAAAGCTTACACTCAAACAAAGATCTATATGAATATAAATGCCATGGAATTTAGGCTCCTTCAGTTTTCCTCACTGCACAGTCAAATGAACATCTTATTATGTCATTGCTTTTGATCAAATCTGCCTCTGGTTGTTTGTAGTTTCACTCAAAATTATTTCATTTTCCGTAGGATATACCCTTAATGACAGCTCAAAGTAATAAGTAAACACTGGTGATTGTAAATTAACTCTAGTATAAACTGTTGCTCAAAATATAGGCAAACGAGTAGATAAAGCATGTAGCATCCATTGGTACCTCTTTGGGCACACGTTTAAAATCCACAACATTGAAATCGAGATGCCTCTGGTGAAAAACCCAGAGAAGATAAAATCTACTAATTCGCATGTGTCATATCTATACACATTCATGATTCATCTTAAGTAGTATTGATTTCTGAATAATGAAAATTGGTAGTGATACTTACATGAAATTGATGCTTAGAAAATCTGTTACAGTGACCAAGGACTCAGCCATGTTGAAAGTGAGTCAGCATTGCCATCTGGTGAGCTGGAGGAAAACTGTTTGTTGCAAATGCACAACTAAGTCCTTCTGTTGTACTTCTGAGTAACAAAAGCTCTTAAAATATGGATGTGGAGTAATCAGCTAAGTAGCATTTAGCTGTCGCAAATCTGCAACATCAGCCTGGAGAGGGTTCAAGAGGAGACCTGTCTACCGCTCCGGTATTAAGTTCTTGTAAATGAAACACTCACCTTGGAACAGTTAAGGTGAATATATAAGGTAGTTATGGGGATATGAAAGGAGTCCAGAAAAGCTAGATCTTGTTCAGTAAACATAACTCTCGCCTTCATTTAAGATTTGACCTGATCTCTTGTCATGTGAGTCGCTGATTGTAGGTGGCCACAGGAGAGGCCTTACTACGTTCTGGATACAGAGTTTGTCCATCGTGACCAACGCTCAGTCCCCCCTAAGACATCCTTACGTGCCGAGGTTGTTTGTCTTTTACAAATCCATAAATGAAAATGTGAAGGTGTTTCTGAAGACGTATCTGCACTTAAGGGGTGTCCCATTTCTAAGACACAAAATAGCCCTTAGCATTTGGTTTTCAGGGCTATTTTTGAGGGTTAAGATTTAGGGTTGAGATCGGATTTGGAAATGGGCATAAGCCTGTATCAGTTTTTTGTTTTAGTATGTTACCATTCTACATATTTAAAGAGTATCCATTATGAAATGCTTGTTGCTCTTAAGTAGAAATCCACTGTACTTTGTTTTGACAGGCTGCGGTTTAAGTCAAGGTTTGTTTGGTTCTATTGTGTGTGTGTGTGTGTGTGTGTGTGTGTGTGTGTGTGTGTGTGTGTGTGTGTGTGTGTGTGTGCACGCGTGGTGTGTGTGTTTATTGCTTACTACTTTTAAAAATGCCATTCAAAATACTTTGAAAAAAAGAATGTGCCGGTTTGGAAACCCACAGCCACTGTGCGATTCATGGATAAGTGCAGTTGCAGTAATAATAGCCTCACAGGTCAATTATGATAATAACGCTGGCGATTGCTGTAGCACGAGAAAAAGAATAATTAGGGGGTGGATACCTCAGGGTTGGTAGGGTATAGATGTCCACAGATAACAAAAGGTTGCATTATTTAGACTCTTCCTTCCCTTTTTGTCCATCTTTCATCCATCCCCTCTGTTTTTTCACTTTTTTTCATTCCCTGTCTTTTTCCACCTCACTGTCCTCCCTCTATCTTTCTCCCACCACAACCTCTCTTTCCAAATAGCTTTTCCCTCCTCCTCTTTCTTCTCTGCTTCTGGCTAATTTAAAATTTGTCAAACGTTTGCATCTTCTGGATGGCTGGCCTTTGATATTTTGCGAGCTCCATTTGGCACAAACAAGCCTGCGGCCCTGGTGCATCCTGCTGACTGCTGCACTCGTGGCTGGCCCTTGCCATTTATCTTAGCCCTGGCCACCCAACGCTTGCTCATTACATGTGCCTCAGCAGCCGCTTAACCCCCGCCTCCCCGCTGACTATATACCTGTAAACACACTAAAATGCTGATGATTTGTTGTGTGCATGCATAAAACCGAGCACACGTGTCTGAGCAAACACACGCATCCCCGAGGACACATAAGGAAAAGCATGAAAACATCGGAGCTTATGAAAACAGCACATCCTAAAGCTCCTCCACACACACACACGCACACATGCAGAGTTAAATGCCAACATTCTGTAGATGCCAACCTCTGTGCGTTGAACTGTTATAACAAATGTAATTCTTTCATTTCTGAACTGTTCATTATTCTGCACCTGTCAAACTGATTGTTTGAGCTACAAAGAGACGAATTTGTTCCAATTAATTTTTGCCAATCATACTCATTGTGTGTTAATGCTGATGACCAGACTGCCCACTCGGGTGGTTCAAAAAAAAGAGTTAGAAATTCATGACTCTCACCTCTCGATTTTTATGATGCTTTGGGAAAAAGGAAAGTTGGTCAAACATTTTTGTCATACATTAATATTTAGAGGGAAGCGCATCATAGCTGAAGTTTGTAGATATATCAATTATTGCTGCCTGAGTGCCCTTGCAATAGATTATCCAACAGACAATCACTTCACTTATTAAAAAAGTTAGAAGTCGACCACCTGAGTGTAACTTAATTATAATTTGTATTCAATTTAAAACTACACCTGGGTTAAATATACTTTCACAAATGTTATTACAGGCTACAAACAGAACATTTTGTAGAAGTGCAGTTTAGTTCATGTCCTGTAAAAAGTATTAACTATTCTGGCTATAAGTTATAATGTTAACCAGAAATGTTTTGTTCTTTTGCATATGTATTTTTAAACATATACAAGGTTAATACTTAGAGATTATAAAGTAAGTAAATTGAGTTGGATTGTGTTTACTCTGTAAAAACATTGTGGAAGCATTTTATCAGATAGTCCTTGTCTTTTTACCATGTTTACTGTTTTAAGTGTTCAGTATATCAACTCATTATCATTTAATGGAAATTCTCTTTTGGTACACAGCTGTACCAATGGTTCTTGTGCTGATTCATACATTCATTTTTTAAAACATAAAGTACTGCAAGGGATAAAGTATATTACTGTTTTAAGTTGGTTCAAAATATTTGGTTAAAGATATAAAGCATAGACTTGATCATTAAAATGAAAGTATTATGTTAGATTGTTGGAAAATCTTCACTAGCCTAGTGTGCACGCATTTTAAGACATCATACAGTTCATGTTTTTGCGTGTACTATTTTCATGGGATATTAGAAGAATTGATTTTCCAGTGTATTGTTGTAAATTCTGTCCTGACATATCAACAGAAAAGCAACAGAAATAATTTGGGAACATTTGGAAATTCCCATAATATATGACAAAGCTACGGCAAGCTAAATCTTTAAGGGCTGTGTGCCACCAGTAAATATTGTTAGAGTTTTATGAACTTGTACATATGTTTTTATGTTAGGTACAAAAAATTTAGAGGGTGAGACTTGAAGTTTTCCCCAAATTTCTTTTAACCATATTTATCGACCACCCTACTGCCTCCCACTTAGGAACATGTGTCAAGTCAAGTCTGTCACAAGTGAAATAGGGTGTTTTGCTTCTGCTGCTAATGAACAAACCTAAATCTGGCACTTTCCCTGACTTTAACAGTTATTATTCTGGTGAATGTGTGTTCTCCATCCTCACCACTGAGGTTAATGTCTACTAGGTATGATTCTTGATATTGTAGCGTGTTCGTTATATGTTATTCTGTGTTTAAGTGCACTTTACAAGCTGTCAGTTATTTTGTTGTGAAAGGCATCATTCAATGTTTGGTTTCCGGTGGGCAGGGCCTCTTTCGCGCAGGGAATATGGTTCTTCCGGGTTCGCAGAACTCTCTCTTGGCGGGATCTCAGGGTAGGTTT
Organism: Malacoctenus gilli; assembly: GCA_032164315.1. Classification (NCBI taxonomy): domain Eukaryota; kingdom Metazoa; phylum Chordata; class Actinopteri; order Blenniiformes; family Labrisomidae; genus Malacoctenus; species Malacoctenus gilli. The sequence goes on along the minus strand of JASSRZ010000053.1, from coordinate 19,419,482 downwards.
GAGAGGACCCTGGTTGAATGCTGTGGCCGACAAGGATAAAGAATAAAAGCTCACCATTGAAAAAAGCCTGCCTCATCATTTAGGTGAACGCTACAACTGGTGTCAGAAGTAAAACAACAACAACAAAAAAAGGTTACGTGTCACTGATTTTGTCGTCGTGGGAGAGATGTACCTCTCCATCTGCGTTGACATGGAGAACGTGAAGGCCATGGGAGGCCAACATGCGGTGGACATTTGCCCAAGGGGAGAGATAAAGAAGGAGCTTCCATCCCTGGAAGAGCCGTGTTTCAAGTCGGCAAGCAACGCCGGGGCTGGTGGCTGCTCCGTGCGTCTAGGGACAGACAGCGCCGGCGAGTGTAAAGACCCCCAAGTACGTGGGAAAGTCGGACTGGGACGCATTCCATGCTCAGTTTGAGCTAGTAGCACACGCATGCGGCTAGTCAGACGAGCAGAAGGCCCTCCAAATTGCTCTGTGCCTGACCGAAGATGCGTCGTCGTGCCTGCTGCTTTTGGACCTGAAAGAGAGGACAGATTATACGGCACTGGTCGGTGTGCTTGAGTGCCGTTATGGACAGTGTTTCCGCTCTGAGCTCCTCCGCTCCGAGTTGCACGGCTGGGTGAGACGAGCTGGAGAACCGCTGCGTGGGCTGGCGAACGACATCAGTGACGCCACGTTTCGCGCCTTACAGCGCGCCCTGACGAGCGCGCCCTGACGAGCGCGCCGATTTTGGCACCCCCTGACCTGGATCTGCAGTTTGTGTTGGACACTGATGCCAGCGGGGAAGGGGTCGGGGCTGTTTTGTCCCAGATCTGGCCTGAGGGGGAGCAGGTGGTAGCGTACTACAGCAAGTCCCTGAGTAAAGCAGAGCACTGGTACCTTGTCACGCTTAGAGAGCTGCTAGCTGTAGTTTTCGGCGTTCGACACTTCAAGTACTACCTGTCTGGGTGCCACTTCTCCATGCGCACAGACCATGCTTCTCTGCAGAGGCTCATGAATTTTTGGGAGCGGGAGGATCAGCTGGCCCGCTGGCTGGAGGAGCTGCAGGGCTACGAGTTCAGTGTGAACCATCGCGCTGGGGAATGGCACGGTAACGCGGACGCGCTATCCCGCCGGCCGTGCAGTGTGGATGGCTGTCGGTACTGCGACCGCCGAGAGGCCAAGGACCAGCAGCTTGCTCGGGAGACAGACGACAGAGACAACGAGGCGGTGGCGATCGACTGCAGGGAGCTCCAAACGGTGGACAGCGTGGGCTGGGCAGCAGAGCAGCGCCAGGACCCAGACCTGCAACCGCTAATACTGTGGTTGGAGGCGCAGCAACGACCACCGTGGGAAGAGGTGGCAGCGCTTTCTCCAGGGAAGAAGGGACTGTGGAGTAAGTTTGCCTCTTTGTGGCTACTCGACGTGTTCTCGAGTGGGCGTGGGTGGAGCCCACGACAGGTGAAGCGCGATGACAGGTGGTGGTGCCGCGTGGAATGCAGGAGACTGTGCTCCGTGCCATGCACGGCCGGCAGCCTCCGGTCACTTCGGCGTAGGTAAAACACTCCGGCATACAAGGCAGAGGTTTTCCTGGGTGCGCTTACGGAGGGACATGGAGGACTTCTGCAGGTGTTGCGACGCCTGCACCGCGCGTGAGGGGACGCCGAGTAAGTCACGAGCGCACCTCCAGCAGTTCCCACTCTGGGAACAGATGCAGCGCTTGGGGGTAGACATTATGGGGCCGTTTCCTCTCACCGAACGGGGAAATACTTGCGGCCATGGACTATTTTACCAAATGGCCAGAGGCATACGCGCTGAAAGACCAAGAGGCAGGGACTGTTGTAGACACATTGCTGGAGGGGGTTATTAGCAACTCGGAGTTCTCGAGTCCATTCATAGTGACAAGGGCCGGAACTTTGAGTCTAAGATTTTTGCGATGATGTGTGAGCGTCTGGGAATTGTAAAAACCTGATCGACACCGCTCCACCTGCAGAGTGATGGACTAGTGGAGAGGTTCAACCACACCTTGGCTGAGCAGCTGTCCATCCTAACCTCCACTCAACAGCGGGACTGGGACATGCACCTGCCGCTGGTCCTGATGGCGTGCCGCTCGGCGGTTCAGGACTCCATGTCATGCACGCCAGCTCTCCTTATGCTGCAAAGAGAACTTAGAACTCCAGCAGAGTTAGCCATTGGTTGGCCGCCCGGTGCACCGTTGGCAGCCGGGCCAGGTTATGCCCCACAGCTCCAGGACCGCCTGGACTCTGCGCACGCTTACACGCGGAAACAAATGCAGAGCGCAAGCATGCACCAAAAGAGGAACTACGACCTCTGGGCCGGCAACCACCCTGAAGACACCACCTTCTTCCTTTTGAATCGGCCAGCATTCCAGTGGTCCTTAGGTTCCCATGGTTGCAGTTGCATAATCTCCACATGGATTGGCAGGGAGGGCAAGTGGTTTCCTGAGACCCCCACTGTCACGAAACGTGTCTATATTCTGCTATAACACCTGACATTCCTAATGAGGAGGTTCCCAAAATTCCAGTGCAACGCGGTTCCGTTTCCCCGTCTACCATAATTTAGCTGCCACGTTCAGCAAGGAGGATGCCTTCTCACTGCCTCCTCATCGGCCTTACGCTTCCTCCTCCCTATGGCTATGCTGCCTTCTCGTCGGCTTTGTAACTTCTGCATACCTGAACAGCAGGCCATGGAGGACTATGTTAGGAATTCCCTAGCTACAGGTATTACACGTCCATCGTCGTCCCCAGTGGGAGCAGGATTCATTAGTTTGTAGGATGGTTCACTTAAGCATTGCAGGGATTTTCAAGGGTTAAACGATATTGCCAGAAAGAACAAATATCTGCCACCATTTTGACCAAATTAGACCTGAGAAATGCTTATCACTTGATCTGGATTAAATCAGAATGAATGGAAAACAACCTTTAACATTTTAAGCATTTTGAGTATCTCGTGATGTCTTTTGGTCTGACAATGCCCCTGCCAAAAAACTGCCAAAATTTGGCAAATGGCTTCCTCCAACATGATAAGTAGGTTCATCTTATCCACCCCAAGATCCTGAGGAACATCAGCACCATGCCTATCGGAATCGGTAACAAGTGCAATGGTTCCTAGGATTTGAAAATTCTACCCCCAGTTTATTAGGAATTACAGCAAAATTGCATCCCCCCTCACTGCACTCCCCACAGTCAAGACTGTTTCTGCCTGGAACCCAGAAGCTGATCATGCTTTTCAACCTAATGAGCATTTTGTTTCAACCTTGATTCCAATCTTTTCAATTCTCTTTCCAACAGATCAGCAATGTGCAGCACGACATTACCAAGCTCCACTCCTATGTGATGGCAGTGACGGCGGAAATCGATCAGCTGAGGAAAGAACAAAGTCCTCAAAGAAACGGTCCTGGATGTCCAGACAAGAATGCAAGAAACTCATCTTCTCTGGCATCCCCAAAAGTGCCATAGACGATCCTGAAGCCAAAGTCAGGAAGTTAGTGGCCTCCACTCTCAAGCTGCTGAAGGAGACGGTGAGCTCCATCACCTTCCACTAGATATACCACCTCGGAGCCAGGGGAAGAGCTCAGCCCCAGTCCCATCATTGCTAAGTTTGAACGCTTAAAAAAAGAGTTCATCAAAGGGAAATGCCGGGAGCCTAAAGGCATGTCATTAAGGATGAATGACCAGTTTCCCCGTGAGATCAGCTCCACTGTTCGTCCAAAGCCAGTAAAGTGACCTCAGGATGATGTCCTCAGTGCCTTCAGACTGAAGGTGTCACAGAATCCTCCCTGGATGCTACTTCCCTCTTTGTATTGTTTGCTGTGAAACAGTTGTTTGGTGTCACCTGATGTCCTGATGAATGAGCTGACTGCTTCAGAGATCCAGATGACTGATGTGTCCATGTAGCAGTTTTAGCACTGATGCTCCCACACTGTTCAGTAAAGTTTCTGGTCAGGCACGCCTCCTCTTGTTCTTCCTGTTCACTCCTGTATGCCTCAGTGTTTCTTGGAAGACTTGGTACACCATTCCATGAGGTCTGGCTCTGTAGGTTTCAGCTTCCCAGCTCTAAACCACTACTTTTACTTTCACAAATAAAAACCTGTGTGTGTGTGCGTGTGTGTGTGTTTGTGTGTGTGTGTGTCTTCACAGTGATCTAAAACTACTCCACCTTACATCAAATCTATTGTCAACATTCACTGATTTGTCTCATCAAGCTTCAGACTCTAAACTGCACATACTCTCTCCTGACTTGATGTCGACATTATTATAAAAGGTTTTTTTGGAAAATTTGGAAGGTAAATTACTCCCAAGTGTTCACTGAAGGTCCAGACTGGACAACATCATCTGTGAAATGCACAAATGCAAATTTCAGTTTCCCAAAGTTGGATCTCTTAGGCACCTGACTGTGTTCTAAAATTGAGTCCAAAAGAAAGAGCTGGAGACAAAGACTCACCAAACATGCAAAGATCGGACTCATTGACAGCGATATAACCCAATCTTTTCCTTTGGTACTAACGGCTGCACAGTTGATACTAGGGGGGGTCTGAGTCTTCATGCGCCCAACGAAATGGTACATGTGACACTGTAAAAAGGCATCATCTAAGTCAAAAGATCAAATATGGTCTGTCTGAGTGACTGTCCTCTGGCCTCTTGAACCAAGTTTTTGCTTTCAAAACCACAAGAGCTGCTGCGACTAAAATATACAACAATAAGAGATGCATCTTCCCAAAGGGGGCGCAACAGAAAATGTTTGAAAAACTACAACTATTTTATGATTTATAATTTGGTATTTCAAAGCAAAACAAGGAAGTAAGGAAACAATGATCAGGTGTTTTTTTATTTCAGAGTTCAGCTCAATTGTGGGATTTTTTTTCAAACATCATTAATGTAAAATTAATGAAAAATAATCAATTTAAAAGCTGCAAAAATCAACAGAAGTCTTCACACTCCACTCCATACTGAGCCAACTGATCGGACATCGGTGACGAGGAACTTTTGTCCGAAGAGTCAGTGTTTCTTCTTTTTAGGAAACACTTGCCATTCGTTTTGATAGTCTTCCATAACAGTGTTCCCACTCCAAGGACAACTCACTGCTGACAACACACACAAGATACACACACACACACAACAGCAAGCATTGTTCCAAAGTATCAGTGAAGTTTTAAAACAGTCACTGACACCCTTTGACTTTTCCAGGAAGAATTGAGAGTCTATAAAATCATGCATGTTTCACAAGAACAAATAAACCACCACACCACTGCGACTCCCATGAATGAAAGTAGAAGACATAGGCATGCGCACACGCACACGCACACGCACACACACACACTCACACACACACACACACACACACACACACACACACACACACACACACACACACACACACAC
>JASSRZ010000053.1:19340541-19356884 GCA_032164315.1 Malacoctenus gilli | reverse complement strand
CACACACACACACACACACACACACACACACACACACACACACACACACACACACACACACACACACACACAGTAAAAAGGAAAGGCACATAAAGACAAAGTTTGGGCTGGATGCCACAATGGATGAATATCATGTCTGAAGACAAGTCCAATGGTCACCACATCACTTCCCACAGACTGGACCTCCACAGAAAGCAGAGGGAGGGAAGGGGAGGGGAAAAGAAGGGAGGGAGAGAAGGGGGAGGGTAGTGGGAAGTGACAAGTGGAATGAGGTCAGCTCTGGCAAAAGGCATTACATCTCTTGGCTCCTGTGCGTTGCCCGCTGCCCTGTCTGTCTGCTGTAACTGTCTGTCCCTTCTTATGCAAATCCAAAAATGCACCATGGGAGTCTTTTTTTCTTGATCTTCCTCAAAGTGAATGTGAATGTGAGCAGCCTGGAGCTACAGCTTTCAGGATTCAGGAGTGTAAACAACTCCTAATGTTCACAAGAATCCACCCCACCTCCGTCTGTCATGTACGGTCCAGACCACACCCGTGTCCCCCGGCAGCATGACCCCTCTTCATCCTCCAGGGTCACTGACTCACATTAATACAGGGCCCCCTCCTCTGTTGTCACTTTCCTTTCCTCAGACTTGCCGTACCACACTTGACCCTCCCATCTTTTCACCCCCCCCCCACCCATTTCTGTCTCTTTCTGACTATGCCCCCAGCCCCTCTCAGCCCCTTCCCACTATCTTATAACATCTCTTTCCCTCTGTCTTTTCTGTGCTCCATCAGTAGCAGCAGCAGGCTGGCCAAATATGCACCCTGAGCAGCGGTAAATACAGGCAGCACTTCACAAACAAGGCCTGATTACAATAACAAAGGCTGCCACACTTTAGGGAGGAGCTTAGAGCAATTTGGAGGCTGTGGGGGCCATTGAGCGAGTGGCATACTTAATGGGCTTTGTGTGCCAAAAGAAAAGGGTCTGAGCTTCTGGGCCCAGCTGTCACTACACAAAATATCAGACTGACACAGCACCCAACTCTCAGTGCACGCCACCCCCAACCTCAACACCAAACCCCTCCTTCCCTCTCTCTCCTCTCTATCCCCTCCATTCTTTCTGCATAGTTTGTGAACACCAAAAGGTGAAAAAGCTGGAGGATTTGGGTGGCTGGGGGGGGGGGGGGGACTAAATGACGACACTCCATCTCTCTCAGTCACACACGCACGCACGCACACACGCACGCACGCACGCACGCACGCACGCACACCAGAATAATAATATGAGCATGGCTTCTATTTTGTCTTCATTTGTATTGCCTTTAATCACTGTGTGGGAGGTGGCTGCTTTATATTTTTGTGAAATCCCTCTCTGTGCATAGTGTTGTTGATGTTATACAGAAACTCTTCTCACAAGCTCCAACTCAATAGGGACATATCTAATCCAATGTAGCTCAATCTAACATTTCCTTAAAGTTCTCAATTGTTTTTATTGGCTGTATGTTCTCATCAGTCCAAAAGTGACTGTTTTTTCCCCCTATGCAACCTGTTACATTGACCTTACTTTGGATCATTATAGTTGTCAATCAGTTGTACAAGAGTTTGAATTGTACAATTTTATATCCTGTATCGATGAAAATGTGAATCGAGAATATGAAAAAAAGCAGCCTTTACTTATCAATTGGAGTTGACTGTTTGATGTTAAATATAATGAGAAGAGTTTGATAGTTTCATACATCCTGATGTCAATGCCAGGCTTTCCCAAAAAACAACTGCTACAAAAATTCCAAAAATGAACCTCCAGAGAATCTTAAGAATAATTCATTTTTGTTGACAGTTTATTACTACTGAGAAGTGTTAGAACACATGTCTTCGATTACTGTGTTCATATGTTTTTCTCATTTCATCATTTTGTCCTATAGTCATACTAATTGTGTCACGTGTCAAGTTATGAACCTTTGATATTTGCTTCGAGAAAAAGAAAAAAAAAAGTTTTTTCCAGAGGCAGAACTTGGCTGTTGACACAGAATGAAAGGAAGGACAAATCATAACACAAAATATTGATTTGCAAGGTCAAATCAGAAAAAATTAATGAATTGCTCCAAAATTGAAAATAAAAATCCCCAAACAAAGAAAAACTTCAGGTCTCTGCCTGTGTAATTGTGTATGTTGGTGGATATGAGTCCTTAACACAAATACCCTTTAGACAAACACATCAAAAATGTTGTAAAACACAACAATTGCAGTCATCTTGTTCAGGTTGTCCTTTGGTTGTTTTGTCAAGAAGATTGTTTTTCCTTGTATTCACTTCCTGATAAAACACCTGCACCTTTGTGAAGAGTGAACACAAGTATAGCACTGCATATTTGGAAAGTATGACACAACAGCTGTTTTGTCTGTAGAAGCTAAGTTTGAGAAAAGTGTTGTGCTTCACTTGCAAGATTTCAGGTTTGTTCTTCGTCAGTGTGCCCACCATGGTAAATTTTCCTCTTGAGACGTTCTTGTCTGAGCTCATACCAGGTAGAAAAATGGTCTCAGGTGATATTGTGACCCTGCAGTCAAGAAGTCATATTGAGGACTACACGTTTCCCTTGGTTTCCCACAGGGATGCCAGTGACAGCTCTAATCTCATTATGCCATACTTCCACAGCGTACTTTGTATGTATGAATGGGCGCTTTCCTCAGAATGGGACAAGACGACCATCCGCTGTCTCATCTGGTTCTGGATTGAACCTTTGAGGAACCTTTCTCTCCCAGACATCTCTGGTGGGATCAAGCTTGTCAGGTCTTTCTGTAGTGTCTCTAGTATCCAATCTGAGGACTCTTGATATCTTTGAAAGGTCTGCAAGTGGTTGCCCAAAAAAAATTTGTGATGATGCGTCTCAGAGGCCATCAGTAGTCTCTGTAGTTTTCTACGTACTCATAAGACAAACAAGAAAATTTCAATCTTTCCTCCTGTGGACTTTAAACTTTAGCAGTAGCAGCTTCAGAATCACTGACCTCCAACCATAAATCCAACTGATATGTTGTCTCTGTCTCCTGGATGACACTCAACATTGTTTTCGTCCTCAGAAACATCTTCATCTGTATCACTGCATTCCTCTATGTCCTCATGCTCATTCTCACCCAAAATATGATCCAGAACTTGGCTCACTGCAAATGTGCTTCTCATAAACCCCTGAAGCCCAAATGATGGGAAAGGTGCAAGCTGTCATTGTGCTGGATGATATTGCATTCTTGGTATTTCTTTATGGTTTTATTTTATAACTGGGTCAAAACTGGCCTTGGGATATAATTTCAAAAGAGTATATCACAATAATAAAATCCTTTCTTTGGCTTTAAAATAAACATCATGTCTCCTGTACACAAACATACAGAAAAGTACACAGTTGGCTGACTGTAGCAGTTGTTTAAGAGAGGGATTGACGATATCAGTAGATTTCACTACTTTATTACCTATGTTGTTTGTTTCTAAGCATTAGCAACTGTGCAGACCTGATGTTGTAAGATAAAGTCACATGGCTTCAGAAACACTCATCCCGTCCGTCAGTGATGTTTCACTGGAGCTGCCTGTCCTTACTTTGGTCACAGGTAAGTGATCCCTGTTACCTGATTTTTCAGCCAGTAATGCGTTTCTGCCTAATTGGCCTTTAGTGTAATAAAATACACTAACTGGTTTTAGGCAGTGTTAAACTGTTTGTAGGAAGAAGAGCACCCAGATTAAACCTCCACTTAGATGACTATGAAACTGTCCCGCCCCAGCCTCCTGCATGGGACCATGTCTTGAAGGGCCACACTCTCCTCAGACATGCCAGAGACGTAATGCTCTGCATAATTTCCAATCATCGAATGGCCAGATCACCAACGATTATCTGAAATTTGTAAAACTTCTCACCCTTTCTGCTGATTTCATTCAAATCAGTCAAGTTCTTTTTAAGTTATCATGTTAACAGACATGCAAACCAACCAACCAAATAATGGGCAAGGGTTGACGGAAGTAACGAATGACTTCCATTGCAGGAGGTTATGCTTTAATTTTGTTGAATAAAAATAAGATGATGTCATAACACAATCACAGGTATGCTTCCCCAGTTTTGTATGTCTGTGCTGACTCATACATTGTTTATTATCATGCAATTTTGTCTACTTCTGTGTCCATTGTAACTGATCCAAATTAGCATTTAGTCCCAAATTTTCCCTGTAAAAAAGGGTAATTGTTTAAGTCTTCAGACCTTCCTGACACACTTACACCTTTATGAAATGTGGTGTTGTTAAATCAGTGAAAATGTGTTTTTCTGTTTCCATTGAGAAGCTGCACAGCTGAAATTTACACAAAATCCTCAATTGTATCCATTTACCCCTTTTAAATAAAAGAAAAAGACAAATCTCTATATAATAGTATAACTTGGCATGATTACAGTTGAGTTTAATACATTTTAGAATAGGGAGTTAAAGCATGTGGCCCACAGGGAAAAAGAGGCTTACCAGAGGGGGGCATCAGACCCACTGAATGACTTTGCTGTGTGCTTTTTCTGATGAAAATATCCTTTAAATTGACATGAGTTTGGTCCATTCTCATCCAGCCCCCCACCCCACCCCCCACCCCATCTTGTGCTGCTTGTGCCACGACTTTTGCTCACTTTATGGCCCTTATGTTGTATTTCTCTCACCCATTCTGGTTGCTCAGTCCCAAAGGGTTTTGGACCCTGGGTCTTTTTATCATCTCTAAAGCATGAACTTCATTAAATGTTTTGTTGTAAGTTTCACTTAGTGGCCTGTGGTGAGACTCGTCACTGCCACTTGGTGACATCCACTGGACAGAGCTAACTTTGGCCGATGGGATGAAATCACAAATATAACAGATAAACCAGAGACAAGAGATAGCAAGAAAAGCACCTAAACAGTGCCAGCACCAAGCAAGGACCATCCACAATTAGGCACATGTGAAACACATGAGGGTAGGAACACGCAGTCAACACAAGGGAGGATGTCAAGGAGCCTGAAACTGGAGACAGCGGGGGACTTTCAAGATAAAATAGGAAACAGACAAGGCAGAAAATATGAGTCTGCCTTTCACAAACTAAATGATGCAATATGATCACAAAGTTAACAAAAGACAGTCTAGCATGGAGGGGGGGTTATGGTTACATTTTTGCACCTAAAGAAATTTAAAGTCTGTCACAATCAAATGCATTTAACAAAGTTGCCCCCCTGTACAACAGGGGTCATCAATGTTTTTGACTCCAAGAGCAACGTCAAGGACACTGAGTGGCACCAAGGGCTTCTTGCTACGAACTTCCTGATTTAGTTATTTTTAATAACTGCACAGTTCAGCTGTAACAGGCCTGACAAGGTAAAAGAAAAGTGAGAGGATTTCAGCAGTGCCTGTTTATTTTGTGGAAATGTTTTTCTCCTGTGATAATGGGCTTGGCCAGGAAACAAAGACTTTGAGGGAATCTCTGAAGCAGCTCCAGTTACGCTTTCTGAATCCTTGTAAGCAAAGAGGCGCTCATGCTTCAGATCCAGCTGTATTACAACAGCTCTGTGACTTATGGCACAGTAACGCCGAGGCATAAAACACACACCCACGCTCATACATGCCAGCCAGCATGAGTGCACTGGAGGCAAGCAGGCATGCACACTTGAACGGTGTTGCACAGCACTGCATTATTGAAACACAGCACAAAGCCAGAGTTGGATGTTGTTTCACCTAATCTCTTTGATACCACTGTGGTGCTGCTAAGCTCCAGAAAATCAGCTTAGCAGATGTCCTAAAGTGTAGGTGGCTTGTTTCATGAGGCGAGGAAAGAAATAGCTACAAGTAAAAGAAGAAGAAGAAGAAGAAGAAGAAGAAGAAGAAGAAGAAGAAGAAGAAGAAGAAGAAGAAAAAGAAGAAGAAGAAGGGTGGGGGCAGGGCCACCACATTTGGAACGGGCCCCAATGACTTTAACTCAAACCCCTTTTTACTGGGTTTGCCAGATGCTGTTGTTCTAGCAAGCTACATGTCAACGACTTTTCCTCTTTTCACTCATGACTTCCTCTACCCCTCTTTTCCCAGTTAATGGTCACAGTACTTCATGGATTGCATGTTTTTCTAAGCCAAACAAGTTGTTACACTTCTGAAAATGTTGCTCATCATGCCTGTAATAAATGTTTGTCTCAAGAAAGATGCACACGCTGCTTTGCCTTCAAGCCCAAACCCGCAAACATGCATTTAGATGTTAGCTGATTACACACATGGCGCATATGCACATCAAACATTCTCTCTCTCTCTCTCTCTCTCTCTCTGTCTCTCTCTCTCTCGCTCCCTCTCTCTGTCCCTCACACACACACACACACACACACACACACACACACACACACACACACACACACACACACCAACTATAGCATGCACTATCAGCACAAGTAAGACATCTGTATGCAAATGTCATTATGATGATGGAGGGGGCGGGGACGGGGTGGGGGCTTGGAGAGGGCTGGGTGGTGCATGATGTTATGATAGTCAAGGAGGGACTGAAGAAGGTCAGGCTGCAAAGGAGTGTATGTGTCAAGAGCTATGTATGGTATCCATAGTAACAAACTAACCCAATTCAAGATGGCTCACGGATGCTGTCATCTTTCTTTCTCTCCTGCTCCAGCCTTGCGCACCACACTTGTTGGAGCATGCCGATAGCACAAGGTAACAATTGCATTTTAGCCCCTTAAAAACATGTTATGCCTCACTGAGATTCCTCCCTTCAATGTTGAGGCAAAGAAATGTTAATCAGTGCAGGTGCTGGGTATCTGGAAAATTTTGCTTCTCTGTCTGTAGTGAATGGGTGCCAGTGTAACCATCGACAGATTGCTTTAAAATGTGGACCTGAAAGGGATGCAGCACCTTTAATCCCTGTGCATTGAACAACATGATCTGGATCTCCTGCACAAACCATCATGTTTATATATTCCTGATTCTACAGCTTCTTTCTATTCTATAATTAAATGAAAAAAGAAAACTTTGTGGGCAATTCTTTCATCTTAGCTTGTTTCTCTTTCTTCTCCTCCACTTTTGGACTTTTCTGGGGGTTTTTTTCAAATAAGGCTGAAAAAATTTTTTAAGACAAAATAATCATTGATACCTAAAAATGTTTTTAAACATCATCTTTACAATTGACAATGTCTTTTGTGGCTTTGAAACCTAAAATCACAGGAGCCATTTGATACTGATTCATCATCCACAGTCTCACTGTTTTTAAGGCGAGCTAAACCCCCAAACCACTTTTTTCTGCTGAAAACAAATGCTTTTGTTGGTGAAGTATTTGTAGTGTCATGAAGAATTTCACTCCAATTCTTGAAATTTTAGTCAAAGTATTTCAGTTTTGCACACTTGTGGTGTATATAAATTTCCTGTCTCTCTTGCTCTCTAGATCACTCCTTTGATCACATTTAGCCCTCACCCTCTCATTCTCTTCTTATCTTGCTCTCAAGCTTTCTGCCTGCAAAGCGTTCTTTTCCTTTGGTTGGCTCTCAGCTGTTAGACCTTAGGCCAGTTCACAGAGCTGTCAACTCTCGTGCACTGAGCTTGAGCCTCACAAATGAAAGTTTTCTCCTACCAAGCCACAATCCCGCAGGCTGTAAAAAATACACTTTTGTCAAAATTAACCAGCAACAAATATTGCAACATTTCCTGCTTTTCTGCACACTGTCACGACCAGATTTAGATCACACCTAATCTGTGATACGCATGTGCAGTGGGTCTGCAATCTATAGCACTCTGCAATCACACCACGAATTGGCACATCAGCAAAACCCCTTTTCCCAACCTGACACACTGCCAGTTATACAATTTTTTTGGCATCATTGAGTGTAATTTTACAAAGGAGTTGGGAACATCTCACCCCAGCATGATCTTAAAAGTTGACAGACCAGCTCTCCTCAGCCTTGCCATGTGTTTCACTTGCGGCTTCATGTTATTTCGCAACTGCTCGTTTTTATTTGGGAACTTACTGAAAATTTCTGTGTTCATTTTTACTTTATTTGTGTGAACAAAATGCTCTGATTTGTCACAACAATTTAGTATATGGTAAAAGTGTTGTGCCTCTTTGTCAGGAGTTTAGCTGCACATCTGAGGCTCATTTAAAGACACAGTTTAAATTTTAACACCTAATGTTGTGGACTTAACTTTCATTTATCACACTATCATCCATAGACATTTGCTGGTTAATAATATGTTGTAAATATTCTCTTTCATGCTCAATGAGTTGCATTTTGAAAAAACCCAAATCCTTATGTGTCAGTAACCTTTTCACTGACTTCAAAGGTGCTTTCATGAACAGACATGAAATAAAAAACCCAACTACTGAGAAATACTTTCAAAAAGACACAGAATAGATCACTAAGTACTTACTCTTTGAATTCCCATTCAAAAAAACTGTTGTGTCATTTGCTCAGATGTTATCCCCAAAATGGCATAACAATCACAAGCTTTCAGTAAAAGAAATTTTGACAGACTAAGTGGACATTTAAATACAAAATTCCTGCCATTAAAAAGTGATTTACTAAATAATTACTACAAAAAAAGTATTTATTAAAAGATATATAGTTTTAGCTTTGATCCTCAATCACTGTACCGATGACAACCAAGGGAAAAAATATGAGCTGCACTCACTTCCACCTTTGATGTAACTATGACATCATAGTCCTGAGTTTGGGGTTCCTCACCAAACCATGTTGAGGTTTTAAACGCTTAGAAGAATGATAGAATTTTTTTTAAAAATTCATTAAGACCTCTTTATTTTGTCAGAAAACTCTATTACAGCTCAATAAAGCAAAAAACAAAAGTGCTTTTAATTATGACATTTCTTTTTTGGAAATTGTGACTGTTGTGTAGTCAGAGTTAATTTTAAATCATGAAAATAAGATTGTAAAGCAATAACTGGAGCTGAAACTGCAACCATAAGTGTAATACAGTATCATCCAACACAATGACAGCTTGCACCATTCCCAATCATGTGGGCTTCAGGGCTTGTTCTTTTTTTGATTTTTGATTTTCATGTTTATCTGAAAAAAAACCCCAAAAAACTGGACAGGCATCAGTTCATATAAAATGAGTATGGAACTGTGAAATTACAACGGGCATGTCTCCAATTTGTGACATGCAAAGACAAAAAGAACATTTGCAGTGAGCCAAGTTTGGGATTTTTTTGATGAGAATGAGCATGAGGACATAGAGGAACGCAGTGATACAGTTCAACAGTTTCATTTAGCAGAAGCTTTTGTTGAAAGCAACTTAAAGCACAAATACAAAATACAGATGAACAGGTTTCTGAGGATAAAAACAATGTTGAGTATCATCCAGGAGACACAGACACATCAGATCAATCTGGTGGGAGGGAACTGATTGTGAAGCTGCTACTACTGAAAGTTTCAAGTCCAAAGGAGGAAAGATTGAACTTTTCTTCTGATTATCTTATGAGTATGTAGCAAACATAGAAAAAGTGCTCTCTTGTCAGGAGTGAAAACACGCTGTGTTCTCCCACTAGCCAAGCAAACAGGTAGCTGATTCATGTGAGCCAATATTCTCCATCTCACATTGAGTGACACAGAACCTGAAAGGTCTGTGGTCACACTGGTGGGGCTCATAGCTTGAGACTGGTTTGGCTGGGGCATGGCAGGCTTGAAGTCCTGCAGGTGTCAGTTCTAGCTGTGACCAGTCATGAAGAGGGAGAAGGTGGCTAATGGTTGTAAGGCCAGAGTTATTCCTAAATACAAGGAAGCTTGTACAAGGTGGCCTCAGGGTAAGAAGGTCGGGGATTGAAAGCAGGCTAATTTACAATTACTACACTACAACACTTACAATTACTAAAGTGTGCACTAGATTGCTATTCATCAAGTTTTGCATGAGGAAATCGTTTCCCTCTCGTGGGTGCACATAAAATGAAACTCATGCGATAGAAAATATCCCATTTGGACTTAATAACTCAAACAGACTGAAAAAAAACGATTATCTTCTGTCATCAGATGCACCCACAGCAAGATGGTAATGTAGATAATGTGTCAAATCAACATTACATTTTTCAGCTATTTGACCCGTATTTACCCTTTTTTTCCCTCCTAATCCACGTTTCAGTTGACATTCTCTTTGAGTCCCTTTCATGGCCCATGACCATGTGGAACTTCACTAAACTGAACAAGCACTTCTTCCTCCTTGTTTGACTCATCATCAGCTTTTTTCCTGTTTTTCTGTTCCCTATTTTTCTCTCCCCCATTATGTGCTGCTTCTTTTATCAGTCTTTAAGCCTGTTTTGCTTTCCTTCCATTTGTCAACCCCAAGGCAAACACCCTCCCGCCCCCCGCCCCACCAATGCTGAAACCCACTCTCCTCCTCTTTTACTCTGCTCCTTTCCATCCCACTCCTTCTCTCTTTCCTGGCGATCCTCCAGTTAAAACAGAAGGCTGATCTGGTGGAGAGAGAGAGAGAGGCCAGGAACTCATGTGAGTGCTGCATGATTCATGTTGCCCTGTAATGAAGCCGCTCCAGTCTTTTAAGTGTTTGGTGTGTAATGGAGTTTCAGGGACAGGCCTATCATTTTCTCCTAATAGCGCTTTCTCCACCGCACGCCATGACCCCCCCCCCCCCTCTGCATCCCCGTTCATCCAACCCTCCTCGCCCCATGCACCCCTACTGGGGTAACTGCATATTACCACGGCATGCACATGCACACATGCACACTCAAACACAAGCTGCGATTACCAGCAGCTGCGAGACTCTCTGAGCAGCGAAAGTGGCCAATTTTTTCTCCCTTCCATTTAAACAACAAACAGGGTGGCGTGTTAAAATGGGCAAAAGGAAAAAAAAGAAGGGAAATTGGGCTGATAAGGGTTATTGTGAATCAGAAAGAGAGTGGGTTTGCTGCAAAGTAGAAGCAGTGCATGGTGAGCCTCCTTTTCTATATTCTTGAAGAATGCTTTAACAGAGGGACAGCACTCAACAAGAGAACATTGAGAGGGATAATTTAGTGGAGGGGGTCTCGAAGTATATATTCTACCACCTAAATGAAATGTAACTCAGCAAAGTTCACTGTGCAATTCTTTCTAGCCTATGTGTGTGTGTGTGTGGGGGGGGGGGGGAGTGAAGGGGGCGGGGGGTGGACTTTTTCACCAGAACAGATTGTGGAGTGTGTGCACAGACCAGTCCTGAGATTACTGAACAGATTGCACAGCTGGCAAGCAGCCTTCTCTCCACACACTAAGAGACGCGGGCGCGCGCACACACACACACACACACACACACACACACACACACACACACACACACACACACACAATATTGACAAAGTATTGATTGTGGATATTTTAGCCCATAAAAACAAAGTGCTAATTCCAAGGACACCATTTTGGTCCACATAGTCATTTGAAACTACACAAATTATTGGATTGTAACGATGAAAAATAAAAAATAATTTAAAAAAGGGTTCCCACAGCCAAATCTATTCAAATATTAAAAGTACAGAAAAAAAATTCCTTTTCAAAATGTGGCTGAATTCTTGTTTCAATCGATTTTGAGGCAAAGTTGACATGGAGATGTTTTTGTTCCATCAGAATTGGAGATACGATGGCCACCGGATTTGCCCTTCACCTGAGAGAGAAAGCTGAAGGATCTGAGTCACATTTTACCAAAGTACTGATCAGTAGTTTTTGGCATGAAGTCACACATCAATCACGTTAATTCATACTGTACTTGTAAAAGTGTCAAGCAAGCACAGCAAATGCATGAGAAATAAAGGAACATAAGCATGTTTATATGGAACAACTGACTCCACTAATTGAACACACTGATGGTATTAGAAGGCATGAGGGTGAAAGGCTCAAGGCATTTCTCTGGTACAATGGATCCAATGAGAAAAAGGAAAGACAAAGTATTTAGGGAGGGGTTAGGGAGGGAGTATTTTACTGTCTAGACAGTCATTCCTCTGAGGTTCTGTTTGTTGGGAACTCTGAACTTACAGAACCTTTAATAAACACTACTGTATGCAGTCAAACTCCAGTGCCAGTATTGTACTGTTAGAGAAATTCATGATAAAATGAATTTCTGGCTTACATGCTTCACAAAACAACACAGAGTACTTGAACTTTAACAAAGTTAGTTTCTCCTGTGTGTCTTAGCAGCAGAAAAACACACAGGGAGGATACTGACCATGAGGAACCCACTGGCACAGCCGACCCTTTGATATACTACATGTTGCACCAGATACGGACATTCAGATAACACATCCGTTAGGGAAGGCAGGATCCATCTGGCCCGACCAGCATATTATAATATATCTGGACAACGAAAAAACAGGGCTCTTATATGCCGATCTCTCGGGGGAAACCATGTCAGACTCCTGCGGAGAATCCTGCATTTAAACTCCATTTGCTTTAACTTTTGTAATCTTTTTGCTAATCAATAGTAAAACTGTTACACTTGTTCAACCTGAACATCAGCCTCAATCTCGTTTGTGTCTCGCCTAAAAAACCTGCATCAGGACCTGACAGTAGTAAAAGAACTGGCTGTTGGGACACAGCGGCCCAAGAGGGTGCTGCCCGCTCTCAGAAAACTCCAACAGTACCTTTTAGAGAGATCAGAAAGAAGACTTTTGCGATTATTAATCCTGCAGGTGGGAAGACTAGGTAACAATGTCCCCTCAGACATCTTTTTAAAAAAAAGGAATACTTCTGCAATCTTCTAAAGAGCCCGTTCATAATGATCCTTTTCACAAGTGTAAAAAGAGCACTGTTTTTCACCACCATACATGTTGAGAATTGTGATCGATCCCTACAAGAGGATTTTAAACATTTTAAAATGTTTGATGTGTGCATCAAAATTTAGCACTGAATCCTGCATGATACTAGGGATTTCTTTTTATTCTTTATTCTTCTCTTATTCTTGTCTGCATTATTCTCAAGTAGTGACATTATGGAAGGTGTTGCTTTGTTGTAGACTAAATGCATGTCAATTTTTTCTTTCTTAACAAAATCTGTGGCCATCACCTGCCCTCATTGGCTACTGGCCGTGTTGCTGGGGGTTTCCATCAGGAGGGGAGGTGCACAATGAGGACTAAGAGTTGTGTGTGAACAGGTGCTAATTTGGCTCTGTGTCAAATGGTCTGCATGAAGTGTGATCCTAGTCAGCCCAGTATCTAGAGCAGGGGTGTCAAACTCCAGTCCTGGAGGGCTGGCGTCCAACAAGTTTTGGATGTTTCCCTGCTCCAGCACACCTGCTTTAAATCAGTGTGTCGTCATCCTGCTCAGCAGAAGCCTGCTAACGGTCCTTGAATTAATTCAGGTGTGTTGGAGCAAGGAAACCTCCAAATCTTGTCGGACGCTTGCCCTTCAGGACTGGAGTTTGGCACCACTGAGTTATAGGTAAACATGCAACATGCAGTTTTGTTACTGCATTGATGCAGTAACTTTCCACCATGGATTTGCAGTCACTATTTTCCAAATCATTGATGTAAACATTTTACCTGAAGACATTTTTGTAATCAAATAACTGAATAATCTCTGCTCTCAATATTACTATAGGATTTATTTTTTACCCGTGTGACCATATTGGAAGGCTTGGATACTTCTATTCTTAATACAGTTTGGTCTGTGTGAAAAAAAACCCCTCCTGACCAAAAGGACCATTTCTCAGTGTTTTTATCCTAAAATGACTTCTACATGTGGTGTGGCAACTTCCTGCATGATTCAGCCTACTCCAGAGGTGTCAAACTCCGGTCCTGGAGGGCCGGCGCACAAACCTTTTGGATGTCTCCCTGCTCCAGCACACCTGCTTTAACTGCTGGGGGCTTTCACTATTCATAGGCATGTGTTTCTTTGAATGAAATATTTTCATTTCATTCTTTAAACTACTGAAAAGATTTCTCCAAAATTTCAAAGAAAAATATTGTCATTTATAGCATTTATTTACAGAATATTATAACTGGTCAAAATTACAGTAAAGATACAGTGCTTTCAGACCTGAAATAATACAAAGAAAATAAGTTCATATTCATTTTGAAACACGACACTACACATGTTCTAACTTAGAAAGAGTTTGAAAATAAGCATTTGGTGGAATAACCCTGATTTTTGATCATAGCTTTCATGCGTCTTGGCAGGCTCTCCACAAGTCTTTCATAGATATTTTTGTAATTTTCTTTATTTATGTCAGGCAATGCACTTCCATATTCCATAGAACACAAACAGATGGTCACTTAGATAGCCAACCATTTAATCACAACTAACTCTAACAACAACAAAGTAACAATTGTGGCCATCGTTATGAAACAAAACAATTAAATTCAACATGCCTGAAAGGGAGTGGGAAGAAGCGAACTTGTTAAATCCCACCCCATTTCACCATATGAATCTCCGAAGTCATTCTCCCTTCAAAACCTATAGGAAGAAACTGAATATTTTTACTAAATAATACTAAATAATTATGACTAAATAATCAACTGTTTTTATTCAAAAACACAAGCTACTAGGAACACAGTGATGTTATCCATAATCCGCAATCCATACCAACAATGCAAAGAATAGCACATCTTTACAATAACTGAGGTGAAAGAAAGGAAAGAAAAAAACAAAAAAAAACCCAAACAAAACAACCCCACAATTCACTATGGTAGCAACAAATATACCAACAATGGTAATGAACAATATATCAACAATGGTAATGAAACACAAATACATTAACACTAGAGCTGATGTAGATTCAGTACCCATTCACTATGTACTGTGACCAGACCATATGTTTATATAACGGTTTAAATCGATGAATATTTTGACATTGCTTGTGCTGAATTTCCAGATTGTTCCAAAGTTTAGCCCCACATACAGACACAAAAACTTTTCCGAGTAGTTCTAACTTTAAGAATGATGAAATTCCCATATCCTCTCAAACTATGAGCCCTTTCTTTTATTTTGAAGAGTTTCTGTAGGTTTGTTGATAGTAAATTGTTAAATGCTTTGTATAAGAATATTAATGTGATATATTTGACTAAATCATTAAATTTTAGCAACTTGACTGAATAAACAGATTTTGAGTATGTTCAAGAAATCCAACTTTATGAATGATCCGCACTGCTCGTTTTTGTAATGTGACTAATGGATTTATTGTATAAAGTGAGGTGTTCCCCCATACTTTGACACAATACATAAGGTATGGGAGCACTAACGTGCAATATAAAGTATGGAGCGCATTCTCATCAAGATATTATTTCACTTTGTTTAGAATTAAGAGTCTTTTTGAAATTTTAGCTTTTATGTGTCTTATGTGGGCTTTCCAGGATAATTTGTTGTCTATTATAACTCTTAAAAACATATTTTCAGTTACGGTTTCAATCTGGATGCCTTCAATAGTTATATGCGGTTCCAAATTTATTTTAAGGTTACCAAACATCATTACTTTAATTTTGTTTATATTTATTGATACTTTAATTCGTGTATATACACTTTTTTATTTCATCAAGTGCCTTATTCACAGAACTTATAACTCATTATAATTATTACTACTGTAAAAAAAAGTTTGTACCATCTGCAAAAAGTATAGGTTTTAGTGATTTAGGCACATTAAAAATGTCATTGATATATATATTGAAAAATGTTGGCCCCAAAACAGACCCCTGGGGTACACCACAAATAATGCCAAGTTGTTTTGATGTATGCTCCCCCATTTTAAGATACTGCATCCTCCCCAATAAGAAACTTTTTAACCAATCCCCAGCTATGCCCCGAATTCCATATTGTTGCAGTTTATTGAGTAAAATGGAGTGATTAATTGTGTCAAATGTTTTTTTTCAAATCGATAAAGACTTCAATTGCATATTTTTTCGATCCAGTGCATCTGTGATTTCCTCTGATTCTTCAATAATTGCCATTGAGGTGGATCTTTTGGTCTTAAACCATATTGGCCTTCATTTACAATTTTATGTTTTTCAAGAAACTTTTTAAGTCGAGAATTAAAGTTTTTCAAGATTTTTTGAAAAATTGAGGTAAAAGAGAAATTGGCCTGTAACTTTTTAAATTGATGATTTTTTCCATTTTTAAAAAGTGGCATCACTTTTGCAATTTTAATTTTTTGTGGAAAAAGACCAGACTGAAAAGATAAGTTGCAGATAGAATTCAAGGGTTTTACAAAGTTAAAAATCAACATGTCAATATTATCACAGTTGATAATTCGCTTTTACATTTCAGAACAGTATTTAAACCTTCCTGCAAATTTTTTTCAGTGAGAAAAAAATGACAATGGGTTCTGTTTTCTGGTGGTGTAGTATTTATCAACTCCCGGATTAGGAATATCCGGTGCCAGCTCAGGGCCAAAATTCACCCAAAAAATAATTAACATATATATA
>JASSRZ010000053.1:19322640-19333689 GCA_032164315.1 Malacoctenus gilli | reverse complement strand
GTGTGTGTGTGTGTGTGTGTGTGTGTGTGTGTGTGTGTGTGTGTGTGTGTGTGTGTGTGTGTGTGTGTGATTGTGTGATTGTGAGTAAGTATGCATGTGCTTGCAGGTGATTTCTGCAAAGGGTGTGTGCATGAGGCTGTACATGGCTATACGTTACGTGCTAATATGAACTTGTGGAGCCACTTGGTATTCTTCACAGCCCATCTCTTGTCTGTCAAGTACGCGCATGGGGATTGCAACTGGAGAGATTGAAAGTTTGAGGAGCTGAAAGGCCTGCATGCAAATACAACAAATGTACTTGTTCTTTCCTTGTACACCTCCACTGCCCCTTTAGTGTTTTTTCTTCCTCATGTAAACCTGATGACTGTTATCTTCCTCTTCTATTTCTTCTTCTTCTTTTTTTTTTTACATACCAATTGCAGTTTCAAGGTAACAGCTTTTACCTGAGGCTTCTTTGTGAGGCCAACATGAGAAAAACTCTCTTTCCCAACTGGACCTATTGTGATACCTTTGTCTAAACTGACAGAGCCAGAGCCAGTCATAGTAATCATGCCTGACCAATTTGAAAGGTGTTGTGTGGAAACAATTGACTGTTTTTATTCAGCCCATAACTCTCAAACCAACTTGCTCTCTCCGAATTAGAGGTAAGCCTGAAATCTTTGAGACCAAAGAAATGTTACCAGCAGTCCTGAGCTATATTTGTTGATGGAATACTCGGGTAAAGTGGCATTCTTTTCTTACAGCATATCCTCAACAGTTTGAAAATTGCGACTACTTTTGCTTTGAAGATCTTTAGATTCAACCATCTACTTATACCTTTATCTTGCCCTCATTCTATCTGCCCAATTGCTTTTTGTAGATTTGAAAGTGAAGATGGCTGTGCTGAGGGGAAAGTGAGAAAAGAGGAATGTTGTAATGGAAAACTGCAGTATGTTTTCTATGCCATCAATAAAACTAGTTGCTCTGCCATTCTCTCTTTTTCTCTCTCTGGAAAAATGAAGGTGGAGAGAAAAAAAACCCATGAAATCTAAAAGCATCTGCCAGGAGAAAGAATGATTTCCATGTGCGTTGTCTTATTAATGGAAATGGTAATAGGAATGGCAGCTGTATGAACCATGAAACCAGAGTTGCCAAACATGCAGTTTGTTAGAGAGTCTAATCAAGCTTGCAGGGTCAGATTGCATTATATAATGCAGGTTTGACATGAAGATAATATTTTTAAGAATTTGTCCAGCCAATCCAGGAATATGTCAGTTGTGAGGGGGAAGCTGTCACAGCATGTGTCTCTATCAATGAGGAGCCTAAATGATCTGTGATGGAGAAACCTGACTACTGTCTCAAATGCTGCATTCCCACCAAGATAATCAGTGGTCGAGATTCTCATGGGTAAGGAATTCCATAGGTCATCACACCTTCAAGAGCTGATTTTTAGGAGGCACTGCTTTGGGAGGGAGGGTTGGAAGAAGACGACTGTTTTGGTAGGAATTATGGCAAATGGAGGCTTATCAAGCTAGCAGTCCTATTCCAGCAATCTACTACCATTGCTACGCATCTCCTCTTGCGTTTCTGCCATTGTCGTGAAGTTGACTATATGCTGTCCCACTGTCTTATCCAGCTGAGGAAAGGTGAATTGCGAGCAGGCAGATCATGGACCTTTAGTTGTGCGGATCAACCATGAAGAGGTGAGACACTATCTGGGCTCTCAGGAGGCATCAATAGGAGTGGAGTATGCAAAAGCTCCAAAGGCAAAGGGGGAAGCCATGGAGACAAGGTGTTTATGATGAGCAGTTGTTGTGGGCTCAGTCATAAAAATTACCAAAGGTGTCCACATTGAAGGAGGAACTGAATTACATCAGTGATAGTGCTGGTGTGATAGCTCGCATTCAGCTGAAAAAATGTCTCCTTCATACTACAATAGCAGCCGAACTCATCGCAAGTATATTTAATTGAAGTGGCTTGTGGCACGCTTCTATTTTGAACTCATTATTCAATTTTTTTTTAAAAAGCAAAAAAAAACAGAACAAAAAACCTCAAGCCAGAACACCAATTCTTGGTTGTATCCAAACCACATCTTCGCAGAAAGTAAAAGGGTTGTCAGCAAGCTTTTTTTATGTCACTACTGCTACCTGATAGAGATCACGTGAGGCTGTATGGGGCCCTGACACACACACGCACGCACACACGCACAAACACACGCACTAAGCCAAGTAATGAAGTCAGTGTGCATCTCTGTAACATTCAGAAACAAATATTGGGACGTGTCAAGCGTCCACAGATTCCAGGTGTCACATCCAGAATGTCCCCATGCACGTGCAAAAGTGGTTATGGGCTCACACATGTGCAGGCTCAGACAAAGGCATCCTGTAGATGGTCACATGAACATTACACTCTTAGCAGTCCTTAGTAGAAACAGCTTTCTCGCAGAAGGCACACACAGATGTTCATACAGGGCTGATGTGCACAAACAGAGATAGGTATGGAAATCAGAGAGCAACTTGATAATTTCACTGTAAGAGCCCACTATAGTGAACCACTTTCAAAATCTGGTGTGTGCATAAACCCAAAGCAAACACGTAAACAGCAAACAGTCAATGTGTACTAATATCATTCCAACCACATAGAGCAATAGTTTCCAGCATGGGGGGGCTGGAGCCCCAAGGGCTTGCCCATAGTGGGGTTAGCAAGGAAAACCCAAAAAAGACACAATGTAAAATATATAGAGAAGACATGGGAACCTCCTCAGTGCCTTTATTCTGGAGGCTTTTTGCGATGTGTGTTAAGTATCATCTGTAAGTATTTTGCTTCACTGTAATAATTTGATGACTCAGAAAACCGAAGGGGATTCCACTTTTTTTTTTCAGGGCAGTGGCAATAAAAGAACTAAGTTTCCTTCATTTTCCTTTGCAAAAAGACCAAACAAAGCCAGACTTCCGTTTGGCATCAGTTTGTGGAGAGGTGTGTGACTTCCTGCATGATACGAAAGAACTAGTGCAGGTTGTCCTCTGTGCAGATGCTTGTACATTACAGGAACTATTATCAATTTACTTGATAAACATCTGGGCACACCACAAGGTGATTTCTCTAGAATACACTGAAATCCTTTGAGCTTCATTTGTAATTACATTTTTTATTAATTTGACCTGGAGTGCAAGATAATATGCAATGATGGCACTTTTCAGTGTATATATATTTGAGTTAATAATCGAAAAAAAAACACACTCTTAAGGAATTTGAACACCTGCAAATGAATTGCAGGGAGATACAAATTCTCATGACTGTGTATTCAATTGAAGATAACTGAAGCTAATGTGTTCAAGCAAATCCAATGGCACAAAAAAATTTTGTTTGAAAGGCATGTAAAAGATTTTTTTTTTAGAGGAAAGAGTCCTCCTCAGAAGCGCGATCTGGAAAAAAATTGAAGTGACTAGCTTCACAGTGAAAGCTCTACTTAAAAGAATACACAGGCATTTGGAGGATCCATCTCAGGGGAGTAGGAGTGGGTTGATGCTCTACAGTCACTGCCCTATAGTACAGTTTGTGGAAAAAAAAAACTAAAAAAAAACAACCGTCATAAGCTCAAGTTTCATCGAAAATGAAGCCTGGCAGGTATGACAGGCAATGAGATGTAAGACGATTTGCACTTCGTGTTCACCTTTCGGAATTTCTAGGCATATATAATTTATGCATTCACTAACATCAGGCTGTAAGCAGCTGGAAAGGGCTCGACACTAACCAGAATGGTGCAAAGGAGGCTGCATGCTGATCCGTTGGATTTTAAAGCCTTCTCGGCATGTTTTGCATTTGTCGCAGGAAAGATCACAAGAATGACATATTCAGTTTGCATTTTGTAGAATGTCAGTCATGCTGAGTCTTTCATACCTCCACATTGTAGACTTTTAAATGGAGAGAGAACTGAGTGAAGAAGCTGACAGGCTGAAAGACAAAAAAATGCAGCTGCGCTATGCATTCTCTGCTGCCTGCTGAGTTTGGAAGCCTGAAGCTCCTGGATCTCAGATAAAGCTTTGCTGAACCATGAGTGTGAAAAAGGAATATGAGATGACAACTGTGCTGCATACATTCATGGTTGTTATCATTTCTTCAGTCAAACCTTTGTGACAATAATAGAACACTTAAGATCTAAATAACAATTGTTCTCTTTAAGATGCAGCTCAGCCAAAGTCAAAACCAAACTAAATGAGGACCTGCCCCATTTTGTCTTTTTTACCCGACAACAGTGACGTGGCGATGTTATGGTTATTTCAGTCCTGAATTGGCATGTTTTTCCTAAAAATCAAGATCAACAGCAGATGCACTATCATGGCAGCAGAACATGGCACTGTGATATGACATCACACCCCTGCTAAGAGTGTGGCACAAACACAACCAGTCGGCTGCCAAACAGAGGGAGAAACATGGCACCAACACAAACACAATGTAATGAGTAATGAGTGTTCCTGACGATATGAGAGTGGTCGAGAAGGGCCAGGATTCAGGTTTTTTCTGCTGAGAAAAGCCATTGTCTCCATCGGGGTTTCATTTCCCGGTATCCTAATGGGTGCAAATGTGCGATACTATGTAGAAAGACAAAGGAAGCAGCACCCCACCCACTGAAACCTTGATTAACATACATTTTAAATATTTGGGGTTTGGCCTCATATTTAGCTCTTTCAAAATTCCCCCAAATGTGTTGGATAAAGTTAGCTGGTGACGTACATTTAAAAACAAAAAACAAAAAAACATAGGCCAAAAAGCTTCAGTTCAAGACAAATTTGTGGGAATTTGGTATTTTCTTCATTCTTGAGTTTAGTTTGGTGCCAATATGTTGATGTTACATGTTTAATAAGTAATGCTTGTACAGGAGGTCGAAATTAATCCAAGATTAATTACAGATAATTAAGTTATGGTGAAATAAGGCAGCATTTTGTCATCCACCTGTAGAACATGTGAAGTCATCATGTCACATCTGTAATGTAAGGCACATGGTAGTAAAGGGTGGAAGGAAACATGACAGTTTAAAAGCAGAAAAGGAGATGAAAATGATGGGATGCTTGCCATAAAGTTTGAGCAAAGTTTATGTAGTATCATGTAAAAAACTACGAAATGGACAACCCAAAAGCAGAAGGAAATGGCCGAAATAATGCTTAGTTAAAGTTTAGAATGTATCAAAATGCAAATAGAAGGCAGTCCAAAAGGGGAAAATGTTCACAAAATTAAATGTTCAAAACCCATAACAAAGCAAAAAGAGAGAAAGAAAGGCAAAGTAAATAAGTTCAGAACAAGACATAATTCCTGACAATTCCTGACTCACTCAATCAGGAGATGGGGGGTGGGCAATGTACCTGGCACAAGAGAAGGACAAAACTAAAGACAAAAACAAGAAATGACAAGACAAGCACAAATTCAAGAACAAAACAACAAAAGGCAAAACATAAACAAACCCTCCTAAAAGCTAAACTCCAAATGAAAACCCAAGTGGACAATGTGAAATCGATTAAAAATGGGCAAGGCCATGACCCTTTGCTCATACCGTCTTCAATCTTCATTTTCTCCTCACTTGGTTCTGAGAACCACTCTTGGTTCTGACAACTTGCACTCAAATACTTTCTAATCTGTGGTGCACTGCAGTATTTCTTCTGTAGTCTGTGGTGGTCCATGGGACCACTGTCATGAACTCATGCACACACAGAAGATACACACCATGGCAATACATCACTTTGTTGGATTGCCACCGTCCAAAAAAGTGATTCATATCGGTCAGTTAAAGCGCCAGTGTTTGTAGTTGTGCAAGTTCCAGTGATAGAAGACGTGATGCAATTCATAGTGACGAGTTTAGCCTTTGGCATGATACAGTATATAAAACTGGTGTTTTGCATATCAATGATTTTTTTTATGATTTGTTCTACTGTGGCTACACAGTGGCATGGTGATTCATGCTCTCACCTCACTTCAAGGTCCTGGGTCCACACTGAGATGGGGCCTTTTGCAGTTTGCATGTTCCCCCTGTGTGTGCGTGGCTTCTCTCCGGGTCCAACGGCTTCCTCCCACAGTCCAGCAACATGCATGAGGTCAATTGACAACTTAAACTGTCAGTAGGTGTGAGTGTGTGTGTGGTTGGCTGCCTCTGTGTTGCCCTGTGATGGACTGGCAACAAGTGTACTCTGCCTTTACCTGTGAACAGCTGGGATCAGTTTTAGCACCTGCTGTAACTGGAATAATAAGTAGTAAAGGCAATGACATTTTTTCTTCTGTTGCAGTTAGAAGCTAGGGCACCCGACAGCTTTCCCAGTTAGCATAAGTTTTTACTTGAATAATTTCTTTTTTTTTATTAACATTTAAAGTTCCTTGTGCCTGACGTGCATTGATGGATCCTCACCGTCGACTCCTGCCGTCACGTCTTTCCCTCTCACACAGAATGCTGCCTCTTCTCATCACCCATTGAGAGACATGAGATAGAGGACAAAGTCATCCCACGATCATGCGTTGGTACCTTTCACACAGATGGCGGGACACACAACAGGGATTCATTTCTAAGACAGAATGGTCAGTGTGAAAGGAGCTTTGGATAGTTACTTGTTACAGTCAGCCTGCTGACCCCATTAGGTCTGCTTTGAGAGCAGGCAATTCCAGCCACCACGCTTTCGGTTGCCTGGCTCCTTGCCTCTCACCTTCCACAGCTCTGCTATGTACTGTAGCTATAGCTGCACTGCTGTTAGACAAGGGAGTCGATTTGGCTGTTAAGGTCGACCAGCCTACAGATGGATCAGCACCCTCATCATGCTACTGTGGACCTTCAGCGCCGCTGTCGTAGAATCTGGCAGGGGACTTCGGCAATCTCCTCTCTTCTTCTCAGCAATCATGGAGGCATCTGGTCAGTCGTAGACATTTGACTGTATATTATCATGAATGTTTTTGACAGATTGCTGGTGTGGTAACGGCCATTTAGAGGTGGTGAACGAGTCGGAACCACTCCTGCTTTGCTGAGTTTGCCTATCTTCTCCCTGCTTTGCCAGGTTTTGCCTTGTGGCATCTTGCCGAGCACCCCGGATCTTGTTGGGCAACTTTGTTTGGCCTGCTTTGTAGTCTTCCCTGGCTTTGCTGCACTGTCACGGAACTGTGTGTTATCAAGAGATTCCTTGATTGTCTTTGTTTTAGTCTGGTAAGTAGTTTTAGGCTTTCTCTTGTCACAGCCTTGACTGTTTTGTTCAACAATTTGCTTTTTTTCTGTTGTTTTTTTTGGTCATTTTTTGACATGTTCTAAATTATCTTTCTTTATTGTAATTTTGGTTGTTGGACAGTAACCTTAGTTTTTTGTGTTGTCAACCTGAAATTGTTTTGATTTTGATTTATTTTGAATTGCACCCCTCTAAACTTTGTTTCCTCTTTCAGTTGCTGGACAACAATGGTGACGTAGGGACTCATGGTGGCAGTGTCTTTCATTTTGGTGTGTAAGCCTCAACCGCTGAGTAGTTCTCCTCAGCATTGTTTGTAAAGTATTTTAATAATCCCCAAATGTTTCATAAATAAATTGACCCCTTTTGAAGTGGAACCACATCCATGCCTCTTTCGCCCCCAAAGTTAAGCTGAACAAACTCTGGTGATCTGCCTAAGTTGCTCAATGCATTTTGAGACGGATGCAAAGCTCTTGGTTTAACTTTTCAAAATCCAAAATCATGACTCAATGAAAATGTGACTGGAGAGGCTGAATGTGTATAGTTACATCAGAGAAAACTATCAAATATGCTATTTCTACTTCAAATGGAACAGTTTACTACAGTTGAAATAACAATTTTCCCAATTCTTAGTGATACTTTCAATGTTTTATATAATAATAATAATAATAATAATATACATAAACATGCATCACAGTGTCTAATTGGCAAACTGTGTTCACATGCTCAACTGTGTTTTCTTTATGCTTTTTATGTATCAAATCCTGTTGACATGAGAAAAATTGATGGCTATGCAAAATTGAGGCCAAAACAGACGATCCACAGGTCCAAATGTGCTGAGGAGTGTAATTTTTAAGGACAATATCCTGGACACTGGTTGCTGACTGAAAGATTAAATGTTTGTTCAGTGCACACATCTGTTGTTAACCCACTGACGTCTTGTATTTTGAAACAACAAAGTTTTAGGTAATTGTTAAAGCTTTCAGTCACTGAAGCACATTGTTATTTTATTGACAATCTTAAACTGAGAATGCTAGTCATAAACAAATTGACAGTGCCTCCGCGTGCATCTGAGGTTCAGGATCCAGACAGTTAGCATATCCAGCAGACATAGGGCCTTTCTACACTTTATCCAATCAGAGTGGAAGCTGTTTTTCTTTCTTTTTTAACCATTCACCAGATGCAAAACTCATAGCTTTAGTAAGCTTCCATTACAAGGCAAAGAGGATGATAGAAAGAGAAGAAGAGCAGGAAACCAAAAGGAACACGCTGTGCAGCTACCGGATGAGAAACACAGCTGGGGAAATCACCTGGGAACATCGACACAACACTGCCTTCTGATATTTTCCTGTGCCATGTCGCTCTTAAGATTAAAAGGCAATGTGATGTGCTGTCTAATCATAGAGCTGAGATCTGAAATGAGCCACAGACTAAATCGTTCCTATTTGTTCCTATTTGTTAGATGTGCGAATTCATAATATGCTGCTTTACATATAACATTAACAGATTTCCTTTTAAAGTGAGCTCACGAACAAAGGTGGATTTAGGTGTTGGTGAAAATCAGAGCCAGAAAAATACATTCCTTCACTAGCATCTCTTGACCAACTCATCTATTCCCAACAGGCAGGTCTTTGGAAGCAACCAGAACAAAAACTATTTTATCCTTCATGGTAGATATATTTGAAAGCCATAATCTGATGCGCTTTATTTAACATGCATAGTTAAAATGTTAGATTTGGTCATTCAGTGCCGGCACTGTGATCCCACATATGTAAACCATTGCTTAAATTAAAATGCCAAAACTTTACTCTGGAAAGGAAGGGTAGGAACATAGCATAACATCACATGTTCATCTTTTAGAGGTGTGTATATTTCATTGCATCCCAGCTGGCACGATTACAGGCATTTGTGCAGCTGAATTACTATGAAAACATTACTTCATCTTCTTGTTCTTAGCAGTTAGACAGAGCTGTTTTAGGCTACAATGGCTGAGTCAGAGGCAATCAGGCTAGTTTCAAGTACTCAGAGCTGCTCTATAGAAAGAGAGAGCAGTGCGTGCGTGCATGCGTGGACTTGCATACCTGAGCTCCTCTCATTCCAAAAGAAGAAGGTTTGAGTGTCCTTCAAGTATACTTCACTTCAGCAAAAGATGATTGAGTATGTATTGAGTACAGATATACTTAAAGTTATTGTTAAGTCTACTTCTTGACTTGTACGAAATTAGCCAACATCCGGTTATTGACTGTGTGTTGGTAAATTACCAGGTCACAGATAGATAGTTTTCTTTTATTCAAAGAAATACACCTTCAGGTAACACCATGTGTAAAGGCCATAAAGGTCCTTTTGACATGCGTATCAGGCAGCATCAATGGCAACAGGTACTGTTCATTGTCTGTGAAAGGTATCTTACATCAGATGTGTAGAATGTGAAAATACTTAAAGTCTTGCAAATCAATTGGGTGCAAAGCAAACAATGAGCTGCATGTGTGTGGCTTAGACTGAGTGGTAAGTTGTGAGTTGCACTTAAGATCAAAGGTGTGATTAAACTTATCAGAAAGACATTGGGGGTGGCATGCATCCAGGTCAACTGACAACATGCTGTTCTGCTTATGTTTGCGCCAGCTCTATCCAGCTCTTTGCTCCATTTGTGCAAATCATGCTCAATATTTTGATGGAAAAGAAATCACAACATAAAAACAACTATGGCAAGCTCTCCTCCACTCCAACCCCACCTGCCTTCAGTTTTCAGCATGCAAAGTATTCTGACTGCAGCTCAATCTTCACACCTCTCTAACTGTCTTTCATTGATTTCTACGGTATTAGATGAAGCAGCGCTGCCTGTGTGGGCCAATAAAAAGGAAGCTGCACGTGGAAGACTTGTTACAGCATAGATTATCTCCCGTATAGCATGCATGCACGCGTGCATGCACACACAGACACACACACATGCACGTACACAGATAAAACAAGTGTGCAATCAAAGAAATGCAAATCTTAACATGTGAAAGCTAACAGCTATATGCAGGTGTGCAAATGCTATCATATACTTGACAGAGGCAAACAAATACACACGCAATAACAGTAGGACGCGTTTTGCAACACACAACCAGCCAGTGAACTAACAGGTTACAGTTTGCCCCATGCATTTCAGTAAGTGTGTTATTTTATCGCCTCTTTTCATCCTCTCCTTTCCCATTCTGCTCAGTGACAGGGGGATATGTGCACCCTACTTTGTTGCCATGGAAACCACAAACACCCCACATAGAAAATTCTACACAGAATAATAAGTGGCCAATTGCGTCTGTTTGCTCTCCAACAAACCTCAGGATTAGAGGCATTTTCTTGTCACAGGCATAAACTATTTTTATGTTTGCGTGCGTGCACGAGGGGGGGGGGCTCAGAGGGAGAGGAAGAAAAGAGGCAAGAGGCACAGATATGAAAGGAGCATACTAATGCTCCACGGTGACAGTTTTCTCCTCGCTCAGTGAAGATGAGAGGGGTTGAAAATACAGGGAGGGGGGAAAGACACTCTCAAAAAGAAACTAAGGTGCTGAGGGCACCTTTTAAAAAATGTGGAAGTGCATGAGAGAATAGTGGCATTTCTAAGAGACAACCAGCCAGGCGGGCCAAAGTGTAGTTGAATGTCCGTTTTTCTGCACTCCCTTTAAGATTCATTGACAAACACTCAACTGATGCTTCCTCCTAATTTCTTCCTCCTGCTCTCAGAACACAACCCTGGTGTGCAATGATGTCATGATGATACCATCTGTTTGCTGCAATGGCAACACACACACACAAACACAAGCACACACACAAACACACACACACACACACACACACACACACACACACACACACACACACACACACACACACACAC
>JASSRZ010000053.1:19308924-19322540 GCA_032164315.1 Malacoctenus gilli | reverse complement strand
CACACACACACCCACACACACACACACACACACACACACACACACACACACACACACACACACACACACACACACAACCTGCCATGGAAAGTAAAAGAATAAAAGCAAAGCTGTTATGGCCAAACAAGGAATGGGTGTCAAATTCCTAATTTAGTCCATGAAGTAAAATAAGAATTGGTAGTTATTAGAAAATAACACAGAAAACATTGCAGCTGCAGCAGGATCAGTTTTAGGACACTCCTTTGGATGTCTGCTGTTGGAGTTTAGA
The DNA here is from genome assembly GCA_032164315.1 of Malacoctenus gilli. Taxonomy (NCBI): domain Eukaryota; kingdom Metazoa; phylum Chordata; class Actinopteri; order Blenniiformes; family Labrisomidae; genus Malacoctenus; species Malacoctenus gilli. The sequence continues at coordinate 19,322,272 of JASSRZ010000053.1, read as the reverse complement.
GAAACTAAAGCCCAAAACCACTTTTTTGCTGCTGAAGAAAAATGCATTTGGATATGAAGTTATGTTGTTGGTTGATTCATTGGCCTAATTCTTGAGATTTCACTTAAAGTATTTCAGTTTACAATGTTTTGTTGCAAAACATCTGGGAGTGTCTGCCCTCCATGGTTTGAAACATGGCTATTACGCCTAAATTTTGCCATTGGCAAATTTGGAGGCTGAGGCCATTTTGGTGGCAGATGACATAACCAACAACCACTGTTCACCCCGTTCATCCTATAAAACCATACACTTGTATCAGGTACATTTTATTCAGGGTTTGATCACTTGGGTGGAAGTGGGCAAAAAGTCCTCAACCCACTTCTTCCAGCACTTGGTCTTAATGCATTCTAACGTCATTGTGCATCTCGGGCAGGCATGCTCCCTGGTAAAGGGCACGCATCTGGTAAGTCCACCCTGCTCCCAATTTTAAAGCACCACATACACATACATCTGGGAGGACAGACAGGGCCACACTCGGTTCGCTCACCTGGGTCATCTCCACCTGCCTGTTGTGACCATTTTAATGCATTACATGACACATACACTCACATTTAGCCACAGTGCAGGGAGAAGGTTTCTAAACTTGGGAATCATTTCGAGGTTCAGCTCATGGGGCCCCGGCTCCTCGTGGACGGATGGCTCAATTAAACACCAAGTGGCTGCGGTCCCTGAGGCGCGACCATCTCATGGTGCTGCTGTCCGTTGGCACTTATTGGCCAATGGGAGTGGTCTCAGGCTTTTGTCCTGGCCCCCTCCTTGGGGGGTGGTGGGTCGCGCTGGTGTTTCCCTGTCTGGAACTCGCTGCAGGCTGGGGGGCTTTGGAGCGTCAGCTCCCTGGGAAGGCCGTGGGGGTGTCCCTGGGTGTGTGGGCGCTGGCCTGCCATGGCCGCTCTACGTCAACGTGATGGGGGCATGAGGTGAGCCATGGTTTCATTTCCATCTTCCCTGCTGCCGGTCCTATTTACATCTGAGCCTCTCTCCTGCTGTGCTGGCTGATCGTGCTGGGGTCACCATCCGGTGTCCCATTTGGCTTCTTAGGCTGTGGCGGTTCGGGTAAGCTGGTGTGGGGGGCTGAGGGTGCTGGGGGTTGGGCAGGCTTGGGGTGGCCGTGGTGATAGGACGAACTTAAGCTACTCTTCTCTGATTCCATCATCCTTTGGGGACTATGTGGAAGCTTACATTCGTTTTTGAGCACCCTGGAAAAAAGCAGCTTCCATTTTGCGAGGCCATCCTCTCCTCAAGTGCAGCAGACAGGCCTGCTAGCAAACTAGCCTGCTAGTGGACTAGCATGCGAGTGAACTCACCTGCAAGCCAGTGCATCAGAGGCGGGGGGTAAGGGGGGTGAGCTGTTTGCTCGATAGTGTGCTTTTATTGGAGAAAATAAAATACGTAGAACAAAATGACAAAATGCTTTTTTTGGATTGGACCCTTTCTAAGTAAAGAGAAAAAGCTGACAGACCATGAACAGGGACTTTGATGCTCACTTTTGACATTCACATGGCCTCATTAATGCATGGCTGGTCATATTATAACCCCAAAACCCCAGTGAATTTTTGTCATAGCCCCTATTGGAATGAATGCAGACCTTTAAAAAAAAAAAAAAAAGCACTTGTGACTCCATCTGCACAGCACCAAGGATAGCATCAGGTTAGGGGGTGGCCCCTGTGGGATAGTGGCTATCTTTGTTGCCTCGGGTCATCACAAATTCCCAGAACAAAACTTTTTAACAAAGAAAAAAAAATCAGCCTCAAAACACTTCAGTCAAAACCTTGCAGGTTCAGTTACTGTTTAAAGAGTCAACACAAACAATATTAGGCTCATTCTGCCATTCCTTTAGATCCATAGGACACACAGAACATGCAGAGTTCAGGTGCAACATTTGGTGCAAACAAAGGAATTATGGATGGGAAGTAACAACACTTGTGCTGTCACCAGTGGAGTTGTATTGATATATAAAGTTGTTTGAACATTAACAACCACCAATGTTAGCAGCAACAATGTTGTGCTATTTTAAAATGTGATGCTATTTTAAAATGAGCAACAGAGTTACAGCTTTTTTAGTTTGTGGGTGATTTCACATAAGCAGTACTGGAGATGCTTTTCGCCCCTTCCTGAGGCCAAAGTCCTCCCTAAGACCCCTGAAGACAGCGATAAAGCAACTACCGTGGGCACAGTCAGAGAGGGTGGGCCTGGCGCAGGTCCCCTGCAGCATGTGTACAGAGAACGCACCTACAGTCTGATCAGGGACAGTTTCGCTGTCAGATTTGACATTCTACATTGCAAAGAAAATAGGAACAATGTATTTGCACCAGGTAAAACACACAATGCCACGAGACATGAGGCTTTGCTATTTTAGCAAGGCCTGCACTACAAACTCAGTGGTTCAGTGTTTTCCTAAGCCTTATTCAAAGCTGCTTTCCCAGGTAAACAGTAGGGGGTGTAACATTAGGAGCAATATGTGTATAAGAGAATATTGAAAAGGGGGCACAAGTGATGTGAGCGTCACCATCTGGGTGGTTGGTGTATGGCTGTAGGCAGGTGTCAGGACACTTGAAAGGTACTCGGACTGACTTACTGATGATGGTTGGAATGATTAGGTGAGTACGTGGTCTAAACTTGGGAATGGTCACATTGCCTGTTGTTTGTGTGTTATGTTTGAGGCTATTTGTATCAGTAAGTCTTTTTGGTTACATTATCACTTTGTCCTATGATTTGGACCGCATGGGCCTTGGATCCTGTGGATTTAAGGAAAAATGTATTGTTGCTGATACAGAAGGGCCTCAGAGTTTTGTTCTGGAACATGCACATAACAGATGCCCTAAGTTAAGCCCATGGCCTCCCTCATTATTGGTATGTGTGTTTGTACCATGAGTTCCAGCCTGGTCAGGCAAACCACCGCAGACAAAATGCTCCTGCTGCGAGTTAGCTAATAAGTAGCTGGTAAGGGGGCCCACGGGGCCCTGCCACCAGTGTTGCTAACACCTCAGTTATTAAAGAAGCTATTGGCTGTTCTCAAAGTCATTCAAAGTAACTAAATAATACCATCACCTTAGTTGCATAATTGTGAGTCGTACAATTTGTATGTAGGTTACTGTTGTAAGGCCTGATGAGCACACCTACCCATTTAGCTTCCATCACAAAGAAGAAAACACACAGTTCCAACGTGAGTATCTGAGGCTGTGTGAGTCGAATGCAGCCATTTATTGGCTTTATGTCAGCGTGACTGGTGAAACATTTAGATACTACTCCCAAAAAGTGAGGGATATTTGGCTTTCGGGTTGAATTACAGGATGAGCCTAAAATGCATTCAAACCTTAACATATGAACTTACTATGACCTTCTCTAAGCTTTTGAATGCACCTTTCAAACTGTTAAATGCTTCAGTACTTTTTGCACATGTTGCTGTTCTCTAGCGAGGAGCTTAATGGCAAAATTCACAACAGGTGTTTGATTCTCGAATCGACCAATAAATGTCCTGGTCCAATTACAGCTGGTGTTTAAACAGTCGTCCTCATCAGGCTGTGCACATTTTGACATCATGAGACCAAGACGACACATAATAATGGATCAACAGTACCTGGCCATTGCAATGCTTCAAACAGGACGTTCTCAAACGGACGTGGTGACTGAGCTCAGAGTGTCACAGAGTGTCATCAGCAGGTTATAACAGAGGTGCCAAGAGACTGGAAGAGTTATAGAAAGGCGTAGAAGTGGACGTCCTTTGGCCACATCCCATGCTGATGACCGCTACATTGTGAACAATGCCCTGAGAAAACGGATGATGAATGCCACTCGACTCCAGGCACGTTTAAGGGAGGTGAGTTGGACCATTCGAAACCGTTTACATCAGCGTGGTCTGCGTGCTACACGACCTGCAAGGGTACCTGACCACACCAGCAGGCACAGGCGTTATCATCTTGCATGGGCCAGGGAGCATTTATGCTGGACGAGAGACCAGTGGGCCTCAGTGCTGTTCTCTGATGAAAGTCGATTCACATTGAGCAGAAATGATGCCCGCCAACGATGTTGGAGACGTCAAGGAGAGCGCTATGCATCAGCCACTGTTGTCAACAAATGAGCTTTTGGTGGTGGCGGTGTCACAGTGTGGGCAGGTGTGTCCATTCTGTACAGAACTGCCCTACACTTTGTGAATGGCACAGTGATAAGCCCATACTACCTGAATAACATCATTAATCCAGTGATTGGGCCCCGACATGAACAACACAGGCCTAATGTCATCTTCATGGACGACAATGCTCCAGCTCATCGAGGTCGCATCATCAGGGAACGGCTGTTGGAGACTGGTGTACCTCTAATGGAGTGGCCTGCACTTTCTCCAGACCTGAATCCCATTGAAAACCTGTGGGACCAACTGAGTCGCTGTGTAGAGACTCGAAACTCGGCACCCCAAAACCTCAATGACCTGAGGGCTGCCCTTCAAGAAGAGTGGGATGCCCTGCCTCAGCAGACAATAAGTCAACTTGTGAACAGCATGAGATGCCGTTGTCAAGCTTTAATTGATGCTCAAGGGCACATGATGAGTTATTGAGACGTTGACATTTTTTGTTGTGGTGTACACACCATTAACTTTTGTTTCAACAAATTGTTTGAGATGAGGAAATCACCAGTGCATCCTTCTACTTAAATGTCCTACTTTCATGATATGATATCACTGTAGCAGGAGCTTTTTAGATTTTCCCCAATTTCACCCGAAAGCCAAATATTCCTAACTTTTTGTGAGTAATGTATTTACATCTCACTCTTTAAGCAAGTCACAGCTTTGAACATGCCCAAAAAAATTTTCAGTGTGGATGATTGGTCTCAATCTCACTGCTGCTGGGACTCCAGCCACCTGGGATTCTTTGTGGAAAGGGGGAAGGCTCACAATACATGTTTTCCCATCAGAGTCGCCAAGCACTGAAAAAGGCACCAGTAACACCAGGAAAATCACAATATCTTTCATGAGTTGCTTTTGACAAAAAGGTCACCAGTTTCAGGGATAAACTATCCAAAATTTGCAGCACCGTTCTTGCTCTGTCACCCTGGCTGCTCCTGTTCCTGTACCTGGCAGCACAAACCTTTTTATTATCACTTTTTAGAACCAGTATTTACTTATTGAAATACAATTAGATGTTAATGCCAAGCTGTTAATTTCGCTAGCTCTAAATTACAGGCAAAACAGATGGGTAATGACATAAATAGAATAAAGAGCAACAGACACAGAAAACAACAAAGAAGCAGTCATCCCACTTTACCATATCTTTTAAATGCAGTCCTCGTGCCCTCTTATGTTTGAGGTTTTTGATGGGTGTACCACATCGTTATAGTAGCTGTATAAAATGTCCAAAGTCAGCCAATTTCTTCAAATGAGTGTGAAATTTACTAGACAGAATAGTCTGTACAGAGAAAGCAAAGTTTTCTTCTGTGAGCCCAATGCAAATAAAAATGTCCTTTTGTATGAAATCAGAGGTCTTGTCTATTTTTTTGTTGGCATTTTGAACGTCATCCAGAGTATTCTGGTTGAGCACAACGATGGAGCAGGTGACAAAGTGTTTCTTCCTCATTTCCACAGAATGCACTACCTCTAAAACCTCAAAGTTTTTTTTTCTGAATATATTTTGTAGTATTTTTAAGAAAGACCTATTTAGCTTTATTATTCAATCAACATCTATCCCCAACGACACAGACTTTTTCCAATCAATTCCCCCCTGACATGAGGTCTAGTAGAAGCCAGACCATTCTTCATCAACAACATCAAGTAAATCTTTTTTCAGTATTTTAGCAAAGATTGTTTTTTTCAATAAATTAATAGGTCTCTGTTGGATCAATTGTAAATACGTTATTCACTTCTCGTTATATCCAAGTAATGATGTTCTTATGTTTTCGTAATTGCTGTTTTCCGCAAGCATGTGATTACAGAAACCGGTGACTCGACGGAGCAAAACATGGATGGTTTTGACAGCACCCTTTGAAGAGGAACTATCTCGGCGAACAAACAAGCGTGCTACAAGATTGCGGTCACACATCCCTATCGCATGCTGTACACGCGATAAGGGAAAAGAAGGCATTCTGTACCGAATATGTTTTGGAGCTGAGCAAACTGGTTGCAACTGGCATTATCAACCCCTTCCTTTAGCAGTTGCAATCTATGTAACTAGGGCGTTCCCAACATAATAAAAAGCATGAAGAGCGGAGACTGCCTCAGAGTGAGTTTGGAGGATTGTAACTGAGCAGTCTCCGAGCACTCTCCTTGCAAGTAAAACAATCTCAATTCTCTGTGTCCTCATTTGTGCAGGTTGCGTGAACAATGTTGGGCGTTTAACCCTGACAGTCTCCAATCCTCAAATTTTAGGGTTATGTTTTTTGGGATTAAATATACGAGGCTCCTCCGGCCTTTTCCTCAGAGTTGAATGAAGTCCGGCAGCACAATCTTTGGAATAGTTTTTCTGACGCCCTCTGACGCAGCCTCTCTCACTGTCTCACTCATGGCACATTTTCAAAGTCAAGCAGCCAAACAGCCAAAAATGAACAGGAAAAGACAATGTTCCACAGGTGTATTCTTAATGCCTAATTTATGGAAGAGAATCAGGGCCAGTGGGAATTTTTTTTTGCTCAATCAAGTCATAATTCTGAGAGTGAAGTCATAATTCTGATTTATGTAATTCTGAGAACATTTGTTTTTATTTTACTATTCTTGGAGATAGCTACAGTCAGGCTTTTACCCTATAAAACCTGCTGCGAGGGTCCTTGTGTCTGCTTAAGCTCATAGCAAACAGGCAAGGGCAAGCTAAAAATGACGGCACGAGTCTGGTAATCTTACTTCTTTTAGATCCTCAATTGATCTTTTGGAGCCTTTTGACCCTTTTCCCTGTAGTATAATGGCAGATTGACTTACCCAAAGTTTGGCCTTGTTCTGTGCCTTCACCTTCCCAAACACCCGCAGTCCTGATAATAAGCACTTTGAAACTTGTTATCAACTGGAAAAATTAAACATGCAACTTGAGCTAAAGACACAGGCACACACTGTGCCAACACATGTCCCAGTTTATACTGCCCATGAAGAGTTTCACTAAACAAGCTCTACTGTGGGATTTCCATATGAATTTTTCAAAGGGCTTCACTCAAATGGGCCCTGCACTTTTCTGCCCTCACACCTTGGAGCTCCTTTCTGTGTTTCAGAAGCAAGGTGTGTGCAACTCGTCCTGTGCTCTGTCACAATACAAGGAAAGAATATACAAAGCCTGCAGCAAGATCAGAGAAAATATAGTGTAAAACAATGCCCAGGCTGGCGTCCAAAGATGGTGAATGGTTGTCAAAAAAGGAGGCGCTCATGTGGAGAGATAAAGTTAGTCTTTAGGCAAGTAACACTGCAGTGACTTTTATGTTGCTGCTTCAATGTCAAAAACACTTTTCGCTGCATTTCTTCAGGTGTAACTTCAAGAGTTTGAAGTACACTCGGTAAACATCCATGATTGAGGTCCTGCAATCCATCACAGATAACTGCAGTTTTTGCCCTGTTGTGTGTGGGTCCATTGGTCCCCTCAGAGGTTTGCTCACATCTCTCAAACAGTTGGTGTGATCTCATCAGCTGGCCACTCCCCCAAATGTCTTCACTGAAATTTTGTCACACAATACATTGGACCCGCCCACAAAGACCTTTATTTGTCAAGGCTGTAATCCCATTATATGCATCCCGGTGTCTGTGTAAATCGCACGAGGCATGATGGTTGACCTCTTTGTCCTCCTTGTTGTTCCTCTCAGGAGGTCATCCCAAAGGCGTGATGAGGTGAAATACATCTTGTGTGAATGGGTCAACCGAGACAGTCGGAGAGTACGACAAAAAACCCACATAGTACTAGCAAAACAGATTTTAAAGCTCTAGAGATAACCAAAACAATCCTTTTTTAGTAAAATGTTGCTGATAGCAAATGAGAAAACTCAAACTCAGCAAATGACTGCAGAAAGCAGGATTTTGTCTAATAGAATCTGCAGCTGGTACCCCCCCCCCAGGCTTTTTTGGATTCAGCCCTTGTCTAAATACACAGTTTACGCACCTCTGCTCGATACTGTTAAAGCCGCTGAAGTGGGATCAGAGTTGTTATCGAAACCTACAAGCAAAAAAAGTCAAGTGCAAAGAAACAAAAGATTGATTTCAAAGCTAACAGTGAGGCTTGTTCCTTTGTTGAATGCATCTTTTGTTTCACTTGGTGCACTCATTTTCTTCACCATAAGATAACTGTGAAATGTGTTGGGGTTTTTTTTTTTATCCTACTTTAGGAGCTTTTTCAGCTGCTATTGTTATGAAACACAGTTAGTGCACCATGACCCATCTAAGTGCACTAAGCCCACCTGTATTCAGTGTGGCTGTTTTATCACTTCTCAAGAGTGTAACATGAGACACTGTGCTGCAATGCACTTTACACTCCATGAGTGACTTAAAGCACAATACAGAAACTTAACCTCACATGCCTTAGTTTAAAGTACTTTCAGGCCAAGATGACATCAAGAATATCAATTAGTCTTTCTTTATGTGACCATTGCAGATCGCTCACCACATCACTACCTTCCCACCTTTACAAAGACCAAGAAGCATCTCAGAAATCACATATCAACAACAGCCACCCCCCATCCACACTATCTCCACAGATTGAGACGTCAGTCATCTTTCCCTCCATCAGAACCTTCCCTAACACTCTGCCAACTAACCTTCTTGTCATATGGCTGTTGAGGTCATACAACTCAACATCTTTGATAAGTGCTTGACCACTGCTGTGCTGGCAGCAATTGGCACCACTGGAGCCTGGAGCGGTTGTGGGGGAAATAAAAAGTCAATGAAAAGAGACATACAAGAACAAGCTGGGTGGATGATGGTCTTTCTCAGTTTGAGCCACATGAAATAGATCCAGTCAAGCTGGATGGGTCTGGACGGACGGGAGCCGAGTGAATGATAACCCGATTGAAACTAAGAGATACTAAGAGATAACAGTATGTTTTCCGGATAGAAATATCATCCTCACTTGACCTTCAAGGTCAGATTAATTTGAGCTGAAAACAAAGCAGCAGCTGCAGCAGCTGTAATTCTTGGATGTTCAAGGGCTTTTTAAAAACTAGTGCTACAAAGAACCCTTAATACGAAAGTACTTGGTCAGTGTCCTTGAAGTTGTGTGTTCAAACAAAAATCAAAAAACATTTTTTAAACTGAATACAGTCTCTGTAGATGCCCCTTCAAGATTTTCCGTTTACATGAACACTGTATAAAGTGGTCAGGTTGAATAGCAGTTTCACACGTGCGAAGATTGCCACTGGACTCAGTCAGTGGATCAGTCCCATGATGTTTTCCACTCAACATCATTGTTAGTGATGTGAACATGATCCTTTATTGTTTTTACTGGAAGCCTGCTGGGAGGGATTTTAGTAAGGACAGGCCAATCTAAACAAGGCATTTACATGACCTGTTTGTGATCTTCTCATTCAATCAGATAATTCAGGATCCATTAAAAGCCAGCATTGTAAAATGGATTATTAACTTATTGAAGGCAAGATTGTCAAGACCTGAAGCTGCTCTTCCGGGATTTTTTGATGAGAGTACTTACATGGTAAAGCAGTGCTCAGCTACGATGGTGTCACAAGCAGTTAAAAAAGTGTTTTTTCTGCAAAGTTGTGGGATTGACAAGTGTGTCTGGGCTTTCAAGGGCAATCTGGCCTCCTCCTATCATGCATACATATTACTGTTAGCGTTGTCGGTTTCTCTAATTCATCCTGAGCAGAAACAAACATGGCTGACTGTATCCCTGGGAATTGTGCATGGGTGCATCATGCCTTCCAGCTCCAGACAGCATGATTTTAGCCTCATTAAAAGGACTATTGAGGACAGATAACTAGTCAGTGTTTGATGGCTGAATACAGTTACATCGACTTTGGTGACCTTCTGTATTGTTTCACCTTTCGTCAAAAGTCATCCACAGAAGGAAAAGTCAGTGTTTGGCCATGTTTCCCCTTGCAGAGTAAATGTGCATCCACATTGTATTCACACTTGATGTGGTCAGAGGAGTGGAACTGCTTTGCATCTTATATCAAGACTGTTTTTCCAGTTATACAAGCAATAAGAGACACAACACCAGGAAAAGGTCACAAAAGCTTCAACAACCTGAACCCCCATGTTTAGCTGGACCATCTTGAAATGCTGAATTTCCCAAGGGAAAAATGTTGTTTCGTATTGTTAATTCAGGATCTATTTTTTTCTGATACAGTAGTTGCTGTATGCGCCCTTAACTATCTTTTGCACTTTCTTATCTGAAGAACCCACATCTTTATTGTATATTCACTCTCTGACATTCTGCTTGACATTCAGGTAGCATAGCAACATGACAACATGCCTCTACAGCCTGGTGTGAGAATATAGATGCTTTTTGAAAAGGTTGACAAGACAGAGAAGGAGTGAGACAGAAAGGCAGAGGGAGGAATAAGGAAAATAGAGAGGAGGAAGAGGAGGAGGAGGGGTAGTAAGTGATGAGAAGCCCTGTGCAAACTTGCCTCTTTTCCTTTTCACACCCACCTTTAGTATCTCATTTGAAATTTGAAACAAATGTTTTTGTGTCTGAAAAGACCTTTACACACTATGCCATAAATACTGTCCACAGGGAAAAGACATCTGGCTCCTCCTGCCTACTTGCATGATTCAACAGAGATGAGAAATTATAATGGAAATCACACATCCAAACTGTGTACACACATAAAACAGCATACATATATTTGCTTTGCAAATTTCACCATTTGCATTTTCCCTATTTTATTCCATGGTATCTATGTGTTTGTAAAAACAAAAAATTGTTGCAGGCGTTGTATCTGTTCAGTATGTATTAGCTAAGAAACAAAAATGAATGCTTGTTGTAAACAATGCTCATAAAACATGAAGCACCGGTCAGAGGGGCTGTTAATGCAGCTTATTTTTTTTCAAATGTAGAATTCAATTCATAATTCATGAAGATTAAAGAAGAATTTCAAATGAGGCTGAGGACTCTCAGATTGGCTTTCTCTCCCATAGATATACGAGAGCCCAAAGAGCTTCCCATGTCTCAGTGATTAGAGCGGGAGCTGATCCTGTCCCTCCTGACCCAATCAATATATATCTGATTTGAGCCCCCTTTTGCTTCGAGAGAAAAAGTCTCGGTGTGGTTTCCCAAAGCCTCATCAACTTACCCATTCACTTAGTAATTGTTCCCATCCACTATTAGCTTTGGATATTTCCTCAAACCGTTCATACTGTTGAGTGTCAACTTCAGAGCAGTTTGAGGTCTGTTGTGTGTGCAGCCATCCATGTGTCCTTGTGGTATAAGCCTTCCCAGATTATCACTCTGAATGATGTTGTGGCAGTGTAAAATTGTAATACTGTATTTTATTCTTTCTTTGGAGTTTAGATTTTTGTTCTTTTTGTAAATATTTGTACATATACTGTACATATATTATTTGTACATATATTATACATATTACTAGGTATTTTATTTATTTGAATTTTATGTTATTTTCATTCCTTAATTATTCCCATCTTACTTGTTTGTATAATTTTTTAAATTTGCTGCTGTGGTGTACACAATTTTTCCCAATGGGGGATCAGTAAAGACATTCAATTCAGTTGTCTATGGCAGCTCCATCTCTGAGCAGAGACCTGCCAATGTTGGTGTTCAATGGCTGGTGTTCAAACTTTTTTATAATATGAACTCCAACACTACACTTTATTTGAATGCCTTTAGGTGTTTCAGGGTAGCAACATGTTCTTGGCCTTTTCCTCTCTCTCTCGCTAACACACGTGATTCTTTCACCACAGGCTACTCACACTTCCATATTATTAGTAATATTGGATTGAAGGATTTACAAATGTGTCTGAAGGAGTACCTTCAAGTGAGCAAAGCTGCCTCCTATGTTTCTGGAACATTCTTGGACTCACCGAAATGTTACCCGTTGTTGTGTTTTGTGAAGGAACTTGGATGTTTATTACAGTAAAAAGAGAGTCTGCTGTTTTAACATACCTTTAAAATTTGGCTTGTTTCAGTTAATGGTGCCTCAACAGCATGAACAGCTGCTGCAACTACAAAGCGTTGCCTCTGTGTTTTGCTTTGTTTTTAGAAGTGCAGTGTGAGAGCGATCAAACCCAACATAGGTATGATTTTCTTGGTATTCCCAACTCCAGCAAGCTGAGCTCTAAACTATTCAGCAGCCTTACTGCTTTTAAAACACTGTGTTGTGATTATAAATGGCAACAGATATACTGAAACACACTTTTCCTTAAGCCCTTTTTTGAAGGGGTACTGGGCATGGCAAACCAGAAGGATGCCTCCCAGTAGAGCCTGGTAATAGTAGAGATTGTATTTGTGGACTGCCCTGGGAATTGACTGGGGACAGAGATGCCTCAACTGCTCTGCCCTTCATATTGCCACTGCCATCCCATGTGGACTAGATGGGAAAAGATCATGAATGGATCATAAGTGATGCCAACAAAGATTTAGTTTCAAATTTTCCAGAAAAGCAGCTGGTATTGTGCTAAACGTGTGAAACCCTTTATAATTAAATTATGTTGAGAAAAACATTAACTTTATCATTTGTGTCCAAACTAAAAATTAACAGAAGGTCCTAAACATTTTTATCTAATATTTCCAGTATAACAGTGAAGAGTCACTAAGCTTTTAATGTCAGTCAAAAAGGTCATGACAGAAAAGTGCTGCAGATCTTTTCTCCCTGAAAGTTCACACTGTTGTTGACTGTTTTTCATCTGCACCATACAAGAGTTTGTTTTATTAAAATTGCAGACCAACAGATAAATTCCTTCCTCTGGCAAAAAGATGTAGCAATGCAGAAGTTGTGTTTGGCAAGTAACATTTGTGGCATAAATACTGAGTAAACCCTCGGTACTCCTGTTTGGCACGAGAGTTGCAACAAGGCTAATTGGTCCTTAAGGGACAAAAACACATTTTGAAGGGGAAAAAATGAATGATCCAGAACAACTACAAGGCACTGATAACAGAGGCAGAAAAGAAACTACCGTGGAATGTTCAAAACAACAAAAGACTGATGCAACACTCACTAATACACCTCAGAGGGAGGAGAAAGAAAATAGCAACAACAGTGGAGAAACAGCAAAGTCCGCTCCCTCCATTTCTGTGTGTGTTTATGATTGTTACAGTCAAATTCAAGTACAAAAAACATTTACAAACTGATTCAGTTCAAAAAAGGTTGTCGTATTACACACACACACACACACACACACACACACACACACACACACACACACACACACACACACACACACACACAC
>JASSRZ010000053.1:19293639-19304499 GCA_032164315.1 Malacoctenus gilli | reverse complement strand
TTGATTAGAAATGAAGTTATATGTAATTTTAAGTTACTATGTCCTTATGCGACAAGACTTCTGTCAATGACTGTATGTGTGTCTTTATTGTATTTTAAATATTTATATTTTCTTTTTAGTCCTTGTAATAAATGACCTAATTTTTTGGACAGCTGAGTGACTTGCCTATAAAGACGAGCAGCAGCCCCACGATGACCTGTAATGTGATGGACAGGGACAGCAGGACAACAAGGGGGATGTAGAAACGGTACCGGGGCCCTACAAACAGGACGGTCTTTAGCTGGGATGAGTTGGCCATCAGTAGGGCCACATCCAGCATGCTCTGAGCAGCACTCTTCTTGGTGGCATAGTGATTTATGTCCATTGGGCGAATCACTTTGCCGGTAGGGGCCTACAAGGGAAAAGATGGGAGGTCCGATGTTACTAACATTACACAGTCACATTAAGAAACAAAAGGCACTCAGAGAGCACAAGCCTCTGCAAAGTGGCCGTGCAGTGTCATAGCACACTGCAGAAAGGTTGCTCTTTGGATCACTTGGATGAGTGAATCCTTTATGTGATCAGTTTTTCTTTGGACCACTCCTCACTCATTCAGCAATCACAGAACACATGATAAAGAGCTTTTTAATTTTATTCGGCTACTTTTCAAACCGTTTTTCCAAAACGCATCCTGCCCAACGTGGGGGTCTAACGAACAACACTAAGATGAATAGTCTGGTAGTCTACAAGTTGAGCAAGCCAGGCTGTAGTCATCATATTGGAGAACAAGTGGACACACACTGTCATTACACACCATAGAAAATAAAATTTTTTCTACATTTTGGATCACAGAATGAGCGAATCACCACCAAAATTTAATAGATGCTCAGTTAGCTTGAGACACAAGACCATATCACAGCAAATGATTCATAATTTTTTTCTGCAGTTTTGCTAACTAACAAATACAAATAGTACAACCAAACAAGAAACCAATGCTCCTGAAACTGTAACCTTCTCGACGGAGGTAATAAATGGATTACCCATAGGACATACTGTGTACTGGACATTGACTGAATTTATATGGGCAGCTTTTGCCACATCTGGCTAAAAAATTTAAAGACCAGATTTTCCCAATTACATGAGGACTGGACAAAGTGATCAGATCCTATCATGTCAATCAGAATGGGCCCGTAGTATCAGACAGAGTTGTTCACTGGATGTTTCTGCTTAGGAAATTTCTCAGAAATTCTACTCAAAAAGCCAAAACCAAGAGATGAAGAAAATGGCCCAAAACTGTGAGTGTCCACTCATTACAGAACTCTGACGCACAATGGTGTAGTCCCTTTTTTTTCGTGTAGAGGTGTGCCTTTTTCTCAGTTGACTGAAAAGCCATTAACAGTTTGCAGAGCAGCATAAGTGTCGAGTCCTCCCACACATGTTAAGGCAGGTTGGTGGGCTGCATGTAGGGCTTCCATCTCCAACAACAATAACACGAAGACATGGCAGCTACTCTCCTTGCTAACTTAGTTTGGGGTTTTTTTTGCAGAAAAGGAGTTGAGGATGGCAGCATTGACTCCAACAAATGCCCCAATGGTACGCCCATTCTTCTTCTTCTTGTTTCAGAAACAGTGTCAATGCTGTCTTGACTTTGCTGAGTGTGATGGTTCTCCGTTCATGTCCCTACAACCCTGTGGTTTCCTCCAAACACTGAGATGTGTGCTGTGACAGCTTTGTGCTCAGGTGTGGGAATGTGATGGGTGGCGGGTCAATCAAAGCATCAGCAACTGAATCACTCCAAACGGGTTCCGGAGACCTTGGGGTGATGTCATGTATTGTCAGCAGGAGCAGCTCCATTTCACTGAGAAAACCAGGCGACTGGTGAAAGCATTCGCCAGCTCTGCCTGAGCTTGCAGCTCAGGTCCATCAGACGTCACACCTGTGTGCAACTCTGTCTGACTCACACTGTTGTCTTTCAGGACGACATTCCCCTGACATGTATGGGGACGTCACCACTGATACTCCTGGAAAAACACACAGAACAGTGGATCCAGTCTGAGGGTACAGCCCTGCTCCCAGGGTCAAGGGTGAGGCCCAAAGGGTCTAAGCATTCCCAAGACTGTGAAGGGTGTGTTCTTACAGCAGACAGTTTAACCTGACTATATTCCTCCACAGTGATTACATGGGAATAATATGGGATTCCTCTGTCAAAACAAATTTCATCCAAACAGATAGCTGTAGAAGTAGTCAACACAAGAGCTCCATGAGCCAAGTGAATGTTAGTTCCAGTAAACAAGTTATTAAGCTAAAATGTAACTTTATGTGAAGTTCAGGGACAAACATCTGTTCATTGACTTCATACAATCTGCAAACAGCAGAGCATTACATTCACACCTTTATTTAGATAGCAAGGTTAACAGGATGAAAGCTGCTAGCTGTCTGGTAGACTTCATTCACACTGCATTCATTGACAACAGAAAGCAGCAGAAAGTGGAAATGTGACAGCTGATTGTTCTAGTTCTTTGCTTTGTTTCCTGACCTATTGCTTTTAACAAACACACTCAAAGTGTTAATGTAATTGAAAAAAAAAATTGTAACTCAATATTACTGTACCTTCTTCCAGGGACTGAACAATTCTCTTGTTTTGCCCCCCAGTGTCAGGTATCCTTTACATGTGACCCACAACACACTTCTCACATGAGAATGTGCATCATATGTCATCACAATTATTTTGTTATTGAGTCAATAAACATTCCATAGATAAAATTATTGTAATTAACCAATAACTCCCCCAAAAACAGATGATGATTGATTTGATGATTGAAAGCTAAAACATTGGTTGGTGTTTCTTGGACAGTGGGTGGGATTTAAACATAACTTTTTCTTCACAGTCCCACTCTTTTACCATTCTTAAGTTTGGTACCTTTTACTTTTCCTTCATACACAGACATGTCAGTAAAGACTGCTTAATTTAGGGCAGAGCTCAAGTTTAGACAAAGATCAATGGAATAATTATTTTATAACTTGATGCTTTGGGAGCACATGGAGACAACCAAAGATGACCGTAAAAGCTTCTCAGCTTGTTTCTTACCTCGATGTCGCACAACTTATTCAGAGCCACGTCCTCTCTGTTGAGTTTATAGTCCCGGTCCATGGTGTTGTTTCAACGGCCAAGCACTGCTGGAAGCTGAAACTGAGGACAGCCCAAACAAGTCTGGCAGCTCCTCCTGTTCAGAGTCCTCCCACTTCCCTCCCTCTTCTTCCTAGCTCCATGATGTGGGAGGGGAGGCTCAGTGTCTGTTCAACCTTTGTTGTTTGGTTTCTGCAACATTGTGCATGATATTTGTAACTTTCAATACAGGTAATCGAATTGAGTCGTAGGGTCTCATTCTTAAGGGAGAGCTGTGCCACCAACCTGCTGATGAGCCTGACGAACATTCAGACCTTAGCAAAGTCATGGTTAAGGAATGGAACAGTAGAGTGTGTATGTATTATAAATATGTTGTCCTTCAATCTATTTTTTTCGGCACAGGTCTTTCATTTAAAAATAGTGGATGCATTGCAAAAAACAAGTCTGCTATCCAAAGTTGTAGAGATATGTGGTGTGTTACTGTATGCAATGGTGTAGGTTTGATTTTGACTTTGGTAGGGACACAAAAGTCCTTTAAAGGAGCACATCTAAAAGATGATGTGTTTTTGGTGACCGTAAAAAACGCCATGGCATGGCTGCTTAAATGAGTGATTGTAATTTCTATTGGGAGGACTTGGAAGCGCGAGTCTCCACAATTTTTTGAATGTTTTTATTTTGGTCTCGAATATTGGTAGCGACATGTCCCTACCGTCCACCCCTGAAATTACACCCTTGACTGTATGAGAGGCTGGAACTTCAGTGACAATGGTTCCATCTTCTTCTGCTGGAGCCATCCCTGGATTTTCTGAGAGAACAGTGGCACATTCATTCATTCATTGGTACAACTGTCTTTCCATGCAGGGGTGCTTGAGCCTGTCCAAGCAGAAACTGGTTTATGGTACTGTATCTCCAATTTGAAGTTTCATTATCAGTTTGACATATTAGAAAGGGGTGTTTTGTGTAAGTGTTCCTCTGCTCTGTTCTGATAAAAATTACACTGTTCAGGAAATAACTCAGTCTATCGCTTTTGTAAATGTTGTCCTTACTTAATGTGGTTTCTTTGGTTTATTTTTTGGAATAAATCACATGGTTCCAAATGACAATCTAATCTGAAACACGTCCTACCCCTCACCCTGATCTCCACGCGCTCTGAGGCGGACCCTCCCATTCGCGCTGTTTTGAAGAGGCGCTGTGACGTAGCTCGCAGCGGAAGTGAGGCAACGTCGGTGAGCTCCTCCAAAACTCTGGTCAGCCTTTAGCAAGCATGCTGCGGTGATGTGCGGGGAGCAGCGTGGTTTGATTCGAGCCGATGGTTGGTGTGTGCAGTAGGGCTTCGTGTGAACACCGAGGTGAGCTCTTCAAAGTCTTTTACGCGCCGGCTGAGTAGCATGTTAGCGCTGTTAGCAGCTGTCGAGTCAGCGTAGCACCCAGTTAGCCTGTGCGTGCAGGCTCACCTTCGCACCCACCGAAGCGCTCACTTGTTACTACGAAGGCTCCTCCACGGTCGAAATGTGTTCACGACGCGTATATTTTATAAAGTGTGGACTGAACGGGAAGCATGGCGACACTAGGCCAGGAAGTATTTGGATTGCTGCGTGTTCTCGTGGAAACTTGTTGACGGTCAGGCGCCAGCGTGCAACCATCCCACTGGAGGCGTCATCACTTCTCTTACAGGCTGGCCTCACTTGGACGGAACCAACTGGGACATGTTTCTGCTTTTATTCAGTCCTTTATTGTTTTGCGTGTGTCTTCAGATGTTTCTGGTGTTCCTTACTCCTTTACGCAGAAATACCGTCGACTATCACTTACAATCGGTATTGTAGCTGACAATATTGAACTTTTTATTTGTCACCGCTCTCACTGAAACTTTTAGCACACGTTTGGTCGGTTTTATCTGACAAGCGCAGTCCGCCTGGACCTGGTCATACTCTATCAGGATTCCGCTCCTGCTGTGGAGACGTGGGAAACTTTCAGCATCAAACTTTGACGTCATAACCGCAGGCCATAACTTTGAGACACCTTACAGCTCCGTAACTGCAGCTTGCTCCATGCGTGATGGCACTCAATACAGTTCATTGATGTTTCACCAAACACTGTTGAGAATATTTAATGATAATTGATCTTACCTAGAAATGTCACTGGTCAGTTGGAGCAAATGTTGCTCAGGATGCATACGTGATGACACGACACCGTTGTCATATGAGAAGCACCAAATAATCTCTTGATCTTGAGTCTTTTCACCAGTTCAGTGCAGTGGAAGAGACAAAATACCATCCACACTGTTTCTCACCTGAGTTACATTTACAAAGAACTCTGCTTGTCATGCTGCTCCTGATATGTTGTTGTGATTATAACAGTACAAATTCACCTTGAATACTCCTAAATAATGTCCTGTGTTACCATGGGACCTGCTCTCCCACCATCAGGGGCTGATAATGTTGTGACTGACTTGTGTCCTCTGTGACTCAGGACTGAGGCGTGGTGACAGACGATGGATGGCGTCAGCTGGAGTGCTCCAAGGTCCCAGGAGTTGTTCAGCCCCCCCGTGCCCCCAGCAGACACACTGTCCAGGCTTGCTAGCTTCATTGCGCGGGCTGATGTCAAACACCACGCACGTAGCCAAAGGCAGCCAACATCCCACCCGCCTAAGTTTGTGTGTCAGGAATGTGACCAGGGCTTCCCTTACGCATCAGACCTACTGCAGCACCAGGAGCTCAAACATTCACTGCCCAAGCTTCACCGCTGTCCATCCTGTGGCCAAGGCTTCTCCCTGAGGTCATCACTACAGCTGCACAGGTGCTGCAGCAGCACTGCTCAGTACAAGTTCGGTCCCAGGGTGTCGCAGCCTGTGCCTTGCCGGTCTACCTGCACGCTGCACACATCGGAGCCTGGCAGGACACAAGACAAATCGCTACACCACCAGCCACACATGCTGGACCACAGTCCCTATGCCTGCGCCCCCTGTGGGAGGGGCTTCAGTCAGAAGCAGGCGCTGCTCCAACATCAGCAGGCTGGATGTTGCGAGCCCCCATCTCTTCCAGATGTCCTCCATGCTAGTGGTCTCCCAGAAGATTCCCTCATTCACTCTGAAGGTGGCCGTGTTAAGTCCACTTGCTCAGACACTCCAGGACCCAGTTGCAGGGCCATCAACATATGCCGGTTGTGTTCGCGCACCTTCCGCACGGAGGCCGGACTCCAACGCCACAAGCAGACCAGCCACACAGAGAAGCGGGGCCTAAAAGTCAGAGAAGACCGGTTGATGAAGGGAAACAAGACAAACGGGTATCCTAAAAACAAGCCAAAATCCGAAGCGAAGATTCTGAGCTGCCGCTCCTGTGAAATGACATTCAGGACCACTGCCAAATTATACGTGCACAGGAAAGAGAAGCACAGCAGGGAGAAAAACCTCCAGAGAGAATCAAGGCCTGTTGTCATCAAGCGCAGGGGAGGCGGTGTGTATCCATGTCAGGTCTGCAGCAAAGTCTTTGTCCATCACCTGTCTCTTCGGGCTCACTACAGACGGCACACAACCACGAATTTCACCAGCATCACTTGCAGAAGTCCAGCTGAGGCAAGTAGGACCCAAAACGCCCAGTTATCACTAGATCCAGCAGATGGAGTGCAACCCAGCTTGGCAGTCAATAAAGTTGTGCAGGCTGGACGCAGAAAGCCCAGGAAAAGACCCAGAGCAGAAGACGAGCTGGATTCCTCAGGGAGCTGCGGAGATGGGCCTGAGGTGGAGGAGCTGGACAGAGAGTTCCCCTGCCCCTCTTGCCCCGAGGTCTTCCCTCTGCAGTGGCAGCTGAAGGAGCATGTGGAGCTCCACCAGTCAGCGGTGAGAAGGAAGCAGTGCAGCGTGTGCACCAGCGAGATGGACAACTGCAAGTGGCCCAGCTCTAAGAGGCAGCGGCTGTACCACTGCATTCCCTGTCAACAGGGCTTCTCAGCACTGGACTCTTTCCTGGAACACTGTCAGGAGCACCTGCGAGTCCGGGTGGAGGAGGACGGAGGGATCGAAGGCTACATGGAGCCCACTGGCAAGACCTGAAGAATCCCTCTGCAAATACAACAATCTATCACCTTTTTGCCTTCAAGTGTTGGATAGTGGAGAGTGCTGAATATCTGTACAACTCTCATTGAGTGACCCGTTTCTAAATCCATTATTTACACTTTTAAAGTTTTCCAGTGCAACAATTCAGGGCTGTTTGTCTAGCTCAGGGGTCTGCAACATTGCAACCAAAAGAAACATTTTTGGCCACCCCACTGAGAAACAAATGTGTGAGGAGCAGCAAGGCAAAAACCTATTTCACCTTCAAAATGATAGAACCCAACATCTTTCTGCTATCTGTTAAATTTGGAGTCGTATTTTAAGAAAAGGAAATGCACGTGTTAAACGTGTATTTCCTTTCACTGTTTTTTTTTTGTTTTGTTTTGGTTTTTTTTACTACGTTCAAACAGTTAAACCAACGTTGTCAGCAGTGATACCAAATAGTTTTCATGTCTCCTTCTCTGGTTGCTTGACCAGGACCAGAAACTCGCCACTCTTCACTCGCTGTCCTGCGGTAAAGGTGCCAGGCAGCTGGTGTTAAGACAAAGCCTTCAGCAAAATGACTTTAAAAGATTGTGGTATTTAAGTCTCTTCTAAGTCATCTGCAACTGGAAGAAATGAGTCACTTTGACAGACAGCTGCTGTGCAACATTGTATGGAAATGTGTATTTTTGTGAAACCTCTAGGGAGCCGCTACTGACAGGCTGATGAGCTTCTTGTGGCTTCAGAGCTGCAGGATGCAAACCACTGTCTTGTGTTGTTTTTTTGTGAAAGGGCAACGTCTTCTAAAAAAGTCTGTGTGAAGCTGCAATGCATCAGTGCTGCAGCTTCAAACCACTAAAAGATCAGTTTCAACCATCCTGTGATTTTTCATTCTCATGACTTCTGGAGTGTTTTCTGCTAACCTACTCATTAACAGTGTGTGAATACAACCAAGGAGGAATGCAGCTTCCCTACCAATCAGCACCAATAAGAGAAGAATGTCAAAATAATATTACTAGTGTTAAGCGATGCAACAAACCTTGTGTTTAACCACTTGGCTCGACTTCAAGTTATTTTTTATATTTTGCAACACAAAGAAGTTTGTTTTTCATGATTAGCTGCCGGAACATTGTGTTTAAGTGATTTGAATCCTGCTCCTTTATCTTTGAAAACAAGCTTTGGTCCACTTCAGGAGCTTTGAGCATGGTTGATCACATCCTCCCACTGTGATCACCCAGTGCTGGGAAAGACATGGTTGCAAATGTGGCGCAATAGGCAGAAAGCAGACATGTAACTGAAGGCAATCCATGACCTGAATCCTTGACAAAAGGAACAACAGCTAAGTGTGAGCACAGTGCATCCAGAGTAAGACGTACTAGGGGTGTCAAACTCTGGTCCTGGAGGGCCGCAGTCCTGCATGTTTTCAATGTGTCCCAGCTTCAACACACCAGATTGCAATAAGCTTCCTGTTATCCGGCTCTGCTGCATGATGACACCAATGACATTCAGGTGTGTTGGAGCAGGAACACATTGAAAACATACAGGACTGCAGCCTTCCAGGACTGGAGTTTGACACCCCTGACGTAGACAGACTGCTCCAGAGTAAACGCCAGCTTCGTTGCAACATATCGAGGAACCAAATGTAACTCAGAGCTCATGTATTTACTGCGACAGCCCACTCCAGTCTGATTTCAATCAAAGGCCATCTTCCACCTGGAGACGTTTGTTGTGTGTCCTGGGTTTTTACCCTGGTGAAGGACCTGAAGACCTGCGACAAGAAAAGCTCTTGGCTATGATCAGCACATTTTGCTACACAATGACTTGAAAAATCTGAAGATTTGCATGCTGATTCAATACTTAAAGTATTTTCTTTAAACCATTTTTCTTTACTCAGCCAAGTGTATAAACTCCCTGGTTGACCTTTCTGAGGAACCTTTCTTACACCATTCATTGTATGTGGTAATACACAGTGAACCCTGCACCAGGGAAAATTTTCCCTCCTATAGATTCCAGCACTTTTCCTCAGCTGGATTGAAACCTCCATGAACACACACACACACACACACACGGTCAGATATGACTTCATGTGTTCGGCCTCCTGAATATGTTTGATTTATGTAAAGACCATTTAAGTTTTGTTGACTGATTCCTCTGGGCTCATCAGCTCTCTTTTGTGTAATAGCCTGACCAAGAGTGCCAAAATGGGTTTTACCTGAACTGAAGGTGGACACTTCACTTTCAATTTAGATTTGTGGACTTTCATATAAGTTAGAAATCAGTGCAGTTCTACTTATGCCACTTTAACCCTGTAATGGTACAGAAATGAGAACATTAAGAAGCTCACAGAAACACAAATATACACGTCATGCAGATCACATATTTTAGGGTTTATTTTACTAACGCAATTTTGAAGATGATGAGGAGATGGGGGGGGGGGGCGCACGTGGACGGAGCAGAGCACCTGGAGAAGACCCGCACAGACCACCATAACCACCATAAGGAAGGTTACCAGCCTTGGAGTTGAGAACCTCCCTGTTGTGATGCCAGAGCTAAGCCACTCATTCTTTTGAAGTGAAATTTACATTCGTTTGCTGGGCTTATGGAGGTTTGGATGGGGAGGGAGAGTCATGGAGTTGAAGGGTATAGGCTGGAGAGGGTGCTGACTTCCAGACCTGCCACCTCCCCACCCTCTCCCTCTTGCTGCTGCTTAGATTTTTCTCTCGGCTCTGCCATCGCTGCCATCTCCTGGAGAAGATATCGAGGCCAGCTCAGTCAGAAGCAGGTTCTTCATTTGTGAATGTAAACCTAATGTCACATTCTCCCAGAAACTTTGTGGCTTGTCAGTTTTCACTGTTTTTTTCTTTTTTACTGTTGACAGTGGTCCTTTCGAGGTGTCCTATGTACATCAGCATTTGCTCGGCCACCACTTGAGAGGAGTCAGAACAGACTGTCAATAAGATGTTCCCTTCGTGCTTCAGGCAAGCTGTACACAAGATGTTCCACCCCCCAAAAAATGAAGTAACATCAAATCCTGCATGTTTATTTAAACAGGAAAAACTGGAAAACATTTCAAAACCAAAATGATCTGCTAAATTGTGCTCAGTTAAGAAATGTTCTTACCATTGAAAAACTTTATGCTGTTTTTATGATCGGTTAATAGAAGTTATTTAATCAAGCCCGAGAAACCATGAAACAAATTGGGAATGGAAATAAACTCTAACACTTCCCTGGGGAAACGAGTGCCTGCATTTCGTCCTCCGGGCCTCACGGCGATGCTGTGTGGACTCTGACATTAGTCGTTGAACTTCCGTTTCCTCTGCGCACGCGTTCCTACCGCGGCTTTGTGAAACGTACACAGAACGATTGTGACTGTTTCACTCTCTTTAGTTCACCAAAATGAGTAAAGCACATCCACCGGAGCTGAAAAAGTAAGTGTCTAAGCTTTCCTGACATCAACTCCGCCGTTTGTTGTGAGTTTAAACTGCAGAGTTCCTTTTTACAACAAGCTAACATGTGGGCGAAGCTAATGTTGTGCTCCTTTCGATAGGTTCATGGACAAGAAGCTGTCGTGTGAGTACCTCCAGGAAATTAGGTTTAAGCATAAACCTGTATGAGAAGCTACGCCTGTGTCACCCTACATTAGTGTTTGTTACGTACGTTTTTGTCGCTGTGACCTCGGAGCTATTGTAAGCCCCAAAACCGGATTATGCAACCTTAAATTCAC
>JASSRZ010000053.1:19275117-19293539 GCA_032164315.1 Malacoctenus gilli | reverse complement strand
ACGGTGTTTGAGAAAAAGAGCTTGATGAATTTCTGTCATTGTGGACTTGCATACGAAGACAAAGACATCCAAAATGTATAAAATAGGGCCACTTTAAAGATATTTCTATTTTGGTTTCCCTAAATTTGAATGAATGTACTTCGAGGGGACCAATTTTTTATACGCATGTAAAATACTTCAGTCAGTTTCCCATGAGAAGAAAGAAAAGTAAACATTACATCAAGTCAATTTGTTCTTGTCAATTTGGTTGCTAGGTGACAGAAAAGTCCAAAGTAAGTGTTGACGTCACCCTTGAATATGATAAAAGCATGTATAACTTATTTAAGTCTGGAAACTAGAAATGCACAAAATGTTTGGATCCCAGGGGGACCCAAGAGGGACCCCAGAGGGACCCCTTGGGTATCCCTGCTGTTGGGTTTGCCTCAAGTTGCTTGCAGTGGGAATGCACTCTGAAGTCCACTCTGCAGTGGTGGTTGCCAACGGTGCCGACAAAAAAACCCCAAACAAACACTGGGAAGTCCAGTGACAAAACCCAAAACAAAACGTCCCCCTTTCTCAGAATGCCATCTTTGTCTAAGAGTTGTTCCTAAGCTCGTAGAAAAAGCGTTGAGCGAAACCGTCGCAGCAGCAGGAGGAGGACGGGAGGGGTTTCAGATATGGCCCTATGTTCCTTTAGAATATCCAAAGAAGTACCCTGCTTTTATTCTGAAAAATGCTGAACAAGTTCAAAGGCGTGTTGTTTCTGCAGACGTCACGTCTGTGGGATTTTTTGTTTGTTGTTTTCACTCGCTCCGATGTCCCCAGAGTAAAAAAACAAACCAAACGACGTGTCAGGTTTCCATTCCCCGCCGGTCACAGCAGTCCGATCCGGCTTCGTGTCCGTTCCATCTCAAACCATTTCAGCTGCGGCTCCAGTCCGAACATGCAGGCTGAATGTCAAGCGCCCTCCCCCTAACAGTACAGGAATCCATCAGTCCGACATAAAAGGTAGAAAAGTATCTAAATGTGATCTGTGGATCCGGTTCACAGGGTTTGCTTCACGTAGGAGGAAAAATCAATGCCTGCTCGCATTGGACTCCTGCTATTTCACAATGTGTGTGTGTGTGTGTGTGTGAGAGAGTGAGAATTAGCGTGTTGCCGAGCGAGTCACACGGTTTCCTGTAAACAGAGGGCTTCCACGGCATTGCTGGGACCCTGGGCGACTCCACCGATGACGTACAGCATGCTGGCTGTCTGTTGGAGGGCGGAGGAGCAGCGCGCGGTGGGCATGGGCGCCACGTACTCCCAGCGCCGCTTCACCGGGTTGTAGCTCTCCACCGAGCCCAGTGGCGACGGCTCGTTACCTGCAGGGTGGAGGAAGCGAGGCGTTAGGATGCAGAACCAAAGTCTCGTTCTGGAGCGAAGGCGGAGCAGGAGGAGGCGGAGGAGGTGGTGGGTAAGATTAATATCAGCCATCCTGGTCAGTGATTCTAATCCAGTGTGAGTAATTTCTGCCCCCCCTCGGTGTTAATCACAGTTGAAACCACCTCCCTTTCTGGCAAACTCCCTCCTGCTGCCGTAATTTAAACCTATGGAGTGACGTCTTTGTACTTTATAGCAAATCTCGGAATTTTCACCCAGCAGGAGCTTCTGCGCTCCTGCATTTTATCAGTGTCGGCGGGAGAAGCGAGCGCCTGTGAGAACGGGAGGGGGGGGGGGGGGGGTTGGCGTTATTCCAGTGAGATCCACAGTTGTATTCGATCAGCAACATCAAAGTTTCATTAAGCCCTGAAATCAGCTTCGGGGTTCCACACCAAATAAGCCCGATACGGGCCTGCGCAGGGCAGGAAGACAAATTAGATCACTTCATTTGCTACAACAGTAAACGAATGTGCTGCTGCTTCTCCACAAACTGGATGAGCTGAAGGAAACGCGGCTTTATTGATTGGAGTGACGTGCTGGGAGGAGCTCTGCTGGTGGTAGAGAGGAGTGCATTAAACAGCAGGTCTGATCAGCCTGCAGAAATTTATATCAAGTAAAGAGGGTGTAAAAGCAGGAAGTCCTTTCAAACAGACAATGTTTAAAAACCAGAAAAATCAAGAAAAATATTCTAAAAAAATTAGGATCTATAAATGCTATAAATGCTCATAAAGTAAGCACAAAACACAGTCATCTAACAGTGCAGGATATCAAGCTAAAGCTGGCCAAAACATATTGAGCCTGATCAACATACTTGCATGCAGATACGAAAAGATTGTGTCGATTGTTTACAGGTGATCAATTATCAGTTGTTACGAGGAACTACACGACTGAAGAAGAAAAAAAGAAAAAAAAAGAGTTTCCAAATTAAGGTTTGTGTGTGTCATCACTCACAATGGCAATGAAAAGGATTGGATGGGACATGGATTGCCCACGGTACAGTTGGCAGTGTGGATACAGGAAGTTATGGAACTTATTGGAGTGTTACAGGTGGAGAAAAAGGAATGAAGGGGAAAATGAAAACCGTTTTTAGAAGCACAAATGATGCGAAGGATGATTTGGGAGGAAAATAACACAAAGATGCTGAAAGTATTGTGGGACAAGCTCAAACTGCAGGGTGTCCAGCTGATGAACTGCTTCCCAGCACAACAGCAGCAGCCTCTCCAGAACAGGAAGCAACATGAGGCGTGACGACAAGATCTGTATGCATGATCTGGGAGACCCGCCTCACATTACATATCCATGATGGCAAACATACTGAAAGTGTGAATTCAGGCTGTTTCTTATGTGGAGCAGACACAATCCTCAGTGCACCCTGTTAGTAGATCAGCTTCCACATGGTTTTGTACACAACGCCAAGTTGGTATACCCACAAACCTTCTGCACATTGGGAACAGAAAATAGGAAAACGGACACAACAGCTGAAATGAAGACGAATTTTCGATTGCAGCGTACTTTCAGAGATCCTGATGGGTTCATTGATCAGTGGGATGACTTTGAACCCTAACCTTTCACTTTGAGGGGGCAAACTGACCCCAGAATTGACGCCTCAGCCCAAACATATCCTACACCAACAGCCCCCCAGAGGCCGATGTGACATTTAGTTGCAGGAGGGACATCATGACAAAAAGATCCCACTTGGCCTGCTGTCGCCAACATTCATGGAAATGTCTGAGTCATCCAACTTAATGGGCCTCATTCATGACCCGTTGTCGTGAACAATGCTGTTGAGTCCTACTTTCAAGGTTATGATGAAAATTCTGGTAATCAGTTTTTTTTGTATCATGAAAAATCATACAACAACTCAAGAGGACTCGATTCATTTATTTCATGATACTTTACAGATCTTTAGTGATTAAATAACAGGTACATTCTGATTCCTCTGCAGTGGCGGAGAAGTTTGGCAGTGCTGCCTCAATCAAAGCATTATTGTGGCTTAAATTCTTCCTATAGCCCACCTGAGCGTACCACCTAAAAACACATTGATGAATATGATGGAAAAACTCCGGAAAGAATCGGAGAAGACTCGCAGAAACGATGGTGATGGGGGCTCTTTGTTCTAACCCATCCTGTATGGTCCTCTGATACAGGACTGCTCTGACACAGACATTGTTCAAACCTGCTCTGAGTGATCTGACATTTGCACTGTAACCATCACACCTGAGAGCCTCTGCTTTCTGACACTGGACTCCCTCATCCCACTGATCCGGCGAGTTGTTCCCGCAGTGACGGTAAAATCGGCATCCTGCCTGCTTTGCGTGTCAGGGAGTAAAAACGATGACGGCACAGCCGCTCTTGCGGCTTTCAAGACACAAAGTCCAAAATAAATGGAGATGAACGGGCATTTTTTGGATGTGCTCGCTGGAGCCGCGGCAGAGCTGGGCGCCTCCCGCGGCACAGGGTGACTGGCAGCGGCGGGGGGTGGCCCCGTCTAGGTGACGGGCTGTCAGCTGACACGGGGCACCTCTGACAGGGAAGCATCTTCTCCCCAGAGCCCGTCAATGTTGTTACTATCACATTTTCTTTCCTTCTGTTTAAAAACACTATGTCGCTCAGAGACTGATTGCCTGTTTAAAAAGGCAACCTGACATTTTTACAGCACAAACTGCAGCAAATTTAAAGATCGAGTCACGCAGTGAAGCTTCAGGACATAAAGGCCACACGCTCTTAAATCCATGTTTGTTTAATTGAGCCATTTCAAAAACAAACCATCAAATTACTTCATGAACGAGGCAAAACCAGCCAATTAAAAACATTTAGATGCAAAACATTCAAAGAATAAGTTCCATTGGACAATTTTAGCTCACCTCGGCTTGACTTGATGAGGTTCTGCTCATATAAACGTGTCCACCTCAACCAGCAAAGTAACCTGAGGCTGAAGTTTGTAATTTGTACCACATCAACAGAGTTGGCAGCCATCTGTTCTGCCTCATTGACAAAAGGGAGTTGATCGGCAGCCCTCCGTCAATCGACAAGAAGCAGAGGAAAAAACTGAAGTTGCTATTTTTTCGTCTCCAGTTGCTACTTTGGTAAAGATTATTTATCTTGGTTTGTAGTCGAAGAGAGGGATCACTCAGAGGAAACGTGCCGATTTTTTGGGTTGCTAGAGTCGCATGACGTGGTTGTTGGTGAGGAGCAGAGGCGCAATCTGGCTCAATTTTGCATCGTCTACCACTGGCAACTGTGTGTCTTCTTTGCATGTACAAACCTAACACCTTTTTCATTTTGGACGTGTTGGGACCCTGATTTAAGGTTTCTATCCGCACCCCTGTCGACTGCAAACACCCAGGTTTAACAAAAGCAACGTGTTGGTTTTCGAAAAAACACACTCTCGGGTCGTTTTCTTTGTGAGTCTCTGGGGTGGTTTGCGCAGCTGAATGTAAGAGCAGCTAATTAACTGTGGCTGTAGGTTGAATCGCTCTCTGGCATCGTTTGGAAACTGTAAGCAGGAGCATGGAGGCTCATTTATATGCAAATCCACGGTGTTGATTGAATGTACAGCCGTGGATCCTGCAGCTCCAGGAGAGCTCGAAAACTCAGAGGGTTCGTGAGGAGAGCGAGTGAAGCCTAATAAATGGAACGCCGTCTATTTAACCCCTTACTGGACTGCTTGTTCGACACACAGCCTCCCTGTGGACCCGCCTTTGTTTCTCCTCCTTTGTCCCCCCCCCCCTCTCCCCTTGCTCCCCCTCCACCTTAGCCCAGGTGCACGGCTCGGTGTCATTATACACCAGGCGGCAGTAGGTTTTTGCCGTTTCCACGGAGACAGCCATTGCGGTACGTCTCCGAATGACACGGATGGGTTCCGTGCGTTTGTGAACGTGCGCGTGTTTCAGGAATACCATTACCATCATTTTGTTGGGGGGAACAAAGTGTCGGTGGCAAGCCACCCCTTTTCAAAGCAATCTGGCTCTGCTCAGGCCTCGGCACCTTTATCATGTTTTCACTGAAGGCACACGCACACACGGGTGACGGCGTGCAGACACACCCGGCGCAGTTCTCGGCGCTCAAAAGCCCCGTCGCAGCTTTGATTCTCCGGCAACAGACGTCATGTCAATTCAGCCGGCGCTCCTCCTCCTCCTCCTTTTAACCTCCCTTGCTCGCACCACCGCTGCCTCCATTCTTCTCCCCTGCTATCTCCATTACCTCCTTTTCTCCCGCTGCTTCATTTGCTTCTTTCTTCCACCCATTTCTTAGATAATGTTCCTACTTTGAACCAGCTCCCGCGCCTCTCAGCCACTCGGCCCCTCTTCGCCTCTCCTCATCCCTCCTGCTCTCATTTTTGGCCTCGCTTATTCCCCCTGTTTTCTTCATCTCCAATCTGATCCTCTTCCTCTCTTTTCATCCGTCACTGCTCCGACGCTCAGCCTCAGTTTCATTGTTCCCCGTCCCTCCCATCTGGAAGCTGCCATGTGCTCCTCTCTGTCCCCCCTCATCTCACACACAGGCACAGCGTCCATCAGCTGCAGTGTCTACTGTATGTATGGCTGGCCCCAGCCTCCTTGGGGCCCTGAGCACAATTTGATTGTGGGGCCCTCTATTTCATTTAATATTAATCGTTGATCGTTCACACAGTTACAATGAACTCAATGCAGCACTGGCAGTGTTGTTTACATCCCTTGACGGCCTGACATGTCTGTGCACATGTGTTGCACATTGAAATTATGCTGCTGTTGTATCTCCAAAGGTAAAATAATCAGAAACATTCTACCAATGCAGTAAGAAATGTCAATTAATGAATGAGGAATAATGGATGAATAATGAAAGAATCATGTCCAGGATGTCACATATGGTTCTTAATCTTAAAGGGGAGGACATCTAGCTGAGCTGTAATGGAAAAACAACTAAAACCACCTGTGTTTTAGATGCGTAGTGTGTTCCTTGTCAGGAGACAGCAGGGCAGCGAAGCTACAGAGGCAGTCAGAATCACTCGGTTTGCACCAATAGCACTGTCTGCTTGAAACTGTGTTTTTGTACAATAAAATATCTTTGGTCATGTGGAGTAAAACTGGAGTTCAAATTAGTCCAATTACAACCATGTGTTCACAAGCTAGGACCAAAAAACTAGAAGTACGTTGTGGTTAAGTAAGGGACGGTGTCTAGTCTGAGGTCCTAAATGTCACTCTGACCATAGATCGAGCCATCGCAGGTGCCAGAGTGTCTGCTCGAGTTGTAGCTGTACTCAGTGTTCCTTGCTTATTGTTAGCCAAGTCATATTCAGTGTTTTTGTTTTGTCTTAGCCTAAAAACCTGTAAGAAGGTAACAGTGGGGGACACTGGTCAGAACGCTGGTGTATGCTGAGGTCTACACCTGCCTTCTCAAAGATCTGCTACTTGTTCAATAAACTGTCCAATTTCGACAGGTTAGTCTTCAGCTTCAATCCTTTTGGTTTCACAAAACTACATTTGACAGATCATATAAATATCACCATTTATACATGGAATAAATTACTTTCATTTTTTTATTGCTCTTAAGGGGAGGGGGGGCACTCGTGGCCATGAGGCCCTAAGCCCCCACTTAGTTCACTCATGCATAGTCAGTCAGTGAGACCTATAAATGACCAAAAAAGATTTATCGTGTTAATATGTGGAGGAACCTTGCTCAAAAAAAGTCATCTTGAAAAGGGAAGGTCTAGAAACTTTCAAAGGACATTTGAAGGAAAGAGGAAAAGAGTTGGAGACCTCTCAGTGTGTCACAAAGGTCTGAATGCATTTCGAAAATAGCGCCGAGGGTATTTTTCAACTGTCAAACAGAACTGACAACGACCTATTAGGGGGCTTTTTTGCAGTGTTTTTAAAGCCCCTCTCCTTGAGCCCAATGCATTAATCACATGCATCCAAACACCTCAATACTACTTTCCACACAGCTGTTGAGTCTTCATTTCCTGATTTAGTGGAAACCTCAGAGCACTTTAGGCAACATTTCCTGCCTTCAGTGACTGCTTACCCCGCCTTCATCTCACTTTCAAAGGTGGATTTTCTTTTGGCTGTCCTTGTAGTTTTTCAGCACAAACACAGATCAGACTTTAGTGTGTCTAGCAACGGAACGAGTGTCTGACACTTCTGATACAAGAAATGTATGTGTTTAAGAGGAAATTTGGCCCGTTTCTATGACAACTGTTGGTCTGACACATTAGCTGAGCAGTGTGTGGATCAGTCCAAGGAAATTCACACATGCACATGCTTAGTTTGGACTTGCAGAGTTAGACTTTTCCAAATGAGCAACAACTTCAATGACCACTCCTTGACCAATCAGCTGCCTGCAGTCTGTCAACGCCCCCTTTTGTAGGTTTCTTTGGTGTAATTAGAACCTGGGTGAAAAAAGTCACACACCAGACCTAATGGAAACGAGCCCTCACCTGATGCTTTGTCACGATTGGAGTTCATTTGAAACCCTCTTAATTGTCCTTTTTTTTTATTTAAATGAAAACCGAGTTCTGCATCTATATCCAGTTTTTCTGAGACGGTCACCTTTGGTGACTTGGTCTGCTTCCTCCATCTGTTCTTCTCTGCTCCTACTCCTGAAGTGTTTATTTCCCGTCCTCAGCGCTCACCTGCCCTTGCCCTCCTGCTGCCTCCTCTCTCACACTTTGGATGCAGCAGAACAGCGCAGCATGTCAGGTCAAACCTGCTGTGTGGCTCGTGTTACTGCCTGACCTGCACCACAAATAGTGCCATTACATGTGCTCTTTTCTGCACTTACCATAATCAAGCAGGAAACTACCATGGTGATTGATGCTCTGCTCGTTTTGCCGAAGGTCCTTCATCACAAACGGATATGCTGCCTTTGGGCAAAGTGCTGTTCATCAGCCTTGTCATGACTCAGTGTGGTGTGAGCCACCGCTATCGACGCTCCATCTGGGGGCACAACGAGTGGACAGCTCCACTCGGCCCCGGTCTGGAGCCTCTCCCTGCCGTTGCAGGGTTCAGACAGTTTGACCACCGCTCAGTCTCAGGTAGCAGCGGGTTGAGGAGCTCCAGCCGGGGGCTGAGCCTGGGATGTTTGTGGGGGGGAAGGGGGGGGGGGTACAGCTCTGCAAGACCGACGCTGCTGCTGGAGCTCTAAGGTCGTGGAGGTCAAGCTTTGAGCTCGCATGATCGAATGCTTTGACTTCGTGTTTCCTGGAAAGCGGCTTGCCAGGGAGGGACGTCAACAAATTACAGGTGACAGCTTCAGTGGAATAAATCAAACCAGCCATTTCCGAATGCAGCGAACGCACAATTTTTTTTCAGTCAACAAGGTGAAATTGCGGCATGGCAACAAATGGAGCAGCAGGCACACCATGATGCTTGTGTACGTGTAGCAATTTTAGCATATATTCACTTCCATGAATGAAGAAGGCTTGTTGCCATGAGAACCTATGCTGACGTAGGATGCAGATGTTATGGAAGGCAATAGAAACAGTAGAGAAACTTTGCTCCAGTTCAGTGTTTTCGTGCCTGTGTCGATGTGCACTCTCTCTTGAAGTGTCTTGTTGCTCTGCCCTTCATGTGTCTGACCTGATTGTTGCCACCTGTGTCTCCTCGAGCCTCCTGTGCGACAGACAGACATCTGTTTGCTGGAGCTGCCATCCACCGTGTTTGCTCTGGCAGAAACATGCGGTGAAAAACTCCAAAGTACAAGTCCTGGGAGGAACCAGGCTACTGTTTAAACAGATATACAAGAATAGCATTTGAAGGTTTTTTTTTTTTATTTCACATTGAAAAAAATACCCTAAGCCCTCAGACAGGTTAAAAAAATTAGGTATGGCCTTCAAACTGCAATATCCTGACAAATTATCTAATTGTTCTGCATCCTCCAGAAGGTCATGATATGATCCATCAGCTTCTGCACAGTCATGCACCTGATAATTTCAGACCTGCAGATGCTTGAGGAAAAAGGTGCAATTATTTTACATTTAAACATTTTTGAAGTTTGGTGAAAATGCACGGACTGAACCAGACAGTGAATCAGGTCACATCACCTGTACAGGATACAAGTGCTGCCTGGCTTTGCATCTGTCATGAGAAGCCAAGGGACAAAACGTGCAGGAATGTTCGGAAAAACAAAGTTAACAAGCTTGTTTGCACGACAGTATCCCGGCATTTCCTTCCTGCTCCGATAGCGCTCAGTGAAGTTGTCTTTGGCAAATGATTCCTTCCCACCCAAATCATTAGGCAGAAGGTGGAACATGTGCCACAACCCAGTAATGACTCACTCGCCCAAAAATATCACCATGGATTAGTTGGTGAGCCAGACTCGCAGCTGACACTCACACTGAGGAAAATATATCGTGTCTCCCTCACTCGCCAGCTTCCACGTCTGCAAACACACCCACAGACACACACACATGTCCATTTCATCCAAGTATCCCATTCACTCCTCTTTTTCCTCTCTCACTCTGTCACCTGCTGAGTTTTCAAACCGTCTCCCACAGCAGGGGAAGATTGGCATTTTCCTCCCCCCACCCCTCACTCACACCCACACAGACACACTTACTCACTCTCACATTCCTGACAGCTGTCAGACGTGTTATTGACTGTCACTCTGGGCTTCCTGCGAACCGCTAACACAGGGATGTTGTGAAACCTCACAGAGGTTTTCCAGAGGTGGAATATTTAAAGCTGTACAAGCCGTTTTCTGAACACGACTAATGTTACACGAAGACTGAGAAAATGGCTTGGCTCCTGCACAGAATATGAATGCGACTGGTGCCTTTTTTCCTCTGAATCCTGCTCTCCTGTTCACAGGCTTTCATACGAGACTACTGAAGAGGAATAAAAAACAAAGCGTGTATGCTCTTTTTTACCTTCCTATTTGCTTTCATACCCAAATTTGAAAGTTGTGACGCCCACTTGCCGCTAATTCAAGGTCCAGTGTAAAGTTTACAGCACCATCTGGTTGTTAAAATATGGACTGAAATAAACATGGAGGAATCCCTAGCTCACGCCTCCCTCCGAGAGCGCTGGATTAGTACAGCAACATTAGGGTCAGTACTATAAACCTGATTGCTTGGGTGCATTAGTGGCAAATTGTTTGGGTGTTTGGGTGTTTATGCAAAACAATGGAATAACAGAGACATAACATTAAGAAAGGTCACACAACTGTCGAGTTCTCTTTCCTCCTTGTTGGCATGTTTGAGACTGTGAGACCTCCACCCTCCGATGGGAAAATAAGCTCTGATTGGCTGGAACACTGATTGTTTAGCTGTGCAAACACCAGAGAAAGGGTGGTCATCACACTTATACTGAATGATTGATGACAAGGCCATAAAGATCAAATACATCTTGTTTTGCAGTGATAATACGCCAACACTGAAATGATCCCAATCGGGAGTAAATTTGGCATCTGCAATTAAGCCTTTTGTATTGTTTCTCACTGGAGTGCTAAGAAACGACACATTGGATGTTTAAATGCCATAAACTGTCATAAGAAAAAAAGCATTCTTATTCGACTCACCTGGTATTGCTCCTAAAGGAACAGCTTATTAGTGTACTTTTCTCTCAATTTAGGCACTTGATGGGTTTGAGAACCATTGAAGTCCTTCACAATTCACTTAGTAAACATTCCTGGACTTTATTGTCATGTTTGGAGGGGCTGTTTGTATTTGTGCTGTATAGATTGACAGAGCATCGACACAGAACAAACCTCAGAAACAGCCTCAGCTCCTTCCTTACCATGAAAACGATGCAGTGATGACAGATGGTAAAACACCTATTTGAACGCTGCTTTGAGCCGATACGTCTTGCTAACGCTCACACAGGCTGATATACAAGTGTACGCAAACTTCCTCGAAGGATTAAACAGGTTTCGAATCTTTCAATGCTCCTCTATGACTCCATTAGCCTGTATAAATATGTACATCTGAATCGCATGTGTTCCATCTTGCTGATGCATGCAAGTGCACGAGAAAGAAAGTCAATATCTGCTTAACAAGCATGTCAGAGGGGGGGAAAAAGAGCTGACCTCTGATTAATTTGTAGCACTGCTCCATCTCACTTCACACTGTATTTACTCTGACAAATGCAGCTCAGTCGAGGAGAAAATGGAAAGCTAATGGAAATTTAATTTGCTTGTGTGCGTGAGGGTACGTGTGCGGCCTGATAAATCGGAGTTGCGCCGTTTGATTTGCGCGCTGGCTCGGCGCTGCCAAGTCGGCGGCCCGCGGCAGGCTCTCAGGCCTTTTCATCAGCAGCCGGAGCCCGCTGGAGGCGGCGGGGTAATACCATCAATTAACCGATAATTTCAATTAGCCGTTTTCAGCTGAGCAGCACAATGCGATTCATGGACTCCGCATGCACAGGCGGCAGCGTCTTTACACGCTAATGACATGGAGTGTTCACAAGGATCAGAGCGTTGTGTGGTACACTGCAGAGGACTCAACCTTTTTTTCTGCTTTTTTGCATATGTTCTTAAAAATCACACAGTTTCTCCGACAGGTTCATTTAAAACTTACGATGTAATTCACGAAATCTGATAAAAAAGCGTCTTAAAATTGCATTTTTTCCCCCCACTTCAGCGTGTGTTATTATGGAGCTTTGTAAATGAAGCCCTCACAGCCTGAAATCCAATGCACCCACACCAGTTTCCTCCGCTTAACTGGTTCTCACTTCTCCTTTGGAACTACATCTTACTGCATTGATAGTTTTCAGCATTAAATCGATTTTGTCTTCTGACAAAGTTAAACTTACTATCATGGAGGTCAGGATGAGGCCAAACTGCCTTAAACTGTTTAAGTAAACAGTAGATGAGCAAATTTCTGCTTTTGTGACGCATGTCACTTTCTTCCTGTTTTTACACCTGTTTACAGATCCTGCTACTGTCTGTTGATTCTTTGCAACGTCTTACAAAACTGCAGGAAACACAAGTTGAGGCTCTGTTGGGGCTTGGGTGTCATTACGATTCAGTCACCTGGCAATATTATATAGGACCCCACTGACTTGAAGCAGCGGTCTAAAACACACTCGCCTCAAGGCAGCATCGTAGCATTGCCTACAAAATGTCCCACGGGTGCACAGCACGTTTGCTCTTTTCCTTGACAATACAAGGTTGGAAAGGACCTCAAGAAACTCGTTCACATTGCAACCAAAGTCGCTCTGTCAGCTGCTCTATTTCTTATTCTTGCATCAGCATGGAAGTATATCTAATGGCTACAAGGAGGCACACAGAGAAAAAAAAAAATGAAGGTACCTACCGAGACCACCAGCCACGATGACCCTCCCACCCAGGCATCCCGCCACAAAGTCGGCCCTCTTCTCCCTCATCCTGGAGGTTCGTGAGGGTTTGATCCAAATACCTGTCGAAGGAGGAAACGCATGAATTCAGGGAATTCAGAGTTTCATTACACTTCCTCAAGAAGCTCAACATTGTGTCCAAAAATGGACACCAAAGAAAGCAAACTTTGCTTTAAGGTCAATGACAGCCACACATCAAAACATTTAAACAAAAAGCTGTAAAAAGGCAAATGTTTAAAAATGTTTAGTTTGAGTTTAGATCCCAATAACTCATGGCATCACGGACCAGCGATTCGGCTTGAAAATCACATTTGCAAAAGTCAAAACTAATTTATGAAAACACGATCAGAATGAGGATCACAGTACTCAAACGACACCCACCAAATCATTCGGGAAATCTGGAGATTAATAAGCAAGAGTGAAAGTCCTAATTGCACTGGGTGAGAGTCAAAGGCCTTCAGGCAAGCACTTTAATGAGAACAGCCACGGTTCCGTGCAGAAAACCGCTGCATAGGTTCAGAAACCTTTTGTCTGTGCACGCAGCTTGCTGCACATCAACCAACGCTCACTTGAGGATAAATATCTGAAAGAAAAAAGCCAGATCTGAATGAAATTCTTGTTCTAAGGCAAGATGAGACAGAAAAGAGTTGAAGTCTGTTTGGAAACCAGGAACTAAAGTGTTGTCAGAGTGTGTCCTTCAGAAACCAGACTGTTTACTGTTAAATCAGTGTCTGTAGCGTGGGCGGCACACGGGTCACCATCAATGCTGGGAATTATTCAAAGGAGACGTCTGCTCCTTCTTAGACAACTCTTACAGGAAGGACTTTACATGCCTGTGCCAAAGATCACTTCCTGCTTTCATCACAACAGCATGGAGTCACAGCTGAGGAGTCCACGTGCTGCTTTGCAACGCGACAGTTTTTCATACCGGATTCCAACACCGAGATCGCAGGAGGGAGGAATTCGCAGGAAGCTGGGATTTCACGGCTTCACACGGCAACACTTGTTGCAATCCGCGCAGGAGAAAGCGAGAGCAGCATCGTGTTTGGCTGACCGACAGACAGCCTGCCGACTCCTAATAAGGGAGCAAAAGGAATTTCTTAACAGTGCTATCGCTCTTTTCATCCAGTTGCATGAAAGAATGTATCCAGCGTGTTCGAGTGACTCTGGTTGCGACTCCTGCGGCGTGCAATGCTGGTTGTGGTCATGTCGGCCGCTCTGCTGCGCTCATTTCTGGACAAACACGGCCGGAATCAGCAGAGTATTAGAAAACAGGCCCTGCTGGATGGAAAGAGACTGAGAGCTCCGAGGCTCCAGGATGGAAATGGAAGGAGGAAGAGGGGAGACTTTGGTAGCGCAGTGAGACCTGCCTCAGGAGCATCCTTAACAACCCCCCCCCACTTTCTCCTTTCTCCCTGGCTGGAACCCCTCTATTTGACGGCAGATTACAGTCCTATATTTGGGTCCGCGACACATACCGGCAGCTTTTTGCTCCCACTGCTCCTTGAATCATGGCATCACACCAGGAAATGAGCAGCAGAATCGCATTAATGCAGTGAAATAGGCTGAAGAAACACTCATTTGAGATCTGCCACTGAACATTATGTATGCAAATTAATACGTAGTGTAAATTAGACTTTGGAATTGGGGCATTTTCCCTATAGAGCTGCTGCTTATATACATTAGGGTTGACAGTTCCACAGACATTAGCTAGTGATCTCATTAATACGTCGAGTTTGGGGGAGGGGGAGGAAGCTCAAAATGGCCCGCTCCCCCCCAAAGGAGGCAACTTGGCTGAGCATCATTTAACTCTTGAACTTTTACACATGTAGAAATATGAACCAACTGGATGTCACACACTCTCTTGCACACTCTTAAGCCAATTCGCTAACAAGGAGCACAGAGATGAATAATGGAGGCTGTCCAATCGGCATGGCTGCCTTTATAAACTGGCTTTATTGGGTGCCGAGACTCCACTGAACAGAGAGAAGGGTCGAATAACCGATCAATCCATCATGTGCGATGGGATCTACTAAACTTTAAATTACTTGTGCATTCAAAATTAAGACTGAACTTAGCGCGTTTTCAAAGAATGCACAACATCAAGAAAACATTGAACTATAAAACCTAAAGCCTGGTATCAGTTCATCAGTATCACAGATAAGTGCAACGATGAACGCGACATCTTTTTTCAGTTTAACAATGTGGTGACAGTAATGTTCACAGCTTCATCATGAGATACAACTTATGGTTTAGGTTCGATAATTATACACATTTACACTTTGAAGTCAATTCCTGTTAAACATTGGGAATAAAGCCAACACTAAATGTCGACTTTCCATAAATTTTTAAACATGGCTTCAAAAACAGATTGGAAAAAATCTTAACCATCAATTTGCTCCCTTTTCAATGCTTTGTTTGACAGACTTTAAATGAAACCGTCAAACTCAGTGGTGCAGCTGATTCAATCATCCTCAAGGTTTATTTGAAGAGCTTTTCTGTCCATATTTAAAGTAAATACTGTTAAATCTTTGTAGCGAGCTCTTTAGTCTCAGACAGGTCGACTCCCTATTGAAACAATAACGCAAAACCAAGTTCTGCTCTGCTTTAATTTATCACTATTCTGAGAGGGAGTTGCTTTCAGCAGCATTCCAAATAGAACCCAGTGGAAACGAGTAAAACAAGGTAAACACTGGGTATCAGTTGCAGCTATGAGCTGCAGGATTGCATCACGATGTGACAAAGCAACTGAGAGAACGCTGTGATTTAGGAACAAATAACCACCACAAGAAATCCACGAAATCAAAGACTATTTTCTGTAGATCTAAAGATGGATCTCGGATCGGATCACAGGTGAGTGTTCCTGCAGTGGGCAGCTAACTAAAGAGGGTACGAGAGTGAGGACCACCGCCAAATTTACAGGACAATAAAGCCTCACAAAACATTACTTGAATGTAGTTTTCTGGAACTCTGTCAGAGTTGACAGCCCTTCTGTTCATATGGATCCAGATACTTTTTCTCAGAACACGCCAAAAAAACAACCAGTAAACCCAGTGACGCTCTGGTCTTTTGTCAGTCTTGGATAACACTGACATGAGGCGAACATGTGCACAGTAAGGATGCACCAGCATGAGCTCCTTGGGGGTCGAAAAGCTCAGTCATTTGTCAAAGGCTCAGTACAAAGCTGTCCCTCACCTGCACTGGGGCGGACAAAATGATTTGGACGACTTTAAGCGAAACTGTTCAGCGGACAAACGACACCTTTGACAAATCCGCAGCAAAAGGCACCTTCGGGGCAATAAAGGCCCGTCTGTGCAGCCTGGCCTTTCACCACAGTTGCACTGACAGGGATAAGCAGCAGGACAGCGGATGGAGGTATTGATCAGCGGACAAATGGCAGCACGTGAAGCCAGACTGGACGGCGCGGTGAGCTGCGCCTCGCCTTGTGTGCAGCTACGCGCCATTAAGTGGTTCTGGGGGGGGGGGGGGTAGTTATCTTGCCTGACAGGAGGTGGCTTTGAAGGTGGGCTGCCACTGCAGCGATGTCTCTTTTAGCCAGAGAAACCAGCTGAATCAGGGAAGACGGCATAAACGCTGACCCCTTCCTAAAGCATTGAATACGCTGCTTATTTTATGACCTTTTCTGAACTTTGCAATCAATACACAAGGAACACATGGGACCAATGGGAATCACGCTCTTTAATTTGAAACTAACCAGTTACCATTGTAACCCTTGTTAAAGGCTGAAATAATAGGATCATTACAATACTGAACTCTTGGTCACTCATTATATACTCCCTTTGGGGAAGTGTTTTCCCACTGCATCCAACTCACACTACCCAGCGTTAACCTTCACGGTACACACGAGGAGCGGCAGGTTGAGAGTCCCTTCTCTCAAGTTTCCAAAGTGGTGGTGGAAAGAAAAGGGGCAAGCGCAGGCTTTCCCTTTTTCTCCTGCACTGATCTCTCAGTCTCGAGAGTTTAACCTGCAGCGTTTCTCTCGTCGGTTTGCCTCTCAGAACTCCAGATTACCAACAGTCGTGTGACAGCCTCCTCCTCCCCCGCACTGCCTGAATGGGTCAAACTGCTCGAGACTCTGCAGAGATCAACCCGGTCAGGCAGAGCTGCAAGGGCATGAAAGCAAACTTGGTGTCTAAAAATCCCATCATCCAGCAGACTTGACTCCAGCTTCATCATCACCACACCCGCCTCCCTCAATCATACCCAGAGATGTACAGACAACTGCTAGAGTGGAACCAAAGAACTGCCACATCCTCTGGGTCAATACGAAGGCTCGATCCCAGAGTGTGTATTGAATTCTACTCGAAAGAGGGCTGAACTCAAGAAACCCTAAAACCATTCTCTTAAAAAAGTCCAGACAGCTTAGAATGTTGAGTGAAATAAGTCAAGGTCCCAGTTTTAAGACGTGCACCTCTCCCCCTACTTGGCTTCCCTTGGGGTTGTCTTGTCTGCAGCCAGCACCCCATGGGTAATCCCCTCGCTGGAGGTCTGCTGCCGGCTTTCCAGCAGACAGCTCGTACGGGAGGCTGCGCTGCACTTCCAGGAAGAAGCCATCGATTGGTCCGACTCCTCCGACGTTTCTGTTCTTTTCAATTCTTACAACGAGAGCCAGTCAGTCTCCCTTGGATGGACTCGTGGCTGCAGGGCTACAGCGTTCATCTCACTCGAAGCCACTTGAGAGGTCTGTTAACCTTTTCGCCCTGTAGCATGTTTTCAGCAATTTATTCAAACCTACTTGAGGCTAAACTTGAGCCGTGAAGGCAAGGTACAACCTGGACTGGTCACACGTCCAAAGATCAAACACAGAGGTGCACAGTCACGCCCACATACAACTTGGACTCACCAATTGACCTATACATGTTTTTAGACGGCGAAAAGGAAAGCAGAAAAAAATCAATGCACACCAAGAGAAAACTGTGCAAATTCTGCACCAAAAACACGACCCTTCTATGTTCACAGTCAAAGGATGATGAGAGAGGCCTTGCTGACAAGTTCACGCTACATTTTATGCATGTGTCAGATTTCTTCACATACATTTCTTCCAACATAGAATCCTCGTTAGTCTTACTGCTGCATGAGAGTAGCCTGGTTTGGGTTTCTCTCTGCAAGTTATGTGGTGCACTGACCACCCGTCCGGGGGGGGACCCCCACCTCACCTTAATGGATGAATAAAAATAAAGCAATCAATGCTCCCAAGAGAGGTGAAAAGGGGAGGTGGAGGACATGAGAAGTTATCACTGAAAATGAGAGGCCTATTTGTGAGATAACAGCTGTAGAGCGGAGCTGCTGTAAGAGAAGTTGTGATAGAATTGCAGCGTGCCGCTAAATGGTAATGTGTTGCTCGTGGGAGGAGGCGGCAGAGCCACCAGCAGCCCCCTAATAGAAACGCCGGCTGCCGCAGATGAGCTCTGCGACTGTGGGGAAACGAAAAAAGGGCCAGATAAACGAGAGAATACCGAGCAGATACCGAGGCAGCGAGGACTTGCCCCCCCCCCCCCCAAAAGAAGCGTGCGAGCCCCGAACTTTTCCCGTGCCGCCTCTGAGTGGACTCTGCAGATAAACCGGCAGGAACAGCCTTGACCGTGTTGTTGTCTCAGCGTGGCAGCTATCTCTGGATTCACTTGAACCTACAAACTTCCTCCTCTATTAACTGATAAATATGTGTGTGTGTGTGTGTGTGTGTGTGTGTGTGTGTGTGTGTGTGTGTGTGTGTGTGTGTGTGTGTGTGTG
>JASSRZ010000053.1:19232868-19275017 GCA_032164315.1 Malacoctenus gilli | reverse complement strand
TGTGTGTGTGTGTGTGTGTGTGTGTGTGTGTGTGTGTGTGTGTGTGTGTGTGTGTGTGTGTGTGTGTGTGTTTCCTTATGGCGCTGCTGTACCTAACATCCACAATGACTGTGTGTCAGCACAGGGTCCAGGCATCTATAGTGTATCCATAGTGTAACCAGCGTGCTCTGGTTTTTAGGCTGTGTCTATCTGTGGCTCTGTGTCCACAGACATACTGTATCAGAGAAGCAGCTGCTGTTTAGCAGACTCAGACTGTGACCAGCTTTGTTCAGTTGAAACAGTCGGTGTGTAAACATGACATTCATGAGACAGTTGGACAGCTGAATTAGAACAATGCACAGAAACACCAGGCTCTTTTTTCCCATTTACCTTTTCCAGTAATTATAGTCTCATTCGAAGAATCGACTATTTCCTGAGCCCCATGTCTCCGACATTTTTGTCTCCGAGTGGAGCATGATGACACTGAGTCTGTGGCTTGTAGTGGAATGAGGGAAACAGTCCATACATCTGGACTGTTCGAACAAATACACTCTTAAACCCATCAAATGTGCAAGTTTATTCAACAGTCACTCCATACTCATGCTTCTGTGCGTTAACCTTATGTCTCATGAATACACTTGAGTATTTTTGGAATCTGTAATCAAAATAATACATTTTTTCTTAATTTCACAGATTAGTGGATTTGGGGAGGAGTGATCAGATGTGAAGATAAACACTGCAGCCAAGAAGCAAACTGCTGCACCAATCAGCTTAATTCAGCTTACATTTGTGTTTTACCTCCTCTCTCTTGCTCTCTCTCTCTTGCTCTCTCTCTCTCTTGCTCTCTCTCTCTCTTGCTCTCTCTCGCTTTCTCTCTGCCTACATAACTCAACCTGCATTCTTGAGCATCGGTTACAGTTTAACATGGAAGTGTCATAATGTTCATAAGCAGACTATTGTCTGCTGACTGGTGGTATCTGTTAAAGGACAGCACTTTGGCTTGTTGAGGTCCTGGGGTGCAGCCTTACCAGCTGCCCTGCAGCTCCTCAGCTGACCCCATCATGGTTCCTACAGGATCAGAATGTGAATGTGTGCAAATGAACAACATGATCAGGAGAGCTGCTAAAATACAGAGTGTGGTTGAAGCAGAAAACTTTTAACGTTAAGCACCTTGTTAGACAAAGGTACTGTGCAAAGGTACTGACTGGACAGTTGGACACCAGCTTTCAAAAGATGAGAGAATGTCACGTTTAGTTCACCTGTAAATGCTACAATACATTTCTGGTCCATCTTGAGAAGCTGCTTGCCTTCAACTTTTCGTTGTTAGCTTCTAAGTGATGTATTGGGTACAGAAGGATCCGCCCAACACTGACCACAGTGAAGTAACACTGATACA
Organism: Malacoctenus gilli; assembly: GCA_032164315.1. Classification (NCBI taxonomy): domain Eukaryota; kingdom Metazoa; phylum Chordata; class Actinopteri; order Blenniiformes; family Labrisomidae; genus Malacoctenus; species Malacoctenus gilli. The sequence goes on along the minus strand of JASSRZ010000053.1, from coordinate 19,273,642 downwards.
AACTGTGTGGGGAGCCATGTGAAGGAAAGGAACCCTGAAAGCCTGAACATAGGCGGGATCCCACATGTGTGTCAGTGACCTGGTTGGAGGTGGAACCATTGGGGGAGCATGCTCACAGTATCAGAGACCGGGACAGAATGCCTCTCAGGCCACTCTCTGTGGATAGTGTGCAGAAGAATCATCTTATCTTTAATAATTTTTGCTTTGTTCAAAAGATAAAACTCTAAAAACTACTCTCTGCTTTTTTTAATTAGGTTGTGTATTTTGGGGCGTCGGGCAGTCTCTTATGTTTGAGTGGTGACGTTTCTCTAGACCTCTCGTTAATGCGTGCACACAAAACCTATCCGATGATGGCCAGGAAATAGAGTTCTGAAAATAGAGTTTCTAAAATGACATGTTGCTGTGGACGATGACATTGATGAAGTCTTGCTTTGGATCAATAATAATAATAAAACTGGGGAAAAACAAGCAAACTATTTCGTGTTTGGGTGGTCCTCCACTGTCTTGGTTTTTACAGCCCGGGGGGGGGGCCTCCCACTCCCACTCTGGGACAACAGAGACACATTCACGTCACAATGTTCTCGTTCTACAGAGTTGCTGCAAAGTGAGACATTGATGTGTCCCTACCAAGACTGTAGCTGTAGCTGTCTTGAAGAGCTTTAGCAGAGCTGTGAGTTTCACACAGAACAAAAGACCTGCAATGATCAGTCAATAGTGGAGACACATACAGAACAAGGACAAAAACAGTCTGTGAATGAAGCAATTAACGATGACACTAATGTTTTCTTGTGATGTCACTTTGACTCCGACACTACAAGGTGCTGGGAAGACTTACAGCAAGCGAGTGCACTGCCAAGTTCACTAAAAAATATCAGTTGAATTATGGCTCCATCAGATTGTTGTCTAAGGGAATTTAGTGTGCTTTGAGTAGAAGACTTTGGTCATTAACAGTAATAATAATACCTTTTTTATGGAGTTAGTGTGTGACTGCACTGGTGACGTCATGTCACATTATCTTCCACAGTGTTCAGCCAGTTTACGGAGCACAGCATCCTCCTCTTGACCCCAGGTTGCGACGCACGTAAGTGCTCAGTTCCAGCTGGTCTGCATGGTGTCCTCTCTTCCATGTGGGTGTATTTTGTTGCCTCCAGTTGTACCAAGCTGCTCGGTGCCACCTGAACCTGAACATGTTTGAACTGCATGAACCAATGCAACCTGATCCAAAGAAGTTTCAGTGCTTGTTGCCCTCCTTTGTTGCACTTTCAGTTTGAGGTTGTGCTCCTTCATCTTTTGATGTCTCTTTTCAGCTGAGTGATTATTCAAGTGTTGTGTTGTTGTTGTTTTTTGTCTCTATTTTCTGTCTTTCTCAAACTGTGCGACGGGCCGTCTGCAGCTACCCCAAGGAGTCAAAGCACAAGCTTAACAATCTGAAGTCTAAGAAGGCATCGAGCTTCCATGAGTTTGCCTGCAGCACAAACGATGCCTGGGACATTGACGATGAAGATAGCAATGATTTCCTTGGGACCCCAACATCCACTTCAACTGTGCCATTAGGTCTCTACTCGACAACATCGGTGCACAACCAGGTAGCAGCAGGACACCCCTTTAGTCACAGTTACCAGGGAGGGATGGGATGACCAAACGCTTACTTCACAGTATTTTTCCAATATTTACCGGCGTCTTGGTTCATAAAATTTTTTTTAAAAAAAGACTTTTATAATAAGTGCCCCAGTCCTTAGTATTGCCATCCTCAGCAATCACTTGGAACCATCGTTCGCAACTAATCAGGACTGTCTTTTTCAAACTGAAATGCATCCACGCAGGAGTGATGTGTGGGGGGGGGGGGGGGTTTCTAAGCATGCTGGCTGACAGGATGAGGGGGTGGCATGTTTTTCTGTTGCAGGAGACTGTTGCTGTTGAGAAATCCACAGCGCTTCCACGCAGCAGATGAGGCTGCTTAGTCAGTCACAAATGAATCGTGTCATGTTGTGCTTCAACTTGTTCTCTGGCTTCAGTTCCTGACCCTCAACTGGTTTTGCCTATCTTCCTAACTGCCCAACATGCACCATAGTGGTCTGATGGGCTTTTTTGTGCAACAGAACCACCCCCCTAAAAAAAAAAAAAAAGCAGCGACATGTCACAACATGCCGCCACTTGAAGTTCCCAAACTCATTAACAGTCTGGTATTACAAAATTCACAATACCCCCCCCAAAAAAAAACAACTTTCCTGCTGAATAGAACTCAACATTCGACAGACTTTTGTGTGTGTGTGTGTGTGTGTGTGTGTGTGTGTGTGTGTGTGTGTGTGTGTGCGTGTGTGCGTGTGCGCGTGTGCGTGTGTGCGTGTGCGTGAAGTATCAGCCTGATTGCACAGGCAACGTGGAGCCACAGAAAGCAGCACGAGCTCAGACAGAAGCTTCAGCCTGGCAGGACTCTGAGCAGGACACAGGAGGATGCACGTATGTCAATGGAAAGATGGTCAAGTCCAGCAGTGACATACACATCAACACATTAGCAGGTATGTTGCAATTTGGCTTCAATCAGTGCTTTTGTTTACAAGAGGATTTGAGCAGCTTACCAGGTGATTCATGTTGAAGGCACTCAGACTGAGATATTCAAAAGGCAGTAAGAGCTGCTGTGATTGCCGCAGGCATGTGCCTGACGAAGCATATTATTCGTCTTTGTATTTCATCACATGTTCCCTAAACATTAGGCAAAATGGGAAAATACATAGTTTAACCCAATGATGCTCAGAGTTGTGATTGGTGACACTTGCTGACTAGGTGTGATAAAAACACTTCAATTTTAAAACTACAACCAAGAATGTCTTTGTGTTCTTGTAGGCTGGTGTTCACCCTCCTTTGCTTTTCATTTGACGAGGTTATGACAACATAACAGAACTGAGATTGTCTTTGTAGATGTTTTGTCTCATAGTTTATTGTACTCATGCAGCAGGACATCTCTGTGCTTTTTCACAATGGTAATGGTAAGTATTGACAACATCAGCACACAACAGTTAGCAGATAGCATGGTGTACTTCCAGTTGCAGACACGTGACCTGTCACAAAGGAACCTGCAACACTGCAGAATCTCCTTGCTCCTTCATTTAGGCTGTTAGAATTGGATCTGTGTCCTTCGTTTGGAAGTTGTGGACTTTGCATTGGTTTTTGTTTTCATGTTGTGGCTGCACTAAATAACCAAATGTTATCCTCTTTCTTCTCTACTCAGTTCACACCACACTCCAGAAGCGACAGGCTCCCCCTGTCCGTCCCATCATTCCACTGGTGGCTCGCATCTCAGACCAGAATGCTTCAGGTGCTCCACCCATGACAGTGAGGGAGAAAAGTCGCCTGGACAAATTCCGGCAGCTCCTGGCGAGTCCCAACACTGACCTAGGTACAGCTGAAGCACCAGCAGAACTCGTTTGTTTTTTAACTCATCTTGTCCCATACATCAGAAGCACCAGTGTATCTTGGACACTGTGATTGTCCCAGGAATTGTATTTTGTTAACAGAGAGCTGTTGTGACAAAAGTGCCATTAAGATTCATCATTCATTTTCGGTGATCTGCCACCATTAATTAGTTTGTCAATCCGACATTCAAACCTTATAGAGAGCAAGGACCAATGTACTGCCTTCACTTTGACTGCAGCATTTTCCCAAAGCCCTTTGGCAAAACCTAACAAAGCTGTTGTCCTTGCAACAAAAGCTAAGATTAGTCTAAGACATGACTGTGGGTTAAAGCACAAAAATGTCCTTGACGTAATTGAAAACTGGGCTCAAAATTACAAAGCATAAACTGGTGGTAAAAAAAGAGCTCAATTTAGTGATCATTCTACATCTCCACCCTAACCTTTGGACATGAACTTTGTGTCATCACTGAAAGAACAAAATCTCATGTACAAACAGCAAGAAGGGTGGTGGGAGGCGGGAAGCCTCACATCCAGGAGGAACGATGTGGACTGGTCTGGAAACACCTCGGGGTCCCCCCAGAGGAGCTAGGGAAGGTGGCCGGGGACAGGGAGTAAAAATTGTCCAAACATAAAAATTCACCTAAAGATGAGACTTCACCACAGAGAAAGGAAGCCTTACTTTTTTATCGGACATTGGTGAGCTCTGCAAATTGAGAACATTAAAATAATCTGGCTACTCTCGTTGGATGCAGATATCCAACCAAGCTGAGTCCAAAAGTGCATCACAGAGCACTCTGTGACGTTAACACCTGCAAAATCATTCACAGCAAAGTCATCAAAATCTGTCTGAGTTCAAGCTTTTCTGATGTCAAGACTCCTAATAGATTTCTCTTGCACGAAGGTGTGTGTGTTCACTAAGCGCTCTCAGTACGTTTACACGCAGCTTGACAAAATCAACCTCTTGGCTCAGCTCGACAGGAACTGAACGCTCTATGCTGCCCCTGCACCCTTTTTTGTTTCACTCGAAAGATAGAGTTGATGAGACAGCAGCTGAGTGTATTTCGACTTAGTCTGACTACTACGTGCATGTGAACGGTATGGTTCACAGCCTGCTGAGGACGGTGAGCTCCTCTCTGCTGTGTTGTGGTTTGTCACCAGTTTTCACAACCTTCTTTGTGTTTTCTGTGTTGTCGCAGAAGAACTCCGGAAGCACAGCTGGTCCGGCATCCCCAGAGAAGTGCGACCGATAACATGGAGACTTCTTTCTGTGAGACTCACAAACTTCCCGTTTACACCCTCAGGCCTTCTGGCTTTTTCATTCAGATAATGCACAGGATTAGTTTTACTTTGTATACATGTGTCTGTTATTTTTGCCTCATATCCTTGTTTTTTGACAGGGTTACCTGCCTGCCAACGAAGAACGCAGGGTGCTGGTGCTAAAAAGAAAGAGAGAAGAGTATTTTGGCTTTATTGAGCAGTATTATCAGTCCAGAACAGACGAACACTACAGAGACACTTACAGACAGGTAAGAACTAAGAGGATGATCTCACATCATTTAGTGCATTTTTTTCACCATCTCTATGATTGTATATGTCTTATCAGATCCACATCGACATTCCCAGAACCAACCCACTGATCCCCCTGTTCCAGCAGACCACCGTACAAGAAGTAAGTTCTGACCGTCTACACGGACACTGCTCAAGAAAGTTAGAGGAACGCTTTGTTGTCAGAGTAGATGATCTCTAAATGTCCCGGTACTTTTTGCGATTTGTGAGCAGATAAACTCAAAGATCTCAATTTCTTGGTGATTCTTAGTTCCCACCACATCTCTGGGCATCAACATTGGGTCCCAACCAAAAGAACTACATCTGCCATACAAGCAGCCAAAAGGTTTTTCTTTCGGTTTGGTGCAAAAACATGTCCTAAGACTCTGGTTGAGGAGCTCTCTCACCCCTGGAGGAACTGATAGTGGAGTCGCTGCCCCTCCTAATTCAAAGGAGTCAGCTATGAGGGCTCAGGCCTGTGTCTCAGCCTCCGGGCTGCCTCTCAAAGGAGGAGACCCCAGGAAAGTGCCCCGGACATGCAGGAGGAACTCCATCACCCAGCGGACCCAGGAAAGGCCTTTAGACCCTCAAGCTGGATCAGAAATCTCTTTTTTATCGGATTGCTTGAGTTTTCAGGTTATTGAAGTGAAATTTTGAAACAGCCTTGCAGTTAGGTTATGAGAAATTTTATCACCACAGGTAGATTTTTCAACAGTACTCTGATACTGTCACGCTTGTACACACATTAATCTATTGGTGTTGTTGTTGTTGTTTTATATGACCTGTTTGTTCCCTTCTGCACATTTGAGTGAAGTTTGAAGATAAAAAATAATGTTGTCTTTTTCCAACAGGTGTTTGAGCGGATTCTGTTTATCTGGGCTATCCGTCACCCTGCCAGTGGTTACGTTCAGGGCATCAACGACCTGGTCACACCATTTTTTGTTGTCTTCCTCTCTGAGTTTGTCAGTAAGTGTCTTGGAAGTTTTGCTTCTGGTTTGAATTGACTGGATTCTTTGTCCACAATAGCAAAGTTTTTGGGCATGAAATGTTAAACCGTATGCCCTGTTTATAAAAAATCACATCCAGCCTCTTTAGGACAAAAAATAGTTTTCTGCTTTACACTTTGAGTGAAATAAAATCAGAAGTTTATTTGTTTCCAAAATTCAAATCAGTAAACATTCATCTCAAATATTGACAACTTCGCACAATTTTAACCCTTTAACTGGCATCCCAAATATAAAAATACAATAAATGATGAATGAAAACACCTCATGCAAACTTGGCTATTTGTTAGAATATTGTAGGTTGCTATGTGTGTTTTTCAGCAAAAATTAGTTGCACCTTTTTTATATCCTGTTTCAAAAAACAAAATCAACCTCGTTCTCAAAAAACACAAAAATGTGCCCAAAACAACCTAATTTTTTTAAAGAGATGAAAGGACCAGACCCTGATTTTTTTCCCCTTTTAATTTTGGGAAAAATCACCTCACGTTGAGGAATGAATTGAATGGGCTTGGGAAGCTTTGTCTCTCTTCATTGTCAGGTATGGAATGAGAAGCCCTCTCCTCCCAGCCCTCTCCTGCAGCGCAGGTGCATCATCCAAACCAGGCTATTTTGTGCAGAGGAAGCGGCTATCTGGCAGGAAGAGTCCAGCTGGAGGGACACAGCTGGACTATGGATAAAATACTTAGCTACAGCTGGCCAAACCCCCCAAAAGACGGTGGTCACATTGCTCTTGCGTTGCAAAATGCAACAGAGAATTTAAAACCTTAATGGGACTTTGTTTTTTAATAATGAGGAAGGATCATAAGAAGTAACTAATGGATTTCAATGCACACAAATTTGTGCAAAGTAGTGTGGTTGTTACCATTTCCTCATCATGGTTGACATTGTGCGGCCATAAATACACAAAAAATGCACAAAAAAAGAAAAGCACAATTTTTTGCACCTCCTGCAAAATGTTGTGATTTTTGCAGAAAAACGAAAAAATGTACCAAAATTAAAAACTAAAAAAAAACAGAAATTGGTGTTCACAGGGCTTCATGTTCTTGTAGCACACATCATGCAATCACCCTCAGAGCATCTAGAGGTCTTTGTCAGGGGTGTTGAGAAGAATCACGTGTGCGAAGTGGTGCTTATTTTTCTTCCAGCAGAGGATGTGGAAAACTTTGAGGTGGCAGCACTGCCTCTGGACACGCAGAGAAACATTGAGGCAGACAGCTTCTGGTGCATGAGCAAGCTGCTGGATGGGATCCAGGTGTGTGAGCCACACATTTTGCTCTCTAATTATATGAAACTGCAAAAAATGAGGATAAAACAACTGTGACTTTGTACTGATGGAGGTTTAATTGCAGGACAACTATACCTTTGCCCAACCGGGAATTCAAAACAAAGTGAAAGCATTGGAGGAGCTTGTTAGTCGAATTGATGGTGAGTAGAAAGTTTGTTCACAGATTTGACTTCAGATTTGAAGAATTCTCTGAAACCAGCTAGAATTATTCGTGACTTCATCAAAAAATCCAATCTGGATCCATATTCATGGCTCCTAGATTCACTCTGGCATGCAGTATGATGATGCAAAGATGAGACTGCTTGTTCTTATACTGTACAGCCAAGATCCCATTTTAAACCACATGATGCTGAAAACCCAGACATTTGGAATAGTGGTTCCACTGAGAACATGCAACATTATAGGTGTGTTCCACATAAGGGGTCCCTTTTAATGTGTGCTTGTGTGTGCTGTCATTCTGTAGAGGACATTCACCATCATTTCAAGAGGTATGAAGTAGAGTACCTCCAGTTTGCCTTCCGCTGGATGAACAATCTCCTGATGAGGGAGCTGCCGCTGCGCTGCACTATCCGACTCTGGGACACCTACCAGGTACAGTAGCCTTTTACCCATGCAGGGGTGGGGGCTGCTGCCCCCATGTTTTGGAGGTCCTCTTTTAACTATTAACAGCCAAGTACTAATGAGCAGCTTTAAAGTAGGGAAGTCATCTCAGTGCACCATGAACATGAACTGCTGCTCTGTTTGGTCCCTTTTGAAAGTCTTTGGCTTTCCTCACTCCAGTTCTTCTTGAGTGTGACCTTTGGACCTCTGTGTCTTGTCCTCAGGCCGAGGCTGATGGTTTCTCCCACTTCCATCTGTACGTCTGTGCTGCTTTCCTCATCGAGTGGCGCAAAGAAATCCTTTCAATGGTTGACTTTCAGGTGCTGTTTTCTTCAGAGTCTTCTGTGTGTGTGTGAATGTAGGAAAAGACCCAGTAATCAATGGGTTTTATTTGTTTTCACGAATCTTGACTTTGTGAGTCAGAGCACAAACATGTAACACACAACCTCCAAAGAGCAGCTCGTTGCCATCTGTAAAGCAGCACCAGCGAGAGGGGGGGGGGGGGGCTTGCTTCTGAACAGTGAAGTACTAAATGAAGGTGGAAAGTCATTCAAGGACCAAAATGACACTTGTTCACCCACTCACCAACCTTTGCTGCTTATTGACATCTAACATCAGTGTTTAAAATGCTTCTGCTTCCCCCCTCCGAAACACTCTTTGAAACAGCGTGTGTGATGAGAGTTTTGTGCTTGCAGAGTCTGCTCATGCTGCTGCAGAACCTTCCCACCATCCACTGGGGGAATGAGGAAGTCGGCCTCCTTCTAGCTGAAGCTTACAGACTCAAGTACATGTTTGCAGATGCACCCAGCCACTACAAGAGGTAAGCCAGGGACACTCCTGCACTGTGTGTTTACACCCATGTGGACTGCAACCATGAGGATCTCCCACCTCACTCGAAGCTCTACACGACAGCTGCAGTTGGTTCTCTGGTCAGTGAACTGCCCACACTGACCCAATGACTATGAAAGGCCAGTGATGACCACGTGGAACGTACATTTCTGGATGCTCCTACACTCATTGATGACGTGACCTCTGGCAGTCAACCTGATTCACTGCATCAAGAGACTGTTTCAGTGTCGTAACCCAGCAGTCCTGCTTTTGTCTTTGGACGTCTCTTCGGTTTCATGTTCACACAGAGTGGAACGCTGTCATGTGAAGGGATGAGCTCATACTTTTAGATAAAGATAGAGGCTCCAGAGTTTATTTATTTTAGCAGTTTGTTTTAGCAATTCTTTTACAAGGGGAGAAGTATTAGGTGGAAATTACACGGCAGAGTTCTCAGCTTTTTGTTGACCAACACTGTAAAGCTTTGATTGAGAAGCTGAGGTCTCAGCCCTCCTGCTCCCACAGCTGCAGCCCATGATTCTGGCTCGCTAAAAAAACATCCCAAGTTGGACGATTCTTTCATTCCAGAAGAGTTTAGCACCTTTGATTCAAGAACCTAGATGTAGTACCAGACATAGTAGATATACAAAACATGTGTTAGTATGAAAGTATAACACTTAACTTTTTACTTAGATTTCAGACTGGCAAAGTTATCATTTCACCTTTCAATGCCCTGCATTTCTACTTAGTGAATGTAGTTGTGTGAGTCAGTAAAATGGGTTGGGTCCAAAAACGATCTGTGGCAGGCTTTGGTCTTTATGTGGTACTTTGCTACTTTTGGGGTTAAAAAAAGGTGACATTGCACTGTGAACAAACTGAAACCAGGAGTGTGCAATGCTTTCTTCCTGGTGTACAGGCAATTTATGGAAAGTTTAAGCAATGTGATCTTGACGTTGATATAAAGTTCCAGCTGACATGACGACTGTTGGCTGAGTCAGACTGCAGCTTTGTTCACCTGAGGTAGGTCAACTGTCACACAGCGCCTGGAAATAGTGCTGAAACTCAACTTTTGTAGTCACTCCTGCTTATCACATTGGTTTTCTTTTCACTTGTTTTCCCCCTTTCCTGTCTCTCTCTCTCTGTCTGTCCCTCTTGCCCGCCCTCTCCATATATATATATATATATATATATATATATATATATCACATATCACTTTGGACACATATCTTCAGCACCTGTGCTGCAGTCAAATGAAAACTGTACCTGACAAACCCTGTAGCAGAACAGAAGATGAAAGCTTCCAGATGTGCTCAGCACAGCAGCCTCCGTACAGGATGGGTCAGTGTTTCATTGGGGTGTCAGTGCTTCTGTTGTGCTTCTACTGGACTGTTATTCAAGTCATCCCAGTTTTAGCTTCACTTCTTAGGCAGGATCTTTACCTCCTGTCTGTGACTGTCAAAATCTGTCAAAAGATCTATTATAATAATGCATTTTTTTAATGGATTCCAATCTAAGAAGTGGTCTCTGTTGTTGTTCTTTTTTGCTTGTAAATCTTCCAGCTTACACAACCACCATCAGTTTCGGATCATCACTGAGTTATGAGTTGTTTTTTCAGTTGTTAGCATCCATTCAGTGGTACTAACAATCTCAAAAGTACAATCTTCGAGACGTGAGACGTGGCATAACTGTTGGATTTAGGCCTTGGAAGTGCTCCTTCAAGCAACCTGAAAGCTTTTCATGATGACTTAATAATGTTCTTTGAGGAACCTGAATGTTTTCCTGTGGCCCCTGTTTAATGTACACTGAAGAGCTTGTCGTAAAGGATGGCGGGTTCTTCTTGGTGTTCTTCCTAAACGTTTTTGGAAATGGTGCTCCAAGAGGAACCCAAGCACACAGCAACTCCACATTTATCAGTCTGCCTTCATTCTCAGCCTTTGTCACGTTTTCATGGATTGTACTGCTGCTCAGGCCTTTTTCCTGCTGGATTCAGCCTGAACCTGGTTTTTCAGTCTCCGCTTGTTGACAGGAAGCTCTTGGTTTATAAGGCAGTCAAGTTTAGGAAGTTAAGACAATCCGGACCTTCAAATGTTTGAACTTTGATTGTCAGCTGCACTTTGTAAAGAGAAACACAAACTTATCCTGTGAAGTCACAACTCTGTCGATTTGCTTGGTGTCTTTTGTTAATTTTCCAAAGTGCTGAGCAGCGAAGGCGCAGAAGTTTAGGATTTTTATTTGTTTAACTTCAATCATTTTCTTTTATAGACATTAGTTATAAGCAATGCATAAGCTCAACATCTGATCCTATTCAGGCGCTCCAAAACCTAAGCTAAAAATCTCTGTCCTGATGGATTTGTGTCTGAAAGGCAGCATGGTGAGAAAATAACAACTCCAAACAAACTTACAACACACAAACAGATCGATACACAGGGCTGTATGTTTCAGTTATATTCCAGACATGCATGTGTTTTTTCAAAGGTACAATTCAGCTGATCCACAGAAACAAACTCACTTTCTTGCTGGTAACAGACAGGAGTTCTTCACTTGTATTGAAACTCGAGTTTTTTTGCTGCAACTGAGGCCCCTCTTTAATTTGGATGGATCGACATCTAATTTTGTTGACATTGCATCAAACATATATATTGAGTTTTCCTCAATGTAACATTTTGTTTTCTGATAAACACTCCTTTCTGTTGTGTACTTGAGGTGAAAAAGATGGTCTCTGTCTAGGAAGATTTACCAAAAAAATGCATATTGAGTATAAATAAATCAAGAAACCATAATTTTACTTTTGGAGGCTACAAACTGTCATTTTGTGACATGTGCGATGGTTTGTTGTACACATTATTCCACTGTAAAAACAACCAGATTAGAAAGAGAGTGAGGGGCTTAAAGCATTGTGGCAGGTCAGTGGGGGCACAATAAGAGACTGGAAGTGGTCCAAGGTTTGGAGCTGCATTCTGTTCTCTGAGGTGGTGTTGCTGACGGTCCCGTGGGATTAGAAGGTTCCCAAGCTTTTCTTTTCATCTTATACTTATGCAAAAATGTTAATGGTTTATTGATATTCATCAGCCATGTCGAATGTTTTTTGTTTCGTACCACAGCTGCATGTCGAACACTGTTTATTCAGGTGAGCAAAGCTGAATGTGTCACCGACACTCCAGTGTTTTCGTGCTGAGCTCAGAAATGGGAAACGGAGGCGACAAATTGTGTGCATTTTTTTGCTGAAATGTTTGAAAATGAGGATGCCAAAGCTGTAATGGGTGAGAACAATCAGTTTTGGAGTGCCTCTGTGTTTCATGCTGGCTTCAGCCTTAAATGTAGAAACCATGAAGTTATTACAGAGACCGTAGTTTGTCCACCTTTTTGATTTGTAATAAAAGTTTTTTATTTCGTTCGTTTTCTTGGTGGTGGTGGGGGGGGGTCTGTTGTGAGCTTTCCTTCACACTATGCACTAAGCAAACACCTACAGGTTTTTTTCTGCTGTGGCTGACAAATGGCCCTCAAAAATAAAGGAAATTTACTTTGATGGTTGGAAGATGATCTCCTGAGTAAAGTTAGATGTTCCCTGTCACAGCCTACAAACAAGCAGTGACAGGTTTTTGGGTCTGGACATGGATTCCACACAAAAAACTGAAACAACATTGCTTCACTTGACAATGGTCTCCAGCCGGGGTTGGAGACAATCAGGAGGAGGAAGAATGATTTTGCAAATTTAAAAACAAACTGCGAACTGAATGAGGAGAGGGCCTCAAGTTAAGACCTTGCCCGCATGAGGTGTGTTAAGGTGATGCTGATCCACAACACTGAGCAGGTAGCATGACGTCAGGCGTCGCTACAACAGAAAAACATCAGACATGGAGAAGCTAAGTGGGAACACGAAATTAAAAAAAGGACATCAGAAAATGTTATATATGTACCTAAAATAGGGGATTTCTTCACTCTCAATGTTGCGGACAGTTCTGTGAAGTCGGCCTCTGTCAACGACGAAGACAACTCAGCCAGCCAGGACTCATCACCGCCAGCGCTAGCTTACTTTAGCAGCCCAGGTCATCTCTATCTTTTACAATTTTTACAGTACTGTGTTCTTTAATAGCACCCTGCAGCCGCATAGCTTCATCCTTCTTTTAGCACATCCAGAAGTTTAACTTTTTCTGCGATAATTTCCATCTTTCACTGTGTTTTGAGCGCGTCCACATTGTGGGTTTTGTCCTGGAGAAAATTTGCAAACACGTTGGACAGGGAGGAGACTGATTGACAATGGCCAACAGTCCCTCAGCCAATGAGGACACAGAACATGATGTGCATTCATACGCTGTAAAAAAACAAAACAAAACAACTAAAATGTCCATGAAAGGCAAACGGCATTAAAAGGAGTGTTCACTGTACTCCAAACAAGTTCTTCGTCGTGTGGTGGCTGTTACTTTGAGGCGACTACAAACTGCTGGGCTCTGTGTACAGTGGGAACTATTTGGACTGCTTGAACTGACAGCAGAGTTTGACCCCCTTTTTTTTTTTTTTAGATATTTGAATAAACATTGGATTGTTTAAACGTGGTTGTTTTTTTATTTTTTGTGAAAGTGAAGGAAGCTTCCCTCCCTTTCAAACTGATTGACACACCTCTGCAACATGGCCTGGCAGTGGGGGACAGTGCTTCTGGACTAGCTCTGGGCGAAGGCAGGCAAGACCCTGGACAGGTCTTCAGTCCGTCACACAGAGACAGGCCACCACACACACACGTGCGCGCGTACGCTCACACACCAAAGGACAATCTAGAGGTAATAAATTCAGCTAGAGTTTATTTTCTGACTCTTGGTGGAAACCAGAGTAACAACAGTAGACCCACACATGCTCAAAAACATGCAAACTCCATACAGAAATGTTGTTGGATAGTTTGCAATTCTATCACTTCTGTGTCTGAAGCTCACCCAGATGTTTATAAGCAGGAGTGTGACTACAGTATGATGTCAGAGTGTGGAATTCAACCTGAGATATCTCATTCATAATTCAATCAACCGCATTGTTAACTTTACATGAGACTGCGTGCTATGACCAACTTTTGAAAGATCTATCACTAAACACAAAAAGTTTAATAGCTGGGTTTTTGGGGTTTTTTTTCTTTTTCCAATAATCACCCCCTATGACCACCCCGAAGCGGAAAAAACACAAAAAAAAAGAGATCGAAGAAAGATCCATCTATTGACTGGACCGAAATGCTTCCGGGTATTCTCGATGTAACTTCCGATTCGCGTCCTCCTCTCGCAGACACACAAAATGGCGACTCGGCTTCTGCTGCAGCGGGCTGTCCGCAGACCCTTCAGCCTGCAGGGGCGAACGCACGCGGCTGCGGCGTCTGGTGGGGGGCTCAGCGCAGCCCCTCGGGAGTGGGCCGGTGTCGTGGAGTCAGTGGAGGAGTACCAGTTCGTCGAACGGCTCATCCCGCCGCTTCGTGTCCCCACTCCGCCTTCGCGTGTCGGTGCCGCGCCGTCCGGCTGGACGCCCCCTGCCGACACCCCTCCACTGCTCCCCTACATGATCCGGCGCTCCCGCATGCACAACATCCCGGTGTACACCGACCTGACGCACGGCTGTCGCAAGATGACGCTTGTACGTAAAGTGGAGGGGGACATTTGGGCTCTGGAGAAGGACGTCAAACAGTTCCTGAAGGAGGTGACGGGGAAAGACTTGCCTACACAGGTCAACGAGGTCACGATGACCCTGAAGGTCAAAGGTCATGTCGATGTGGAGCTGAAAGACTGGCTGGTCCGTAAAGGTTTCTGAGGTACAAGCTACTGACCCGAAAGGACTGCTCCATCTGGACCTGTGTGCTGACCCGTTCCTGGACTGACCTGCTGAGTGGACACCACAGGCCTGCCTCCTGCTCAGCCTGGACTCTGTTCTAACTGTGTATGAGTGGAAAGTGCAGCTAAGTTGCTGTCTCCTGTGTATTTGTACCAATGCTGTGCAAGTTATGGAAAGTTATTGACTGGCAAGTGACAAGCTGGAGTTACTCCTAACCAAGTGGAAATAAAAATTGTTGGAGAAAAGTCTTTACTTGCATGAAGTTTAAGGGCTCGGATGGCAGCCGGCCCACTGTGTCATGCCTGCTGGACTAGAAGTTGCCTGCTCAGGAGTGCTGATTCCAGCCATGAAGTGGACAGAGTGATTGTGAGGAGGTTAAACTCCCCTTGAGCTGGTGCTCGACTCAGCTGTGCAGGAAAACTGTCTGTCACTAGAAGACAGCAGGAGACACACAACCAATGAGGTGACACCGAGCAGCAGCTTATGCTCATGAAACCCACTCTGCTCCAGCCACCGATCAGAGTCGGAGAGGAGTGAGGACATGCTGCAGGGCCAAAGCTTAAGACATGCATGCTGACAGGAGGTAGACAATCGTGCTCACAGTGAGAGATCAGCACAGAGCTGAGACCCTTTTAATTAGTTCAATTCTCTTTCGTTTCAACTTTTAAAGCATCGTGCCACTAATGCTGCAATAACAGCATCCTGAGTGAAGTGTTGTGCCTGATAAACCACACACTAGCGTCACCTGCTGGCTGCTGCCTCAAAGCAGCTGGTTTAATTCGTCAGGATTGAGGACTCCTGCTGGCAGTACACATCAGATCAGTGGTGTCCATCCCAATGCTGTGTTGTTGTCATGCTCGGTGCCACTTTGAGGCAGTAACATGTGATGTGGTGTGACAGTGCTGCTGGTTGTGTCTTGTGTACAATGAACCTCAGTGAGGCGCAGTGGCCAGCACACCTAAACATGGTGAAACAGTGGAAACATACTCATGGATTCACAGGATTACAGTATTTGTTCAAACATGTACTGCAAAGGAGTAAACAGGTAAACCTGGAACGTACACACAGAGTGTGACAATACAAAGATAATTCAGCAGATTTTATTTGGAGTGAAAATCTCACATAAAATCAGGTTCATAAACATGCCAAAACATGTTTCAATTTCATTCAATTTAGGTTGTAAAAATGGCATTAATTCAGGTGTGTGTCAGCGTGTACAGACGTACCCATAAATATTTCACGATATTCACAAGGTGAAGTAAAAAGGATGCTGGTGATTGGAGCAATCGAACAACTGCAGCAACACATAGTTGGTCCGATAACACACTGTGACTGGTGTTGGCTGACCAGGGCAAGTGGGACATGATGACACACAAACAGGTTCAGCTTCACACCACAGAGCCCTGCCAGAAACACAGCGCCCCTGCTCTGGCACCACCCACTTCTCCTAGGCCCCACATGCCTTGAAGTGGTCGCAATCCTGATGCACTATGGCGGAAACACATACGCACACACACACTGCATGGTGTGATGATTTCAGAGATGTCCTCAGGAGTCAAGCTGACCAAGGACGTCTCTGATTGTCCTGCTTAATTCTTCTAACTGGTCCGCTGGAAAACAAAACAGTTTCAACTTCAAACTTGAGCAACACACAACAAATCGTGTGCAAGCGGTGAGCGAGAGAGAGAGAGAGAGAGGACTTACGCAGGGTGTGTTTCCCTCTTCTGCTACAGAACAGAGGCTGCGTTTGGAGCTGCTGCACCTCCTCCGTGACACACACAGAAGCTTCGAACACTTCCTTCAGCATCTCAAGCTCCTGCGGAGAACAACAGCATGCACATGCATATGTACATACTTCTGACGAGTGTCCTTACCCATAAACACATCTACATTAATATGAGACACACACAGAAGCTCATCTTGGTGCATTCTTTCTCTTTTCCAACATACATTGTGTCAGTGTCACAGTGCACTGAGAGAGCGAGGACGAGTACCGTGTTGCAGGCAAGCAGCAGCTGGTGCACCCTCTTGAAGACGGGGCTCTTTGTGCTGCAGCTAGGCCCTTCTCTGCTGCAGTATTCCTTCAGGTCCGACTCGTACATGTGGCTGAAGGTGGTCATCAGATGCTGCAAGTCGCTGGACGCCACACGCAGCGAGCTCAGTGGGAAAACAGAAGGAGCCTGCATTGCTTGGCTCACAAACTGGCACTGCTCAGAAGAAAGGGTGGGCAAGACAAAAGGACGGGGACAGTCAGGCCTGAGGACAGCCAGGCTTTTGGACAGTCAGGCCTTTGGAAAGCCAGGCCTTGGGAACGTGCGTGCGTGCGTGCATGTGTGTGAGAAGACTGGGGGGGCTCTGCAGGGCTCAAACCACAGCAACCCAAGAAGATTCCGTCTCTGCAGCATGCAAACAACCCATCACAGCATTCAGAGTATCCACAAACTGTACTCACATAGGAGCACTGTAACTTTATGAAAATGCTACTCAAATGAAAGTAATGACTACAAAAACCTACTTGAATGAAAGGATTAAAATATTGGCATCAAAGTCTATCTTAATCCTCCTTTTTGTCTTTTATGTGGAACATTTTGTTGATTGAAAGTGCAAGTGATGATGTGTAATCTTCCGTCTGAGTTGTACTCAAGTAAAAGTAGAATGAATATCACATAAAGAAGTAGAAAATAAGAAATATTTATCCAAGAGGTTGCTAAAGTAAAAGTAAGCTGTAAATGACTGACAGCCAAGAGAATTGGCTGTCAAAATGTTCTCAATGTTTACAGGATGACTAAAATCAGCTTCTCGTTCCTCACCTGCGCCTGCAGATGCTCAACTTCTGCCTGAGCTGATCGCAGGTGGGCTTCAACATCAGCAGCTTCCACTTTGGTGGGCTCATCAGACCACCTGATGTCCAGCAAAGTAAGAGTTAATTCAGACTCAGACTGCCAGGAACCAACAAAGAGGATGAGCAGAGCCAGAATGGACACTGACTTGACGGGTTCGGGACAGGCTGGGAGGGCAGGTTGGAGCATCTGTGTGAGTTGAGGAAGATTCTCTCCAGTGAAGAGCTGGTCGATGAGGGTCTCTCCATCAGGGAGCCCCCCGTCTTGCTGGTTGCCAGTGACAAGAGTCAGGAGCTGCTGCAGGAGCTCCAGCTGCTGCACAGGACCACTGTCCCCCTGCACAGACCCACAGGGAGGTTCAGGATCACAGGTAAGAGGACAGAAACAAGCTGGATTCCAGCAGTGTGCACATCTGCACAGGTCACCTCCAATCCACAGGATAGAAATCTTTGGTAACTAGGGAGAGACAGAGACCGCAGGCCTCCAATAACTACACCCAAAAGAGCCAGGATGGAATCTGCACCTTCATACTGCGAAGCAGAGCACCAATCATGACAGCACCATGCAGCCTGCTAGGAACCTCCCCCCAACTTCCCGCAAAACTACTTGACTCCCTCCTCCCAATATGTTTCAGCCTGCAGAACAGAGCCGAGACAGTTCCGCGTCTTCTGCCCATTTTGTCTCCGAGGGGAGACATGGGCATCTTCACTATGTTTGGATCCACACACAGCTGTTACACACTCGCAAAAACCAACTCTGAGGGGGAAGACACTCTTTCAGTCATCCAAGGCTAACCTGGTCCAGAATAGTCCCAAAATTGCGATAAGTGCAACTCCTCTCAAGAGCCAAATGGGTCTGATTCTGTGTTTATTTTATTTAGGTTTCAAGTGAGCATAAATTAGACATTTCTGAATAAAAACAAAGCTAACACACATGCAACAAGAACAAACATGAAGAAGCAAAGCTAACTTGGCCTCACGAACAAAACCTCACACTGACAAAAACTGGATGTGCACAGAATATGCAGTGAAATTAAGGCCCGACTCTTGTCCTTCGGTTCCTTCACACAAACGAGGAAATTCCCTGTTTTACATTAGCCTGCTCACCATCCTTGGTCTGTCCCAACAAGCCTGCAGTGCTCCTGATCCTAGCTTGAAGAAACACGTGGACATTGCTGCGAGCATTAAGTGCAAACAAACAACATTTTAACTGCAGCTGTAAAGAACAATGAGAGGGAACCGCCCCTCCACAACTATCTATTCTGCTTGAATCTCTCTGATTTCATTCCTCAGAAACCTGAAATCCGTCAGTTCAATACTGCTTTCTTAGGAGGTGTCTGTCTACACTGTCTGTCCATGAGGCCACAAAAACTGTTCATCTCTCTGGTTTCCTCTCTAGACTAAACTCTGCCCCCTGCTGTCCAAACCAGCCAAGGTGGAAAGACCAAAGGTGTGTTCCACTGCCTCCCTTAACCCTCAATCTTAAACCTCAAAAATGCACGCTCCTACGACGAGCAAGTGCTGTCCCAATTCCTAAGGAGATGAGTTAAGGGCTGATACCGAGGGCCTTACGGCCCTCAAAATTGAGATTTTTCGCTACCTCCCTTGAAGATAAGGGCTATCCAGAATGCATTGCGCTTTTCCGGCAAATCTACCTGAAGCGCAAAGAGGAGGAGACGGCAACCTACAAATGTAAGTATTTTCTTTGTCAATAGAGGTATAAAAATTATGAAAAACATTGGATTTTCTTAGTTTAGGCTCATGCTATGGATTAGTTACCTCGCTGTTGTATAACATTGATGCAACAGTGCAAATATTAAAAGAAATAAAATGATGTGTGTCATTTCAGGGAGTACACAGACAACTGATTAATTTCTGAGCCCAAAACGAACAGAAACACGCCGGCTCCAAAAAGCCCTGGGTGTGAGTACCGCTAATTTGTGGCTCATTCACTTTTCGTAATAATACAGTAATGCTCCGTTACAATTACAACTGTTGGCCGAATGACCAGACATTCTTTTATGAATATGAACTGTTCTTGTTCAGGTCTAATGTTACGAGATTGCGATGAATGACCTCTACATCTTGTTCACTGATCTGTCATAACCTGACACTCATTTGTTATTCCACAGCCAGTTCATCCAAGAAGCTGGTTTATTTTATCGTTCTCTTTCATTTGTTTACATTGACTCCTCTTGTTTACTGTTTTCTTTCTCACGATCTCTTTTCTTGTGCTCCCCCCTTCATTTATGCTCTCTTATCACTCTCTCCAACATACATTCATCTTCACTGCTGTGTGTTGCAGGAACTAAAAACTCTGAAGACAGGGTCACTTTCCCCTGTGCCACAGCTGATTGTGCCTCCTCCCCATCCACTCTGCTGTGAACCCTGAGTCCCCTGCCACATTAACCACAGACCCTCAACCCCTTCCCCCCGGGAAAAAGAAAAGAAGAACCAATCCAATCCTGGATTTTTTGAAGGCAGAGAGTGAGCGGGAACAGAGACGCCATGAGGAGAGCGAGGCCAAGACTGAGTGCTTCCTCATACTTTTTGAGTGCATGGTTGATAAAATGTGATTGCATTCAATCACATTTTATCAACCATGCAAGTGTTCTCAGGCTCGAGTCATCTACCTTTTGTTTTTGCACATTTCTACCTCTTTTTTCTAGATGTATTTGGCAACTGTTTATAACTGTTTTTGGAGAGTGTTCTATTCCTGTAAAGTTTGAATTTTATGTTGTATTAAAAAAATTGAGTTTTTTCAGACTGTGGAGCTTCTTGTTATTATACTAGACCACATATGTCAAAGTCAAGGCCCGAGGGCCAGATCCAGCCTGCGAATTAACTATCTATGGCCCCCTGGATGATATTTAATTACTATTAGAACCGGCCCGCAGGCCAGAGCTGCCCGCTGGTGTTTTGCACGCACCAACACTACATTTCCCACAATGCAACGGTAGCCCGCAAAGTCACTGAGTCACAAGTCACCTACTGCCTTTAAACAGGCCCGGGTCACCCCGTGTCTCAAAAAGCCAAACCTCAATCCAGACCAGGTTGAACATTATAGGCCAGTCTCTCTTCTACCATTCATATCCGACAGACTTGAGCGCATGGTCTTGAACTAAGTTTCTGAACAGCAGTAGAAGAATACCTGTAAGCTGAATGATTCCCATGAATCTGGCTTCAGGCGAGACCATTCCACACAGACCGCTCTCCTGTCAGTCACAGAATCACTCAAGACTGCTGGTCAGGCTTCTGTCCTGCTGCTACTGGACCTGTCTGCTGCTGTTGACTCCATGAACCATTATATCCTCCTCTCTACACTCTCTGAACTTGGCATCTCAGGATCTGCTCTGTTATGGTTCAAATCCTACCTCACAGGCAGGTCCTTCAGAGTGTCATGGAGAGGGGAAGTGTCTAAGTCACATGACGTAGCTACTGGGGTACCGCAGGGGTCTGTGCTTGGCCCCCTACTCTTCTCCTTATATACCACCTCACTCGGCTCATTTATCCGATCCCACGGCTTTACCTACCACTGTAATGCTGACAACACTCAGCTTTATCTGTCCTTTCCCCCTGATGACACCACGGTCTCAGCTCAGATATCAGCCTGTCTGGCTGATATCTCCTCATGGATGAAGGAACACCATCTTCAACTAAATCTAAAACTGAGCTCAATGTCTTTCCTGCACATCCTTCCATTCCACCACAGATCAATGTCGTGCTCGGCTCAAATCAACCTGTGTCCACAAACTCCGCCTGAAATCTGGGTGTAGTGATTGACGACCAACTGACCTTTAAGGTTCATGTGGTCTCGACTGCTCGGTCTTGTCGATATGCCCTGTATAACATCAGGAGGATCAGACCATACCTGAAAGAACAGGCCACACAGCTTCTGGTGCAGGCCCTGGTGATTTTACGCCTTGACTATTGCAACTGTCTCCTAGCAGGCCTCCCTGCATGCCCACTTAGACCTCTGCAGCTGGTCCAGAAAGCTGCAGCACACCTGGGTTTTAACGAACCCAAGAAGGCACACGTCACTGTTAACTTCTCTTTACTGGCTTCCAGTGGTCGCTTGCATCACAAAGCTCTTCTTCTGGCTTTCAAAACTGTGACAAAAAAGGCCCCGGCCTACCTGGGTTCTCTCATCCAGGTCTACTCTCCCTCTCACCCATTATCCTCCGCCTGTGAAAGACGCCTGGTGCTCCCAGCCCAAGGTCGCTCTAAATCTCTAGCGCTACTCTTCTCCTCTGTAGCCCCCAAATGGTGGAATGAGTTACCCAACTCAATACGATCTGCAGAGTCCCATTCTAGTTTTAAAAGACATTTGAAGACTCAACTGTTCACTTTGACGCTTAATTGTGACTCTTCTCCTTGTCAGCTAGAGGGAAGGAATCAGAGGATCTCACTATTTAGCACAGACCACACTGAATAGGAATGATAAACATTGAACTTCATGAAATTGATGTTGTTTGTTTTGATTTGCTGTTGCTGTCGTTTAAAAAAAGCAAACAAGACCTAGAAGGTACTTTTCTTGCTGTCTACATTCTTGCTTGTGTTATATGTCGCTTTGGACAAAAGTGTCCCCGAAGTGAAACTGTAGAACTGCAGAACTGATTTCTGTTCAAACTTTGAACCACGGCTGCAAACACACCCACAAATAACATCTAGATAGAACACCACAGGCCCATATTTATTTAATGTATACTTTATTTTGGATTTTTTAAATTTCTGTACTCATTTATTAAGTTTTTATAAATAGTTATTATATACCTGCTGCTGCTGCTGCTGGAATGTGCTATTTCCCCATTGTGAGATTTCTCTGTTACAGATTAATAATAAATTAATTAATTAATAATAAAAAGGGTCGCCATATTTGGAGTTTTGTCCATTTCTATCTTGCACCGTTGTGACTTTTTCAGCGGTTTCAGCCAAGTAGGCGGATCATTTGAAGCATTGCCGACTTGGACTGAAAGCACAGTGTACCATCGGTCAGTGTAATGCCTGCCCTCACCCTCATCAGGTCCATGTCATCTGCCTTGCACAGCAGCAGCTCCTGTCCCAGCACAGCCATTTCTGTGAGACAAGCAAATGATCCCCCAACAGTGTGAGAGGAGCACCCACCAGAGACCAGCCTTCACCCATGCTGCAGTTGACCAGCCTGTTACCTTTCAGCAAACCATCGGCATTGCTGGCTCTCTCTGCTGTTGTCCTACTGCTGGCAAAGTTCCCACTGATCCTGTGGGGGGGGGGGGGCATCATTTCAGAGGTGGGGCTCAGTCAGCTGTTCACATGTGCAGGACTGTCATCACAACAAAGCATGACAGCTTCTCCTACCTGCTGAAGATCCACAGCAGAATGTCAGTGCGCTGCTGAGAGGGCGAGCACAGCAGCTGCAGCATGTGGTGGGCATTCTGCAGGTACAGACCCTCCAACAGCGGGCAGGAGGCAGCCTGTCACAAAGCGCGAGAAAGGAAGGAACGTTAGGGGGTCACCAGGGATTCATGTGGCCGTTCCAACCTGATGGAGGAGCCAACCCCCCCCCCCACAGGCACGCACGCATGAGTCCCTCAGTTTCAGTGTGCTGCTCATCACCAACTTGACGGGTTTGTTAATATTGTAGACATTTTCACAGATGTTGACAAAATTTAGGGTGCAGGGAGAAGTCCTCCGTCTTTGGAGGGGACACGACGAGTCCAGGTTAAAACCGAGGAAAAGCTGCGGTGCACCGGAAACAGCAAAAATCCCTCTAAATTTTTATTTAAAAAATGTCTTTTTACCTTTAATGAAGCATAAACATGTTGGGCACGCAGATCTTCCTCCGAAACACCCGCCATTTTACAAACAAGCCTCTGCTTCTTCTTCTTCAGTTGAATAACAGAGCGGGGATACAGCGCCACCACGAGTTCATTTCGCACTCAGCAAACTGTGATCCAGTAAAACCACAACACAAACACTAAGACAAATAAATGCAGAAAGAAACACGCCATTCTGTCTTTCAATTTAAATCAGGCGAAAGAGTTCAGAGTCGTCATGTTTTGTGAGTTTATTTTGTGTGATTGTGAAAAAAGGCCATGTTTTCGCCAAGATTTTTGTTTTTGTTTCAAAAATAAACTTCCGCCAAGTTTACTACAGAATTTAATGAAAGAACTTAACGTTTTACGTGACGCAAGTTACGTGTTGAAAGTCCAGTTAGCAGTTTAGAAGGCTCAAATCTCTGAGAAACTTGTAAACAAGTTCATTATTCCTGATTTTGAAGTGTATTCATGTAACTTTTTATTAATGTATTCATTTTCCTGCTTGCAATTATGAGACGTTTATCACAACCTATCATAAAGTCAGTGTTGGAAAAGTTCACTTTCTACAAGAACTAGTTCAAAGTTCATTCACAAACTTTAAAGTGAACTAGTTCAGTTCATAGTTCAAAATTCAAAGTTTTTGAACTAAGTTCATGGTTCCAAAAATAAACTAGTTCATAGTTCTTTTAGATTTTTTTTAATATGTTGTTGCGAGCGATTATTTTTCAGAATGATTGCCACAGACTAACTTAACTTAAACACTTAAACTATGCATCATATTCATCTTTGTTTGATTAACACTTTTTGCAGACATTCAACCCACTACTTTCCAGCTGCAGCTTTTACCCCTGCAGTATTCTCAAAAACACAAGGACAGTCGTACTGCTTGAAGCTTTTGACTCTCCATGCTCTTGGCTCGTGCTGCCATCCTTTCTTTTTGGCCATAGACATTAATCACCTATTAATGTCTATGTTTTTGGCCCCATACTTTGAGCAGTATGATGACGCGTGCTGGGATGCGACTCTGGTGGCACGGGTTGCCAGACGAGTGTTTTTTCCGCTGCACATGAACCTGGGTTTGTGACGAGTTTTAGCGGATTTTCTATACAAAATCTGGCACGCTCTTAAACGAAATTGAACCGTTCACAAACATCAGAATGCTTTAGCTCGCACTTTTTTGAAATTCAGTGCGTTCAGTTCACGTTCGCCAGAAAATATGAACAAGTTCATGAACGATCGTTCATTGAATGCGTTCACGCACAACATTGTGTAAAGTACGAAGTATTACGCCTTCCCATTCAGATGGCGTCTGGTTTCAATGCCACACCGGCAGGTGGCAGTACACGGACTTTTCCTCGTCGTGTCCACCGTCAAACAAGGGAAGAAGCTGTGTGCCTTTCATGCGGTACGAGCTGACCTGTGGTCGGGTTTCTGCGGCTGTGGGGGCTTTTTAAGCGCCGTGTTTTGAACGAGGGGACATCTGTGGAGGCCAGCAGGTGACCGGCGCGTGAAAGCGCTCCGACAAGCGGAGGTGGACCGTCACTATGAAGAAGAAAGGCTCGGAAAAGAGACGCCATGTGGTCGCTTGGGTCAACAAAGCAGAATGGGACCAGGTCCTGGAGTACCTGTACTCCCAGGACCCCGCGCTGCAGAGGCACGCGCTGCACAGGGTGTCCGCGTGGAAGGCCCGCTACGCCAGCAGCTCCCCGGTGGCGGTGGACTGCACGGCAGACCTGGTCCGGTGCCAGGTGCTGGACCGGTCGGGACAACTGGGCGGAGAAGACCTGGTGCTGCTGTACGGGGCGGCGCTCGTCAGGTTCGTCAACCTGATCACCGAGCGACAGCAGGGAAGGGTGGCCCGCCCGCTGAGGCGGCTGGCTGGCAACCTCAACATCCCGGAGTGGGTGGTGGATCTCAGGCACGACTTCACCCACCGGAAGCTTCCGACTTTGAAGTGGTGTCGAAAGGGCTGTAAGGTGGTCCTGGAGTGGCTCCAGCAGGAGTACTGGTCCAGGCAGATGGGAGGAGGCCCTGAAGAGGACTGGTCGCAGTCTGAAGGAGAAGACGAAGAAACAGTCATCAATCAGCAGGACCAGGCTGCTGTACAGCACAAAGAAATGGAGGCCTACAAGAATGCCCGAGAGCTTCTTGTGTCCTATGAGAAGGAGCAGTACGAGTTATTTAGGGGGCTCCCTGAGGACATGACGAACAGCCTGTGGCCTCCCCCCTTTGCAGACATGAGCTGGTTGTTGGGTGAGATCAAGCAGCTAGATCTGGAGTACAGTCATCTCTTGATTGACGTGTTGCTGGAGGACGGTTTTCTGGTCCCCACTGTGGAGCAACTGCAGACCCTCGGCTGTGACCCTCGTGATGACATCACTTCCACGGAGCCCAGACTTCCTCAACCTTTCCTGCGCTTTTGGCTGCCACTGCTGAAGATGCTTAACTCTGTCTCCTTCATCCACCTGTTCCTGGAGAAGCTGTTTGCTGAGCTGAAGCTGCTCACTGAGCACAACGATGACCACCGGGCTTTCTACATCGGGGCTTGGATTTCAGAAGTCTTCCTCTGTAACAACAACAAGTTTGAATATCATTTTGAAACCAAAGTGCAGAGAAAGAGCAGAATGAAGGAGAGGATTTTTGTGAACCGCATCCAGCTGCGGTGGCAGCAGCTGCTTTCTGCATGCTTGGATGCACCCTGCATCAGCACATCTCGCCTGCTCCAGTTAATCCTGGATGACATGGAGCATCCTCTGCCCCTTGAGACCCGGGAGCGCCTGCTCCAGCTCTGCTCCATCTACACTCTATCCAAATACTCCGATCTGAGAGGTGATCCTCTGGAGCAGAGGCAGCGTCCCATCTACACGTTGGAAAGTTTGCACGAGAAGCTGCAGCACTCCCGTAGCCAAGGCCGTTCCTGCCAATCCCAGTCGGAGAGGAAAGACGCATCCCAGGAGTGCATTTGGGCAGACATCCAGGCACAGAGGGAGAAAGAGCTCAGGGGGTCTCCGTGGCAAGTGTGTAGCGACAAGGTTTTGTGGAAGAACTATCCTCTGGGGAAGGTCCCCAGACAGTCTAATGAACCGTCTTGCCTCATGCTAGAAAACTACTCGACGATTACTGTCTTTAACCAGCCAGTGGAGCAGGAGAGCAGCACACCGCAGAGTGTCCTCGGAGTCCCCACAGGGGTCCGGACTGCTGAAGGCCTCGTCTGGAACCACAGCGAAGTTACCAAGCTGAAAGCTGGCCTGCAGCTTTTTTGAGTCATGCTGTGAAACTTTTGTACACTGACTCATTGTGTCAAAATGTTCAAGGGATGGTTGAACGTACGCTTAAGTTGGAACAGTCCAAATGCAGGTGCAGCTAAAGATTGATGTGGTTACAGATGAGCAGTCTTTTTGCTTTAGCTCTCACTAAATTTAGGGGACCCTCAAAGTCGATGCAGATGTGCAGACGGAGCAAAGTAAAGTCAGTGTTGATTGCGTCCTGAAGAGGACTGTTTTTGTTTAACACTCAAAACGAAAGAAACAATATTGTAGTTAAATGTTTAGCAATATTGTGATCTTTGTTGAGCTACTGATAAATTGGATTATATAAATATATTCAAAAATTTGGCTTATTAGGGACTGAAACAGTTATTTTTATCAATAGGACACATGACTAACTGAAGTCCAGCAAGCAACATGTCCCCCCCCCCCCCCCAGAATTAGGTTGAAGTTGTTGTTCAAGTAACCTGTGCTAGACATTCAGTTACAAAGCTAATGATTCCTTCTGGGGACCTCTGATATGAAGCTGGATTCCTTTATAATGAGAGTGTCTGAGCAAAGTGAAACCTCAAACCCCAAAGTTCCATCTTTTTGGTCTCCAGTCAAATGAGTAACATTAACATCTGCAACTGGAGAAGCCTGGAACGTCCTGGAACGTCCTGGAACGAGTGAACAGTCTGAGAAGTGTTGGCAACAGTAGTTTATACAAGGACAGAGTCAGAGGACATGAATGGACTCGTAAAAGAAGAAATAACTTTTTCTTCTAGGTGTGTTTTATGTTTGTTTTTTAAAAAAAAAGTGAAATGTCCTAAACATTTGGACATGTCCCTGTTTGTAATATGTTACTGTCAGTTTAACAGCATGTTTCATGCAGGTTTCTAAGTAGGCAGGGCTCTGCACACTTGTATCGCATCATGTTTTGTTACTGACATGCTCATGTTCAGTAAAGTTTTTGTTTTTTCTTATTGACAGAAGTTGTTGTTTTCTTCTTTAAAGTCTAAGTTCGATCAGTAAGTAAAGTGTCAGTAGGATCAAGTGTGTGACCTGTGACATGATGGGACAGATATGAATTCACGCCACATCGAAGAACACGGAAGAACAAGCTCTTACACGTCAAACAGACATGGTGGTGTGACAAGATTAAAAATGTTAACACATTAATGAATGCGGTTCACTTTTCACTGTTTTGCGGATTCATTTTAGTTCAGTTTTTTTTAATGCTTTTCTTTTTAAGAGTGCGTGAACATGTGTTGGGTTCTGTGTCCTTTTTTGGCTGAGTGACTGTTAGACAGTGTCAATCAATCTGTTGTTTACTTCGTCTACGTCGAGTACTGATTTAGTTCGGCAAAGTTCCGTTTACAAAGTTTCGCCACGATAAAACCCACAATGTCGGCAAAATATTCTGCACCAACAAAGGCAATTGTGGATGCTCCCAAAAGGCAGGAAGATGCAAACTGTGGCAGAAAAAGTTACACTTCTCGACATGCAAATGGAAGGTAGAAGCTATGCAGCTGCAGGATGCCGTTATGGAACACAGTACTGTACAATAACTATATAAAAAAAAAAAGATGATTTCATGGATTTTACCTAACGTTTAATCACCAGCGATTAAAGAGGATTCAAAGTACTTATATTTGACAGGTGGAGCAAACAGTTTAAGTGAACATGCTGAATACAATGAACAGAAATTCTTTGTAAGTACATTAAGTCTCCATCTCTTTCGAACCTGAACTGGATCACGTGAACAACAACATGACAAAATGGTTTGGACAATTTCCTTCAAAGTTGGTCAAATGTGCTAATGTTGGCCCAAGAGACGAATATAAACGCCCGACATCCAGCAGGGGGCGACAGGTCTGCTGTTGGCAGCAGCTCGCCATGAACACAGGAAGAAGCTGAGGGAATGAAGTTAGTAAAACTTTTATCCTCACATAAGACACAGAGGATATAATCAGTCCTAAATGTTCTTAGGTGTTTGGTGGGGGGTTGTTGGGGGCAGGAAGGCAAGCAATAAGTCAATAGACACAGGATTGATCAGATCAGTAACTGATTCTGAATTTGAAGAGAAATAGGCCTACACTGTTTTTGATATGAGGCTTTGAGACTTTGAACAGGGGCACTGAGAAGGAAATGTTGCCATGACTACACCGGAACCACAAGCAGCTTCCAACTGCATCTGTTTTGCAACCTCAGTGGGGGAAGGAGAAGAAGAAGCCTAATAACTTTGGGTGAATGACTGAGAAACCAAGCAAGCAGATTGTAGATTGAGGAATTAGACATCAGGCCGACAGTTCTACTTCCAGCAGGTCAAGTCTTGTTGGACAAAAAAAAAATCCGAGGTTGACCTCAGCGTACTTGGGCTAAACGAAAAAGGACAACTGGACAATCATAACCAAACGATAACACTTCAGGTGTAGGGAAGGAAGGATCATTGTAGATGCTGCTGTGTGTTTAGACATTAGGAGAGCCCAAGCAGGTAAAGAACGTGATGGCAGTTTTTTTCCATGTGGGAGGCGGTGCTTATCAACTCATATCATATAAAACAAGAGGGAAACTATTTCAGTGAGTCGAAAATATGAAAAAAAATCAGTAAAGTGGAAACAACCAGGAGAGAAAATGACACAATTGAGAATGGAACCCACCAAGAGTGATACATTTTGTAACATTTGCAGCTCTGCAGGAGTTTGGCTGTTTGCAGAACATGACACTATGAAAAAGGGGGCAAAATATTGCATTCAATTTTGAGAAACTGCCTCAGGCTATTGGACAGGTCACTTAACAAAACAAAAGTGGTTGCATTTACCAGAAAGATGATTCAAAACAAACCTAAACTATACAAACGAGGTTTAGGAAAAGTTTGTTTGGACCTGGGTTGCTCAGGAAACAAGCAAAACAATGGCAGAGGAAAGATATGAGAAGAATACAAAGTTTGGGATGAAAAATAAAAACTCGAGTTGGAACGAAGTAAAATAACAGACAGGTCCGTAACACGAGTCAAACTGGTTACTTTCTATTCTCCCTCCTTGGAACCTTGAAAGGAGGAGTCTTTCTTTCCGGAGGATGGCGGTAATGCGCCATAACGTTGTTTGCAAACCGCCACAAAGCAACGAGCGAAGCACAGCCTCTATACAGATCTGTGTCTGTACACATCGACTGTCTATACAGATCTGTGGCTCGAAGTAGGATACGAAGAAGAAAACGCAGAAGAAGAAGAGGAAGAAGAAGAAGACGAGGTTGAGGGCAGAATTTGTCCACTGTTTGTTCGGCGGAATCTTTTCACGCTAGGCCTTTATCAGTAAAGGTTGGGAAAGATCCAGAAAACTTACAGTGGCCAGGACCCCTCTGTCCCCCCCGTATGCTGATTCACTCTCCAAGGGGACGGTAAGTTCCAGGACGGACACCGCGTCACAGCGAGTTAGCGCCTTCCCTGTTTGAGCATTGTTACAAGTTTCCAGAAACGGAAAATTATATCGCGGCCTGCTTTTTTTCTAGGCGCATCCTTATGAATGCAGTAAAATTGACTGGAAGTGAAAGAATTGCGCAGAAAACAGATAGTCGTGCCTCTCTCTGTTGTACCAAGTCGGCTTAGGCCCAATTTGCTTCCTCGATTAAAACAAGTCCAAACGCAACGAGTAACAATTTCAGTGGACATGAAACAATATGTGACGTGTTACTCGGTTAAATATACACATGGCGTTTGCTGATATAAACAGTCCGTGGCCAGTAGACGTTGCGTGAGCCGTCCGGCCTTCGTTTCGGTTGGGGCCGCAGACGACGTTGCTCCAACGTTCACTCTGGCTTCAGTGGTGCGCGCGCACCGCTGGGACAATATAGGCAGCAGGCAGCTCGCGCTTTGGTAATAGGTGGGGCATGAAAGTCAGCAGGACTTTG
Source organism: Malacoctenus gilli (assembly GCA_032164315.1). Taxonomy (NCBI): domain Eukaryota; kingdom Metazoa; phylum Chordata; class Actinopteri; order Blenniiformes; family Labrisomidae; genus Malacoctenus; species Malacoctenus gilli. The sequence continues at coordinate 19,243,377 of JASSRZ010000053.1, read as the reverse complement.
GGCACAGTTTAAACAGCCCAATTGCATTTCGCCCTTTAGGAAAGCTTTAACCTATGCGATAACTTGCTTGTGTGTTGTGACTCTACACAGGCAATAATTTTCCTTTCTCCTTATATAACTTCCAGTGCATAATGAAAAACTCCCACAGCATTATATAGCGAGTTAAGATTACGTTTGTAGTAACCTCAAAGTTGTAGCACTTGTTCTAAGTCTGTTGTGTTTGTCATGCTGAGATGATCCATCTTCCAGTTAAATTTATCTTGGCCTAAGTTTCCATAAGTTTTGTTTCTGTTTTGCTAAAACCGCAGAAACCCTCTTTATGTGGAATTTAAGCTGTGGGAGCAGAGTACATGACGACTATTTTTTCCTGGAATTTTTACCAAACCTGAACATAACACAAGTGATGGAAAAAATTACTGTCTGCCACCTTCAATTCTTTCAACAAGTCAAAGTGTCTGTCCTTTAAGAGTTCAGTCGGGTGTTAAGTGGTGTTCCTTCTGTCTGGAATCTTCAGAGGTGCCACACTTTTTTGAACCTCTGTGGTTTATGAAAGTTTTAGTTTTTATGCCTCAAATGCAAAATATCTTCAATAACCACTCTTACAACTTGGCTATTGGCTGAGCTCACAAGTTGTGGCTCAGCAGCACTTCTGGCAGCTATGCACTCCTTTCACAAGGTGGTTTTGGGCATCAAAGTCTCATCACTCAGTAAAGCCATTTCCACACACCAGCTAAGCTGGCCCTGGATGCTCCAACTTAACCCAGACTGATCTGTGTTTTTGTACTATGGTGTAATAATTACGTCTAAAGTTGATATTGTAACAGTGATGCATCTCATGAGTTGGAAGTATCTACAGCATACTGACAATTCTGTTGTTTCTCTTCAGGTGAGGGTATTTGAGGTCCCCCAGAAAGAACTTCACCATTCAAGCAGCCATGATTACCAGAAGAAGAGGTCGTGCCCTCAACAACACAGCCTTGCAGTGTCAGGAAACTGAGGTGGTAGATGCTGTAGAAGCTGTAGACCTGCATCATCCATCACAATGCTCTCCTGCCTACAACAATGGTGCCACAACGCTAGATGAGTTAAATGACTTGTTTGGCATTGAAGACCTGGAGTGGACATTAGACAGAGATCCCTCGTCCCCACTCTATAACATGGAGTTTACAGATTTTGAAGCATATGATACCAAAAGGCAAAACCCTGCGCAAGAAGCCTCAATAGTCACACCTCCAGAGAGAATGGCATCGGTTTCCAAGGTTACCATCAGACCGAATCAGTCGAGCCACTTGATGAATAAAAATGCCGTTGCTGCCAGATTGAACCGTCTTAAGAAGAAGGAATACGTCTCCAGCTTGGAAAATAAAGTTGGCAGTCTGGTGACAGAAAATGGGGCCCTCAAGCAGGAAAATATTCAGCTGACCAAGCGAGTGGAAGAGCTGGAGGATGAGACCAGGTACCTGAGAGCTGTGCTGGCCAATGAAAGCATGTTAGCCCAGCTCTTCTCCAGGCTGAGCGGTGTGAATGGGATGAAATTATCTTCCTCGCTTTTCCAGGGCCCCAGCTCCAATGACCATGATTATGCCCTTCCAAGGAAGCGTGTGAAAGTGGAGGAGAAAGAGACATCTGGTGGCGTGTGTCTCCATGTAGACAACAACCATGTCTCTGTGGAGTTCTGTACCAAGTGTGCAGAGAAAGCAAGCACATCACTCCAAATGTAGGGTCAAGTACTCCTTTCTGTTCTCCACTTGTGACGCTGGGCTTGTTTAGCTCGTTGTGCTGAACATATAGTGAGCGGATAAATACACTCAGATGTATTTGTTAAAGAGCTGCAGGATGTGCATGTGATTTGTGACTGCTGATGTATTGAGAACACATTACTTTTAAACCTTGTTGACAGTTTCTTCTAGGTGTTGATTGATCCACGTTGTGGGATGAGTGGCTTTCAGAACATCTTTACCTTCTTGGCTTCATGGTAAGGATCAGACAAGAAAAGACTCCTGACATCTAGTATTTTTACTGGCTTCAGTTGCCACACTACATTTGCTAAATGATAAGTCTACACATGCACAAAGATGTTTAAACTTGTCCTAAGCTAAGAGCTTTTAGGACAGATTTTTGGCTTTGAAATATTGTATCAAGGGACTTGAGCTGTGTTCACAAATGGTAAGCTGTTCACAAAAGGGTGAACAAGCATTACATCTCTGTTTTGAGCCAGTTAACATGAAGTTGAGGTTCAGTGAAGCCTCACTGATGCAGTCACATTGAGCTGTGTGCAGGAATGGAAATGACCCAACTACACACACCCTCCTTTCTTGTCACCTACGTTCAGTCTGATGGACACACCTGCTCTGTGCTGTACTTGTTTGTTTGGGAATCAGCAGGTAGCTCAGTAGCTGTTGGAGGACACTCTCCTTCTGGAGCTCTTGCCTTGCCACCTGAACCCTGGTGTGCACCAAATAGCCTGACCAAGCTCACAGGGCTCACTGAGATGGATCTAAACACCCTGAAAGTGAACACATGCTCAGAAGTTCATAGATTTCAAAAATTTTCAAATGAAGGTCCACAAAGACTGATGTGACATTAGGTCCTGGCCTCAACATCATGTTCTGTCAAAAAACTGGGACGGATACGATTGGTTCCAATGAGAATAGATGTCTTTGTGAACCTTCACTACTTTACATAAGAACGTCTTTATTTAGCGCAACCTTCTTTCTTTATGCTGAAGTGGATTCTGCTGGTGGAAGGTGAAGACGCTGGACAAGCTGCCACCACATGGCCTGTTTTTTCTTCTTTCTTTTTTCTTTTTTTTTTAAAAGGTAGTATTGGTAACAAACGGTATATGTATTTTCTTTTCCCCAATATTGTCTCAGGACTTGTAGCTGCTTGTGCTGTCAGCGTAGCATTTGGAGCATATCTGACAGTTGACTGCAGTGCCTCTTTTCCTCAGAAACGTGTCTTGTTTATAGAAATATATTGTAATGTTTGGTTAATCTATTCAGGGCAGTTTGTTGTGAGTAAAGGGAGTTTCCAGTTCTGATCCAATGTAACACAATGTAAATGTGTACATAATTTTGACTCCAGTTGGAGTGAACTGGCCTTGAAATATGTTGAACAAATAAATCCTATTTTCATGATGTTTGCCTTACAACTATCTGCTGAGTGGTGCTGTGTGCTGTTGATATTAATGCTTCTCTTTTTCTCTCTCTGAACAGCAAGCTCTGCCGATAAAGTGAACATTTGGGCAAGTCTGGTAAAGGTTGTCAGAACAAATGAAAACTCGTTTGAAGGAAGTTCAGTGCACACAGTCTTCCAGGCCCCATTTCTCTGTCCACTTCAAAGTGCAGCTGCTTTTACACCAAGCTTCTCTGTAGGTGGTAAAGAAAGTTCTGTGCCCCCTTGTGATATAACAATAAACATGCTTGTGTTTGATTTTGGGATAAAATGTTAGGAACAGACGTGCTCCCATCCAACTCTAAGAAGTGGTGGAGTAAACGTTGTTGTTTTACTATTTGCCGTCTCGCAGCTAACAAGTCATGGCTAAAGCTACTGATACCATTGACGACAAAGCTTTCCGCGTTGGTTGAGGAGACTGACGGATCAGCACTGCTGGGTGGTCCGTCCTGACCTCTGTACTGTTCAGGTTTGCATGTTTATTAGGTGGGGGGGGGTGCGCATTCATGTCGATTATTAAACTTTATTCAGCAGCTAAATCCATTCGCTAGCATCATGGCTTAAAGCTTTTCCTCCTGCTAACATGGGAGGAGTTTAGAAGGCTCCCCTGTTGTGAGGAAGTGTTTGGACCACAGTGGTAATGAACACACAGAAACCAACTTACTGATCCACATCATTCAGCTCTCATGTATTTTTAATAAGGCTGGGCAAGTTAATGCAGTATTTTTTTTGGATAACCCATCGATCTATTCTTGCAGATAATTATTTTGTCACCATTAGCGCATATTGTTTGCATGCTTTTATTTCTGCTGCGGAGCCATTTAAAAAAAGAAAAGAATGCTGAAGAAAACGGAACAGACATGGAGAAAAAGGGTATTGCAACAGAACTTATACTGTTATTTTCATTATAAAGTAGTTCCAGATGGCGGATTTCACAGAAACAAAGTTGTTTTTAGCCACTGTCAAGGTAAATGTTCTTATTACAGGAGTACTTGCAGTCTAATATATCTCCAGACCAGCATTCTAGTCTCCTGCCAGGGAAGTCCCAGCAGTGAAGTGTTTTGTGCTTCACCCTTTCTTTCTTTTTTTTATTCTTCCTTATTCAAGAAAAATGTTTCCGCTGTTACTTCAGAGATTGTCTGATTCATGTTATGATTGTGGCTCGGGATTTTGTTTGTAGATTGTTTATTTTTCATAATGATTAGGATAGCATAAATGCCCTGGCAGTGTCAATAGGCTTGAATTTTTGTATTTAGATTTTTTAAGTAGATTTTCAATGAGTATGTTTTTTAACTGCACCATACACTACTTTTGGATTCATTAGAGGATTTTTCATATACCATGCAATTAACTGTGATTAATCAGGAAATCATGGTACTAACTTTTAATCGTTGCCCAGCCCTAAATTTTAGTTTTCAATCCTGGTAAAAGAAGGATCGAGTGCGAGTTCATCATGATGGTGGTGGTGTGAATTGGAAGTTGCGTAGCGTCAGCCTGGTGTGGAGCCAATGGGAGCCATCATGAAGCCTGTTCAACAAGTCCTCCATTACTGTGATGAAACAGTTGCTCTGTGATGAGTGATGGTCTTCACACTCAGCTTTCATGTTGCAGTCACAGTCTTTTAAGCCATGACATCACTTCTGTCTTAAACTGCTCCATGGTTCAGTTCAGGAATTTATTTCCCATGAACATTTTGGCCTCTAACTATTCTTACAAAAGTCATTACTGGTGCTTTGCATCATTTAAGTGTTTATGGGATTCATATATTTTAATATACAATTACAGTTGATCAAAAAATGGGGTGGACTTTTGCTGAGCTGGTTCTAAGACCATTTCAGATATGCTTCTCCTGCAGATGTTGGCACTAGTCCCAGCTTCATTACAAACGCATTCTCATCTGTCCCTTCACAACAAAAGTATGTTATGTGTCTATCCTCTTGGGAACCTCTGAATCATGGGAAAGTCCCACTTTACAGTACTTGTTGCAGTAAACTCATCTTTCCACCAGGGATACAGTTTTGGTTCTGTACCACAGGCCACATTTTGACAGATTCAGTGTCTGAAAAGATTTATATTTTCTCATCATTCCTTGTAAGTGATGTAATCAGAATGAGACTGTGAAGGCAGATTTCTGTGCACATTATGCAGGCTGGACTGGAGACACAACCAGTGTGATGAGAACTTTAACACGGACTGCAGCTTTTCCACTTACAGGATAGGATTCAACTTTGTCATTGCACATGCCACAAGTACAAACCAACCAAATGCAGTTTGCACCTGTTCAGAAATGCTTTAGTGAAAAATTTGAATGTATTACAAATGTAAATTTATAAACAAAAGGCTATAAAATGACTACAAGTCTAAGCATATAGGCTCTACTTTTGAACAGTCTATATTTATTACCTTCTCAGTTTAAGTGGGTCACAGTATCTGCAACCTGTCAACAATAAAGATTTACACGAGTGAAACCTGAAGTTATCACTGAACCAAGTCCAGCAGTATGATTGCAGACAAGGTTGGTGGCCTATAACACCATTCCTCTGTGTGTCCTCAATTTTGTCCTGCACACTGAGACTGGCAGACCCCTGCTTTTCAGCTATTTTACAACCCTACTAAAGTATTAAGAGTTGTGTCCTTTTTTTTGTAAATAGCTGAGGCGTGGATGACCGCTGCCAGCATTTTTGATTGAGCACATCATTGAGGAAACACAGATTAAAGCAGCCCCCCTAAATGCCTGTTGTGTGTTTGGCAGCATGGGTGCTGTCTGGGAGATCTGTTGCCTGTTGTTGATTTATTAGTTGGGGGGGGGGCATGTTTGTATTGCGGCGTGCACATATACGTTAGTGCACGTGACCGTTAACACAGCTGTGCCCAGAAGCCCACGGGTATTGAAGACAGATGACTGCTTCAGCCCGTGTTTTTTGGGGGTACTTGTGAAACTGCAACACCTATCAAACAGTCTTCTGATCCTAAAGGTTTTAACGTTCAAGAGTCGTGCTGTCAACAGTTTTCAGGCTTTGCTGCTGCCATTTCTCTCCCATCACTAGCTTAACTTAGATGCGCAACGTAGAGTCATTGTGTGCTGACACTTGCTCAGGACATGACAGCCAGGTGCAAAAAAGCTTTGACAGCAGGACACAATCTAGTGCACCAATAAAACGAATGATAATTGCAATAAAAACATCTTTTATGACTCGATCATCATTTTGATGGGAATGAGCCGATATCAAGTTGAGCTGGTTACTTGGCCTCATTCTGATCTGGTCCTTCAATCTGCCTGTTCACTAATTATATTTAGAAACATAAAACAGTTTTGAAGAAGGAGGTGTCAACAAGGTATTTGTGTGCAAGAGGCACAAATAAGGTTTGGCGCAACCTCATGGGTTCCAAGACAAAGACAGCTGTGTGGAAAGCTCTCTGGTTTGTAACAGTGCTCTTTTATGAGACATAATGATCACATGTTGTTATGCTCACATCAAACACTTAAGCCATGTTGAGCAGAGAGGTTTCCTGTCTGCACCTAATGTTCCCCTCTGCAGCCCATGGAAACCTGCTGATGTCCACTGCAGTGGAACTAGAACTGATCGACACAATAGGTGAATCAAAGTACAGCTTTGTGTCTGACCCCTCAGCTCCTTCCTACAGTTGAGTCAATCGAACACTTCACACTGTACCTCCAAAGGTGCAGCACGGCTCTCTCATAGGGACTCTTGTCTCAAAACTTATGTTGACAAATATGGCAATGTCATAATTTATTAGTTTTGTTATTTCAATAAGTAGCTCATGTCAGCTGGTCTGTTTGCTTCACTGCCATCAGTCCAGGTTAACCAGCAGGATGAAGCTGAGAGAAATTAGCAGATAGCAATAGCCAGTTTTCTCCTCTGGATCCCCTCCAGCAGTAGATTAGATCAGCTTAGGTGTGTGTGTGTGTGTGTTATTTACAATGTCAATCGGTCTGTTTCACCTGCTGATTTCACTGGTAGTGAGTGGATGAAAAACTTGCAAAATATTGGCAATAACCCTCAAAGTATGAGACGAGACACCAATCTGAATTTCAAAGGCTGTTTGAATGGAGATTGCTAGTGTCTGGCCAGCTGGCCTTACATGTTTTTTTTAGCTAGTATGAAAGTTCCTTTCACTACTTAAGTGTCCCCTTCCACAGCTCCCAACACACGTCTTTAATTGTGGGTTTGGGGGTCCATGTCCAAACCCAAAGCCTGAGAGTGTTTGACCACTGGCTGTCATCAGGCACATGTACAGTCCCTGACAAAAGTCTTCTCATCTATCCAAGTTCTTGAAACAACAAACAATAACTTGGCCTGTAGTTGCTTAATTGGAATCAGAAATGGCTTATATGCAAAAGCAAAGTCCTCTAGACGATGGTCATTAAACCTAAATAAAGTTTTTTATCATTCATTGAGCTATATCATTTAATAGGGACATAAAGGTCAGATTTTGCTTGTATGGAAGACTTGTCACATACAAAAATAATGTAGAAATAATACTTATACTTTATTTTGAATACACAAACATGCTACAATAACATCAAAACAAAGTCATGGTGCCTTGGAAAAAAGATTTAATATTGGGTATGACTCTGAAGCGCTTGGAGCACTGCATCCATTTGTCTTGGCAACAACTCAGAAATTATTGATGACGTCATTTGGAATGGCCAAGAAAGCAGTCTTGCAAGACTCCCAGAGTTCATCAACATTCTTTGGTTTCATCTTCCAAGCCTCCTCCTTCATCTTACCCCAGATATGTTTTTTCAATAATGTTCATGTCTGGTGACTGAGCTGGCCAATCCCGGAGCATCTTGACCTTCTTCACTTTTAGGAACTTTGATGTGGAGGCTGAAGTATGAGAAGGCACTCCATTATGCTGCAGAATATGCCCTCTCGTGTTTTGGAATGTAACGGGCAGCAAGAATTTCTTGACACTTGAGGTTGTTGATGTTGCCATCCACTCTGCAAATCTCTCTCACAACCCCATACTGGATGTAACCCCAAACCATGATTTTTCCTCCACCAAACTTAACTGTTTTCTGGGTGAATCTTGGTTCCATCCGATTTACAACAGGTCTTCTCAGTAATTGCAATGATTGGGATGCAGTTCAACGGCTGATCATCAGAAAAATCAACCTTGTGCCACTTTTCCACTGTCCATCCTTTCTTAAAATTGTGGGCCTTGGCTAATGCAACTCGATTTTTTTGTTGTCTCCTGTTTAATGCAGGTTTCTGAGCACTAATTTGGCCACGGAGACCACTGCGTGAGAAGATTCGACAAACTGTTCTTGTAGACACAGGGATTTCTGGTGACCAGTTCCTGTGTAGCTCTGCTGGAGTTAAAAAAGGGCTGGCCCTGGACTGTCGAAGCAACAAACAGTTGTCTTATGGGGTCTGCCTGACCTCGGTTTGTCATGAACTTCGCCAGTTTGTGGAAATCTTTTTCTTATTCTCTCCACTTGACATTTGGAAACATTAAAGATGTCTGCTTGGCAGGAGACATGGTCTTCAAGCTTTTGATGATCAGCACTTTGGTGTGTGGTTGAATCTTTGGCATGCTGTCAGAGGCAAGGTTGCACTTCACATGAAGGTCTTGTGTGCTAGGGTTCTTTTTATACACACCGGGGAATATGTTAATTGCAATATTTGTCACAGTTGAAGGTGTAATCTGTGATAGGTTTAATCATTCAAAGACATGAGACTTTTGTCCTTGCAAAATCAGATGTTCTGGGCTTTACAAAGCTATGAACATCAGGACACTTTTTGACAGTTTTATTTTGCACCCAGTTATTAATGATTATTAATGATTGATGAAAGACTTTGACATTACAATGAACCATTTATTGGAACAACTGATTGATTAGAAATAAAGTTATTGGCATTTTAAGTTACTGTGTCCTTATGTGACAAGACTTCTGTCAGTGACTGTATGATATTGTGACTCAGGCATAAATTACAGCCTCAGTGCTTAAGGGGACGAGCCTATTGTCCTGCAGACATGTTTTTGCAGCCTTGGTTGCTGTGCTTGTCTCCTCCAGCAAATCTGCATGTTTGACAACAGCTCCTGGATACTTTGTGGGGTTCAGGTCAGTTCATTAGCTGGTCCAACACAGTGAGTAAACCTGATACTGCTGCTGTCAGCAGTGTGTGCAGTTCCTAAGTCCTGAAGCTCATCAACTGACAAAAGTATAAAGTGCCCCAAAATGTGCTGGCAGACAGGTACGTTCACTTTTGACTTCACATAATAGCGCCAGCAGCAGCAGATTTCATGGCTGCACAAACAATCACTGACAGTGGAAGAATCTCACAGACCCTCAGCAGTGTCTCCACTCCTCCTCCAGACTCTGGGACCTGAGTTTCCTCAGGAAATACACAATTGACACTTATCTGAAGAGATCTTTGGTCGACTGAGCACCAATTTGGTCCTTTCTCTCCTCAGCTTCTGATGAGGTCTCTGGGTCACATCAGTCTTCAGCCATCAGCGTCATAGAAATCAGCAGTCTGTCAGTGTTTCCTTTTTACAATGTTGTCTGACCACTCCCTGATATTGTTGAATTTGAAATAATCTGACTGTTCAGCCTCTGGTCATAAACTGTGAGGATGATGGAGGTGACTACCAGGAAAAGACTCCATCAGCATGAACCTCAGAACAATGTGCGGACATGATGATGAGCCACTGGTTTCCTACTCAAAGCAGTGCAGCTTATTTACAGGCAACACTTGACACTGCTGCTCCAGTTTAAGAAAACAATGGTTTAATCAATTCCAAATCAGCTGCCTGCTGTTCCCTCTTCATGGAGGAAAACCACAACGATCCCTGGGTTCTTTTTCAGCCCTGTAGCCAGGCTGACCAAGAGTCACAGCTTTGTGGAGCCCTGAGATCCTCTGTCAACAGTCCTAATGAAATGATGAATCCAGCAACATAACCACAGATAGAATCCTAAAAAAAAAAAATCTGAGAAAGAGTTCTAGTTTCAGCTACCACAGCTCCTCCAAATCTCTCAGGAACCTCATCCGGAGGAACTTCTTGGACAGAAATGTCCAGAGGACATAAAGTACTGCTTCCATTTTAGATATCTTACATTGTCTTCCTCATCACTTATTGCTTCCTCAAAACCAACAACATGCTGGTTCGGTCCAAATCTAATCTTGAGCTGTTCAGACATCTTTCTTCTGCTGGGCCCCTCCATTCTGGAGCAGATCCACTTGTGTTTGATAACAGGCTTTTTCCCACCATCTTCTAACATTATTAACTCATCACTTATTGCTTCCTCAAAACCAACAACATGCTGGTTCGGTCCAAATCTAATCTTGAGCTGTTCAGACATCT
>JASSRZ010000053.1:19152754-19164681 GCA_032164315.1 Malacoctenus gilli | reverse complement strand
TGTGTGTGTGTGTGTGTGTGTGTGTGTGTGTGTGTGTGTGTGTGTGTGTGTGTGTGTGTGTGTGTGTGTGAGTGAAATGTTTCAAGAAATTGCAAACAAGTCTCAAAGACATCGTGCTGAACTTCGCTTGACCCGTCTGTCAGCACGACTACAACCATCAGGGGGCGCTCTGATACAAGCTGAGCCGCTACTTCTACCGCAGGCCTGCTCTGATCCAGGGGCGTAAAACTCATCTTCAGTCCAGGGGCCTCGTTTTGAATCGAGCACACCATCACCCCAAAACTGCAAAGAATATCTCCAACAGTTTTTTTTCTCTCACTCTTCAAGATAACAAATCGCCTAATTTTTCCAAATGTAATATTTTGTCAATGCATATCATGAAAAATGTGTAAAAATAAAAAAAAGAAGCAAAAAATGTGATAAATCATTTTTTGGTGCATAATTTAAATTACAGACATTAGAGCTACAAAGACATCAGATAGTGACTGTGAGAGATTGAACAAAATGTATTCAATTACTCCAAAAAGAGAAACTACCTGCATTTAGTGAATATGATTAAAAGGACAAATTAGTGGCGCTAATTGTGACTCTTGAATACACAAGCTGAACTGGAGCTGCTAACAAAGAGGCCATTCCACGACCGCCTGATAAATGTACACAATAAACAATGCAATGAGGTTTTAGTGTCATTTAATGAAGAAAAAACCCACAAAATTTAGCTTTTATGGTATAAGGTGCAATAAGAAGAATTAAGAAATAACTATTTTAAAGACGCGTTCAAGTGACACCGAGTTGTAGCCTTCTGTTCCATCGCTCAGCCTAAATAGATGTATCGGTGCCCCTCTCAGGTTTGCATTCGTATCCCACCCCCTCCTCCGGCTCTGGGCTGCGAGCCTCCTGTTTGACTCCATTTGACCGTCCTCCCCTCCGCACCCACACCTGTCTCGAACCACAGCACTAAGCGAGCCAGACGCCAGCTCAGGTGCAATGGATTCAGTGTGAGCATCCACCAGACGGTCCGTAGAGGACCAAAAGAACCTTCCCCGAGGTGACCTGGAAACAGGCGGCCCTGAGCAGAAAACAGAAGTGCTTATCTCGTCCATCGACAGATCAAATCGCTCGCTTGCTGCTTCACAGAATTCATCTTCCGCTTTCCACCAACTTCAGTGGTTTCCAGGTATTCTCGTCTCGCCGCAGCTTCCCTCACACACGTCTGACCTTTTTTTTTTTCGTGCATCTTCCTCTTAAACCGTGTGAACGTCTTTCTTTTGTCATCTTTCACTGATAATAGGAGACCTTTAAAGTGAATCATTTGGAAAAACAGTGGAAGAGTCAACAGTGACATTTTTTTGGGGTGTCATATTTCAAAGTTCAAGGTTGTCATCTGCCCAAATATGGTCAGAATGCTGTTTTGGGGAAAAATTAAAGATTTAGACCTTTTTCTGTATCCATGAAATCCCTTTTTTCCCTCAAATATTCCTCACTAAATTGTCTATCTGCGTTTGTGCGCGCTTCTCCTTTTTTGCACAGGTGTTTCTCAGTCTGGCCACAAAAAAGGACCACACTAAAATGGGCAGTATTAGGGGTCAGTGTCTGGTGTGACCGCCACATTACTGGACCTTGCCTTGGAAATCCTTCAACATGCTCTGTGCATGCTGGCACTGCATGCTGGTTGCAGATGTCTTCAAGTATAATAAGTCTTTCCGTGCCTTTGTGTCCAGCTCTCCGCTGCTACTGCCCATTAAAAAAAGCAGGCCAAAGCCCAAAAGCAGTTCCACTGAGTTGCTCCCTCGGCTGCCAGGTTGCAGCAGCAGCAGCAGCAGCAGCAGGAGAGTTTGGCCGGCAGCCAGAGGCTGCAGCGTGGAGTCACACCTCATTCAAGCGAACCCAAATATAAACCCATTTCAGGGTTTCCTCCTGACGGACGCCAGATTGCGTGTAATCGCACCACACAGGCGGGCTGGCGTTTGAGCATCACTCATGTGTGCAGATATGGAGAACACACAGCGTCCAGACAGGCTGCTGTGTGACGTGTGCCCCCCCCACCCACCTCCCCTCTGCCATTCGTCCAGTCATACACCAGCATCGCCTCCCACCTCTGACATTAACTGCATTGCTCAAACTACTCTCGTGGAGAAGGGAGCAACCAGGGAGGTCAACAGGTGTGTTTGTGTGTTTTCTTCCAACTGCAGAAAAAAAACAAGAGAATATAGATATTTTTTTCATTCCAAGGTGTTTTTATTCAGCTTGGAATAAGTACACACTTTTCTCAAGACAGCAAGGCCAGAAAATGTTACATTTGTCCACTTAGTTTAGTTACTCACATGCAAACACGCCTGAGCTTCTGATTGGCCAGAGACACACAGCAGCATGCAGCCATCGGTGTCGCACCGTGAGAAAAATGCAGCTGGGTTTAAAAAAAACAACAAAAAAAGCACAGAAGAAGAAGAAGAAAAAGAAAAAGAAGAAGAAGAAGAAGTCCCATCTTTTCAGGGACCTGCTTTGTCTGTCTGAGCTTCTTGAAGTTGACCTCCTGAGGTCATCCTCTGTGCTACGAAGGGGGCCAAGGAACTGGAGATGGGGAGGGGGCACGATTTGGAGGGAGTGAGCCACATGGTTGAGCTCACGTGCACTGATTAGGTCCCCCCTCCCCCCTCCCTCCACGTCAGGCACATGTGGGTGTCCGCACACACCCGGTGGCACACTGGGGCTCCAGCTCAGTGAAGAAAAAACACGTGCACATGTTGTCATGGACCTCTGTCAGGAGACATGCTTGTTTGGGGGCCCAGTGGGCAACGAGGGGGTGGAGGTTCACCAGATACCAGCGAGGCCCCAACCGCGTGGTGCAATCATGAGTCAGCGTCATGAGTACACATGAGTACAAGCTGTAATGGAGAGGACTCTCAGTGTCAGAATGGATGGACATAAAACTACTAATCAGAGAGGTTTTGAAAGAGTTCATTCACTCTTTTCACTCCTTCATCTTTTGCATCGTGTTTCCCACCTCAGCGTCGAGGCTGCTGGAGCGGATCCCGTCTCTCGCTGGGTGAAGGCGTCAAAAAGTAGACTCAATGCTGGAAATCAAACGTTACGGGGCGGTTGCCTTGGTGATCTGTAGCCTTCAGGGTTTTCAGGGTCTTGTCATTGACGCAAGCGTTGACTTTCACTTCGCTGAGGACACTTTTACTCTGATACACATTCAATGAATTACTGCACGACTTGTATCCTTCTCTTCTCCTCTTTATCGGTTTCAACTTTAGATTCTCAAGATTCTCACCCATATTGTAGAGCAGCGCAGTTACTTTTATTTGTCTTTGGTGAACAATGCGACCAGTTTTTAAGTCTGCACAATTTGAGGCAGACAGTCAACTGACTGATTGTGTGTTTGGTGAACTTCTGACGACGTAGTATTTTTGCTGAGGTCAAAAGTTTGAGTGATGCGTGTTTGTTTTCAGGCAACATATTCTCTGTTCTATATTCAACAATTTTTTGGAGAAATATGCGGAGAAAACCCCCAGAAAACTTGACTTCTTCCAACCTCTGTGGTCGAACCTCTTACTCTGAGCAGTTCCATGAAGTTTTCTCACTCTGCCTTCAGTCTGTAGTGAAAATATGGCAGCGGCACTTTGCGTTATTGCCCAATTTCTTTCTGTGACTGAGATTAAAGCGAAGCCTAAAGCAACATTTGATGGCTTCTCCTCTTCACGGCGCTAAATTTGAGATGCCAGTCCGATGGAGAGACAAAGGTCTGCGCTCTACAAGACACCCCATAACTTAATAGCCCTCATCACATGCCTTTAAATTCACTTTGACCCCAATTCCATCATGCCCTTCCAGCCCTCTTTGGGAGCCCTGCGTCAGCAGTAATGGGATGTGACGGATGCTTGAGAGCGCCGCTGTGTGAGAGCGGGGTCCGCTGTGGTCCCACGTCTGCGCGGACCCTGGGAAGAGCGGTGGGGTCCGACCTCCAAGCCCGCCATTCCTGCACCCACCCACCCTCTCTCTCTCTCTCTCTCTCTCTCTCTCTCTCTCTCTCCCTCTCTCTTGCATGCATACCTCATCTTGTCCACCTTCCCCGCTCTCGGTCCCTTTTCCCTCTCCCCCCTCCCTCCAAAGTCTCGGTCCATCTGGAATGAGCGACCACTCAAGCCCGCTATCTCCCCTCCTCCTCCTCCTCCTCCTCCTCCTTTATGCCTTCACCTCCCCTTGTCTCCGCGACGCCTTTGTCTCCCGGCTTTGCTGGAGTCTGGGCCGTGGAATGCTGCTGGCAGCCCAGCAGCACCCCCCCGCCTCCCCCCTGTGGCATTCCCATGCTGGGTCATTGTGGGTGGGATTGAACGAGCAGAGGTCACAGCCAAGGAAGTGAACTAGGAAGTTTTCACAAGAGTTTTAGCGTCTTCTGCATTCCGCCGAGGCGGTGCATGGAGCCGTTCAGCGGCGCTCTCGTCTTCCCAGCCCGCCGGGCCTCTGAGGGGATTTATCCCAGCAAACAAATAGTCCCATGGTGCGTTCAGATCGCACTGTTGGGAACAGAAAGGGACACCGGTGTTCGATTGTTCCGAAAGAACAGGGTGATATCGCACGTTTCCAGCATCAGGCTAAGAGTTTAATTAACACTGTTGAAGAAAACAAAGGGTTACTTTGGTTTAAATTCTCACATGGAACATTTGGACTCGCAACCTTTAAATGTTCTCTTGAGAGCATGATACAGACTGCTGTTCTCTATCCATCCTTTTGATAATTCCCATGCTTGTTGGTATGAGTTACGATCCTCTATCCTGGTTGAGTTGTGGTCGATTTGGTCGAGTTGCAACATCAGTCATAAACATCTGCACCTGACTGCTGCAGGCTCCAGTGCTGCTTCCTGTTGCTCAGTTTGTTTGTTCAGTTTTGGCTTGGAGGTGTCAACGAAGGCCGTCCCTCACCCTGAAGAGCAACATTGTCACCTGCGTCAACCTTACTCTGTTTGTCACAAAATAAAAGAGCAATGCACTCAAGGAAACCACTCAACGTGCCTTTTAATGGACATTCTTGATCTCTTTTAAAGATGGTTGTGGTCAGATGGCAAAAGTAATGCTCTATGCCCGCAGTGTCACACAGGCAGCCTGTAGGCCAGAACCAGCCCACCAGATGGTCCAACCCGGCCCAGAGATGACCCTGCAAACTGCAGCACTCAATTTGACCTCATCTGGTTTTTGTTTTGTGTTCTATCAGCAGACAAAACAGCAAAACTGGACTGGTGATTGCGCCCAGGCTTGCTCCCGTAGATAGCGGCACGACACGAGCTTCTCTGAGGTGTGAGCATGTGAGAGTTACTGGCAAAGTGGATGCTTGATTTGCTTTTCTCAAGAAATTAAAAGTTTTGTTAAAAAAAAAAGCATTTGGTCGAGAGCAGCGGCTCTCAGCTGCTGTGCGGGAAGAGGCTGGTGTCCAATCAGGCGCGGCGTGTTTCAGAGAGCGGCTCCAATTTGGCTCCCCCATCGGACGAGCCTTCGGCGAGTGGGAGGGGCCCAGAGACGGGCTAAAATAGCTTCGGACCAAACATGAACCGAGACGCTGTTAAAAGGGGTCAATGAAAGATGATTAATTTAATCACGACACGCTGCAGTTCCAGAAAGAGAGGGGAAAAAATAGAAAAGGGAGGAAAAGTAGGCTTCTGGTAAAAGGATTACTTTAATTACAGTTCAGACGGCCGTAATGCAATTAAGACGGTCGAAGCCGCTTCTTTTCCTCTGGAGGTCCTTTTCCTTTAAATGACCACAAAACATTTGCCAAACTGACCGTTTTATTGTGTGTAATCAGCTTTTGAACAGCTTGTTGCAACGCACATGAAAGCTTCACGCGCCCCGGTGTCACTTTTAAAAGGCAACTGTCCATTAACCCTCATTTATCTCCGGCCTTTGTTTCTCCGAGTTATCCTTGAAAGATGACAGTATCTGTCTGCCTGATCAATGGGAGCCGGCTTTGTGCGCTGGTCACATTCCTTTTTTTGTTTTACGTGGGGAGACAAAGCTGTAGACTACACGAGGTGGGGGGGGGGGCGGTTTAGAGGGTGGGGGGTGGCTTAGCGGGCAGCGGGTTTGTGGCTCCGGCGGCCGGCCTCAGTGAAAAGGTCTGTGTGTGGCGGCCGCGGCCGTTCTGGGGCCTTCTTTTTTTTTCTTCTCAGGAGCCTTTGTGTCTCTTCCAAGGACAGCAAGTTCACAGCGGCACAAAGAGGCTGGAAAAAAGGAGGGAAAGTGAGGGCAGACAGTTTTTTTTTTTCCTTCTTTCCCCCCCCTCCACTCTTTTCTCCCCACTGCTTCTCTCTCTTGCTTTCTTTTTTGGAGGGGGAAACTTCAAAGGTGGCTCGGCAGCACTTGAATGCTCATCACGCTTTGGCGTTTTGGGCGGCGTGGAAAAAGCCCGGGCTTTATTTGTCACACACACTTAGTCTCCGACCAGTTTGGACAGGGATGGCGTTTAAAAAAAAGAAAGCAGACACAGGCTGAGACGCAACAGTCGTGGAGAGAGTGCTGCGGTGCACTGCGGGGTGTTAAAGTGTGCGGCGGCGGTTCATTCTAGGTGAGGAGGAGCGGACGACTTCTCTAATCTTGTTGTTCTTGGAGCTGAGAATCGCCCGTGCATTAAGAATCGTCCAATCGGATCCTCGCCTCCTTCCTCTCCTGCTATCTCGTTACACTGGAAATAAATAACCGCTTCCCACTATGGTGGGGAAAGAAAAAAAAAAAACCTCCAGTGAAATAGGCAGACCATCTGCTAATGCTCCATTTAGCGTTCCAAGAAAGCTGCTCATCTTGGAATAGAAACACCAGGAGGATGGATCAGTGTTTGCATTACGGTCCAGCTGAGTGGTGTAAGTGTTTCTTATCGAATATGCTCCCATTAGCAGGCTCGCACACACCAGGTCCATATCCCCCCGCCGCGTGCACGGGCCCGAGCGCCGCGCACGCCGCGTTGCCCACGAGGATGCTCGAGGACTGCTCTGTCCTCCACTTGTTGCTAATGAGTGGTTGCGCAATGGGGAAGCATTTCCTCCTCCCCTGGCTTTTGGTCTCTCCGGCGCTCCATTAAGGTGCTCATCAATCACGGGATCACAGGCTGGAGCCCCTTTCTCTGTGCCGTGATGGCTGGCGTTGGATCTGAAGCACCTCTCTCTCTCTCTTCCTGGAGCTGTAAAGCCTGAGGGCCCATTTTGCTAATGGCCATTTGAAAGAATGAGTGGAGTGCCAGCGTTTCTGCTTTGTGTACGATGATGTTCGGCCCCTTTGAAGGGTGGTGGTGGTGGTGTGGGGGGGGGGGGTTCGGCGGCATTGTTCTCCAGTCTTTGATTTCAGGTACAAGACTGCAGCGGCAACCTCGGATGCCTTTTTGTTTCTTTCGTCCCGTAACGAAGGCGAAATGTGATAAATCAGAGCTGCTGATGGGGGAGTTTGCGCTGCACCTCTGCTCACATGAGTGATGTTTGAAGACGGCGGCGAGGTGATCAGTTGTTTTGGTTGTGACCACTTGGGAAAGAGCGTTTGAGGGATGTGACCGCAGCACCTGATCCGATCGGTCTCCTCCCTGATTGTATCTGGATTGATGCAGACCAGACTTCACTTGTGTGAACAGCATCAAAAGCACTCGGGCTCTGAATGAGTAACATTTGAATTGTAGGAATTTGACGAAGCTCAGCATCACATCTCTCCATTCTTACCCTGCTTGAGTAATATTCTTTCTTCTAAGGGAAATATATCTATTTTTTCAGAGCAAATTGTAATAAATTGAGAGCCTCAGTTCACTGAGAATAAACAAAAGCCTGAAACCTCCCACCCTCTCTCTGATCCCCCCTGCTCCTCTTGTTCCAACCCTCTTTCTTTCCCCATTCCGCTTTTTTTTTCATCTCTGTCTCCTTCAGTCATCCTCAGTCTCTTTGTCACCCCGCGACTCTGTATCTGTCACTCCTCATCTTTCACCCGACTCCCCCCCCCCCTTCCCACCCCCTGTGTGGCGGGATTCCCGCCACTTTGCCACCTCGCTCCCCAATCTTGTTTCACGGCAACTGGCTCTCAAAGAGAGGCGATGGGTGGGTGGGTCGTGGAGGTGGTGGTGGTGGGGGGGGGGGGGGTACAGAGCAGGGTCAGGGTCCGGGGTTGAGACGAGAGGAGGCTCTCTCCGAGTAATGAGGAAACCTGGCAACCGAGCGAAGGCAGCACGCGAAAATCGAAGCGAACGGCAGTGTGGGGATCCCTGTCAGGCGGTGCCATGACGAGCCACTGTCTTGTCCAAAATGTCTTGTCTCATTCCTACTGGTTTACTAGCCAGCAGGTGGCAAAGGCCTCAGGTGCTCTTTATTCTGTGTGAGCAGCGCTGCTGTCTTCAAAAGTACACCCAGGAAATTGTTTTACAGCTGACTGCACCAGATGATATCCCCAACGCACCATTTTCAGAGCCCCCCCCCCCCCACCTTCCTTCCCTCATATATGAACTTAATGAAAGGTTAATACAGGTTATTGATACACTATGGATTTTTCAATGAGGAGCTTCCATGGTGAGGACGGGCCTCCGCTTTATGAAGAGGCTCTGAATAAGTGATTATTTCCATTAGTTCGCACTTTACTAATACAACAGTCATTGAGTGTTGGGTGAAATATAATTGACCAAGCACATAGACTTCATAAATCTGTGATTATTGGACAGCTAGATGGTGCTTTTATAGCGCGATCAGAGGGTGGCCCGCGTGCGTCAGTGTAACACATGACCCTGCACGATGAGGTAAGAAGGTTGCACTGCTCAGCTCACAGGCCGTGGCGTACGGAGACCATACAGCCAGCGCAGCACTGCACCTCCACATCACAGAAAGCAGGGCTGGGACCTCATCCAAGAGATTGTTTGGTTATATTTAGAGTCCTTATTGATTGAGCATCAACTATTGAGGATGAAACAGCAAAACAAGCAAAAAGAAATGGTACCCTCGCAGGCCAATGACACGTCTTAAACCACTCTTTAACACACTTTAATGTCCAGTGTCCCAGTTCTCAGGTCAATATGAGCTTGGCTCAGTTTCACAGCATTTTGAACCACTTGCAGGCAGCTTAAAGAATTCAGTTTTCCAGCCGAGAATAAGACAAGACTTTTCATTTTTTTCATTTCGAACAACACGCTCAGGGTGCTGAGATACGACCATCTGTTTCTGTCAGCATTTAACTGGAGAAACATTTTCTGCCATTCAACCTCAATACAGTCGACAACATTATCAGCTTTAAAAGACATGCACAGCCGAATGTCATCTGCATATCAATGACAAAATGCTTGCCGCAGTCCTGATAAACCCAGTGGAAGCATGTCGACAGAAGAACGGAGGACCCAGGGGAGAACCCTGAGGAACTCCACAGCAGCCAGATTGGAATTTCTCCGAAATGTCACCTTAATATGATTGATTTTCTAAACGGTTTTTCTCCGAGGCAATCTGGGAGATGGGTCACATGATGCTTTCTGTAGCACCGTTCCTAAACTGTCACACTGTCAGCATAGATCTGAGCACGAAGCGCTCAAACTCTGCCACGTTGCTGAGGAAAAAAAGGCTCAATATGCTCTATAAAGGTGCGCCGAGCACGTGATCATTGCGGGGTTCCGCCACCCAGTCATCAGCAGCCGAGCTGGGGAGGTGAGAAGAGGTCACAGATCACTCAAGCGGCCACATTAACTTGTAACAATGTGCGAGCGAAGTGCTTAACCCGGACGGACTCCCGAGCGCCGGCGTTCTAGTTAGTGAAATAAATCAAACCTTTAGAGGAGTCTGCTGACAGAGAGGCTGGCAGCAGAACAATCAGCTTCGGGGTCAATAAGGGTGAAAGGGACAAGGTCACAGGCTGAACCCGGAGAGGGGGCAACGTAAGGAAGCGATGGAGGGGAGAAAGCTGCGTTTGTGCTTCAGTAGCTCCTCTGGAGAGCGGCGAGGGGAACAGGCAAAATGGAAAAAGACTATCTGAAAAAGGGCACAGTTTAACCCTGATGGCCTGTCCTCAAGGACGAGAGCAGGCAGTGGAAGTAAAGTGGGGAAAGGGGGGCGGGGGGGGGGGCACATTGGGTGACCCTGGGGACAGCTTCTCCTCTGCGCTCAGTGAGCACAAGGAAACTCCTCCCGCTCGGTGCAGCAGGACGGGTGGTAAATGCGTTTGCCGTCAAATTAGCAGTAAATCTTTACAGCTGCTTTGTGTCGGAGCAAAGGTGGAGACGAGGCAGGGAAAAGAAAAGGCTTCGGCTTTTTTTCCTCTGCAGAGTTCCTCACTTTGTGAGGCTTTTGAAGTGTGCGACACAGCCTGCACTGACAACTGCGGCGATCGATGCATCGACATAATCCACTTTATCCATCAGTATTTCTAAACCTCCAAGTGTTGCAAATTAAAGCTCACCACTTTCAAGTATGTTCAAGAAAGTGATGCTCACCGGCTGCTGTCAGTATGTACACTCAAAGACAACCTGCTGACACGGCTGTTGGGTGGGGAGTTGGAGGGGCCGCGCAGGGCGGCCGGAAACGGGAAGCGGAGGCGGAAAACGGTGCCTCTTCGCCTGACTTTGTTCAGGGCTTTGTAACATATGGCTGATCATTATTGCTGATTGAGACGTTTCCTCTCACCTATTTAAGTGTCATTTAGTTGGATATATAAACGTTGTTTCTTTAATTCGTCTCTATTCTTTGGTCTCCTCCTCTTCTCTGGTTGGGCCATGATGATTGGACCCTCGCTTACCTTCTGCTGCAACTTTGTGTGAAGCCGGAAACCTCCCTTCGCCACAGCGCCATCCGTTGGGTTAACAAGCTTTTCTGTCCCGTGATTTATTGTATATTTACCCCACCCCACCCCCACCCTCCCCTGTGTGTGCACAATTATTCACACATTCATATTTGAAATGATAAATTTTCCTTAGAAACTGCCACACGAGAAAGCAATCCCCCCCTCGCGCAATAAATCCAATTACGGTATCTCAGCTGATAAAAGATAACATGTTTTAAAACGTGCGCGAGATTAATTTCTTGTTGCCTGCCTCATTGATTTCTTCATGCATGAATTAATGACTCTGTAATTGGGTTTGAATCGGTATTGCGGAGCGTTAATGTGTGTACATGGGAAAAATGGAAATCTATGGGTCTGAGCGCGCACGCATCGCCCTCCTCCTCCCACCGCCTGAGCGGCATGTTAATGATGATGGCGACGGCGGCGCCTCGCACGCCGTGTGCACGCAGCTCGCTTGCGCGGTCGCCGGACCTGCTCTCCACCGTGCAGCTCTCTTGATAGTTAATCCCTCCTGTGTGGTAATGAGCTGAGGGAGCAGGCTGGAATGAAAGGAGAGCACCTCGTGCGGTTCAGTGCGGTGGCGGCGGCGGCGGTGGTGATGTCGGAGGGGTGGCGCCTCCCTCTTTGTTGTCTATACAGGCGTATGCGCATCTACACTCTTCAGCAGTTGGGCAGTGGATGGGGAGGGGGGGTGGATGAGGGGCGGCAGGGGAGGGGAGGTGGCGTGTGAGCTGGGGCTGGGGGTGGAGGGGTTAAGAAGTAATGAAGAGGAAGAAGACGAGCTCGACTTCACGCCAAGCTCTGCTTCGGCGTGAGCTGCAGTGCGCTTCGGGAGTGGTGCGCAGGAGGGCAGCCTCCAACAGTGACCACGGCGGACACGCCCGCCCGCTCGCTCCGGTGCACCCGGACCCTCCGAACCTGCCCCCCCCCCCAGCTGATGCTTGGCTGCCTTGTTAACTCTGCAGTGTTAAGTCAGCACGCCCTCCAAGGAGACCGCTGCTGCTGCTGACTTGGCGACATCCACGCATGCAGCCAGTGGCTCGCACTCGAGGAATCACACACACACACACACGCGCACACAGACACACAGACACACAGACACACACACACACACACACACACACACACACACACACACACACACACACACAC
>JASSRZ010000053.1:19117637-19134078 GCA_032164315.1 Malacoctenus gilli | reverse complement strand
ACACACACACACACACACACACACACACACACACACACACACACACACACACACACACACACACACACACATCTTCCTTCCTCCTGAGTCAACAAGTTGGTGACTTTGCCCGCGTGTTTTCGTCTTGTTGTCGCAGCCGGGCTCCCGTCCAGCTTCCACTCAGGATGTGACAGCGATTGGCTGCTTTCCTGTGGACACACGAAGACAATGTCGGCATGAGTGGCCATTAACCTCTGAGCCGCATTCATAAAAAAAACAAAACAAAAACACGGCAGCTCGGCTTCCACAACATGTTTGCGGAACGCGCTGCAGGATGACTTTCACAGCAGACGCAGGCCGTGCCTCCTGCACCACTTCCTCTTCCTGGTGTTGTGTAAACAGATGATGCAGCAGGGTTATCAAGTTCTTACTCCAATTGATGGCTACATGTTGTTTGTGTTGCGAGCAGACTGTGTTTTCACCTCACTGTGCACAACACAAAGATAATCTGCATGGAAAGCTGCTGGTGTGTCACGTCGCAGATATTTCTGTTATTTTCAGTGTCCACTGACTGAGCTGCAAGGATTAAAATTCTGGTGCGCAAGTCCTGAAAGATTTGCCTCCACACAGCAAATGCCAGTCTGTTTTGACAGACAAATTAGGTCCCGCCCACTCAGAAATCCTCATTTTCTGTGAACACAATACGGCATCCCAAAAGCACTGAAAAGAAAATGTATGTCCGGTTGTTGTTGCTGTAGCAAGAAAAAACACAACAGGGAAGAAAAAATGGAGCTGACATAAACAAACGGTACACAGCCAATGAGCTGGCAGAATCAGGGAGGAGGAGGAGGGCCAATAGTAAAACTGTTATTTCTACGAAAACTCAACTGAGAGGACTATTTGTTCTTCAAGGCTTTTATTTTTTATCATATTTTAGGCATTTGGAAAAAATAGTTGCTTTTTTTATAAATAATAACCCAAGTAGCCTTTTGTGATCAACAGGAATAGCTTTACATCATCTTGCATGCATTCTTGAAGGATGACTTTTTCTTTTCGTGACTCATCCTTTATTGATCCTCCAGGGAAAATGTTGTACTCTTTATTTAACCAGTCCTGTTGATAGTTAACCTCATCTAAAAATGCTTGTACCAGTGTGCTGTTGCTATGTAGCACTAGTTAAGGGCCCTCGCTCAAGAGCTTGACCGGGGTGGAGGCAAGCGGTCACCTCTCACTTTCCCCACCTTTGTACAATTGACCAACATTGACCACTGGCATTCACCACATCTGGGTCCAACCTCTGGTTTTTCCACTGCGCAGTGTGCCTCCCGGTAGCGTCGGGGTTGCTGTTCTCGGCTCTCTCCGGGCATGTCCAATTCCACCTGTGTGAGTTCCACTGTGAATCATTTAATTGGAAAGTACAACACAGTTCAAATGAGTTCGCTCGTCCTCCCAATCAATTATAAGTCACAATAGGCTTGTGGTCATGACGATGTTTATTGTTATTATGGCTCGACTGACACAACAATCTCCCACTGGTACATGATGTTAATGCACCGCCGGTTGTTTTGTGTGTTTCTGTGGTGGAGCTGGCCTGCACGCCCTCAGGAGCGACGGCTTTGTTAACATTCATGTTCCCATAGGCGTGATTTCTTTGGCCTGGGATGAGGCCAAACACTTTCCCCTCACTGCGGCGTTCCCGTTTCTAAACAAACAACAGGAAAAAGGAAATTTGCACACAATTTTATGTATATAAAGCATGTTGCGTCCGTGCCGTTGTGTTGCATGAGAGAACAAACACACATGACAATGAAACTTAGATCACCGATCATTAAAGCCGATGACGTCTCGCCGAA
Organism: Malacoctenus gilli; assembly: GCA_032164315.1. Lineage (NCBI taxonomy): Eukaryota > Metazoa > Chordata > Actinopteri > Blenniiformes > Labrisomidae > Malacoctenus > Malacoctenus gilli. The sequence continues at coordinate 19,132,246 of JASSRZ010000053.1, read as the reverse complement.
ACGATCCGCACCTCTTGTTTTTGTCTCGTTTTCGATAACAACCCATCACGAGGTGCAACTCGTGGCACCTGTGACGCAAACCTGTGTACCTGGTTTCCATCAGCAATGCCGAGCATTTGAAGCATGTATTGTTGTTTTGGCTCGTTTTTGTGATGCGCCGGATTCCAGTCAGTCGTGTTCTATTTTATTTTACCCGAGGATCTAATTTCAGTGTGCATGACTCATCACTTGTTTGTCTTTATAAAGCGACAGCAGCTACTCACTGAGGCCTTCCTGCTTTTGTCTGTAATACCTGGAATCGTATTTTTGTCCAAATGGAAGGAAGCTTTTGAAAAGAATGAGTCAGACATGGACTTTTGACTCCTACTTGGGACTAGTCAATTGTAAATATACCTCTGTATTTATGAGACTTTTTCAGGAGAGATCCGATCCCAGATTTGAGCCTAACTTCGTGTCTGCTCTCAGGTGAGCCAGTTCGATTCCAGTCAGGCTAAGCAGATACATGCAACAATAGTATCGACTATCAACTGCATTGTAGACAATCTCGATTGGACCACACTCTACATGCACTCGCATGCAAGTCCAGTTTCAGTCGGACGAAAGGCAATAACTCGACTGCATCAAAATGTACCGGCCCGACCGTGAGCCGACGGCTCTCGCTGCTCGGCCATCATGCGGCACTGCGAGTACTCCGGTTTGTTTTTACTGTGTGTGACACTAATCTTGATGGAGCTGATTTGTTAATAAAACGCCATTTCAATTTGAGAACCTATTAGTGGGGGGACAAAGCCTTGGCCAACGCCATATGAGGCATTTGCACGGTTCATTACCTCCCCCACCCCCACCCGCCCCGTTCCTACACTTTCGCAGCCCCTCTTTCACACCTGAAGCTGTAAGCTCAGTAGGCAGAACATGAGGAGGGAGGAGAGGGCAGGGGGCTTGAAGAGGGGGCGTGTTGATATTCCTTGCATGGAAGTTAAAGGGTTGGGGGGGGTGGGGGTGAGTTATTGTCTGTGAGGGAGAGAGAGAGAGAGAGAGAGAGAGAGAGAGAGAGAGAGATGCACAGTGTGAAAGCATGGAGCCGAGCTATTTTTAACTTGCCCAGGCAGCCTGATAGGGCAGGTCTATATATAGAGAGGCCGGAGCAGATCGGGTAACCGTAAGTGTGTGACTCTGTGTGTGTGTGTGTGTGTGTGTGTGTGTGTGTGTGTGTACTGTATCCAGGAGCCAACCGAAGTGACCGCTCTCCCCCAGCTGTAACCAGGATACTCCCAAACCACATACCCATCGGTTTGTATAGCGTTACTTGTCAGGCCTTCTTATCGAGATATCGCGTTACGTGGCTCCTCCGTCCAGGCCGGACCATCAGAACTAAGTGCCTGACCCATTTGTAACACGACACCGTAAAACCTTATCCCGTCCCGGAAAATCGTGCGGTCGGTAAAGGAGAGGATTGGATGAATGCTACGTGGTTTCGCATTTGTTCCTCGCAAGTTGGGTTAAATCCCACAAGTGAATTGAGTTCTTCAAATGCAATAGAACAAGAACACCCCCCCCACACACACACACACACTGTGTAATGGTAACACTGATGGTAACCCATCTAATCCTGTTTAAGCCATTTACTCAACACATGGAGACACGTAAAAGTGTCGAGTTACTCTGGTTGAGGGAGTGCTGCACACATTCACGTCGTAGTCCAATCAGACCCCTCAAAATCAACCAGGAAATGTCTTGGGTCCACCCACAGTTTGGACTTGCCACACAATGTCTTCCTACAAGGCTTGAACCTAATCCGGCCCCATCAGCCCTGCCAGTAAACGCTCTCCGGAGGCCTGCTGCCACTTTTATAGCGGTGACACAATCGGCAGGTGTGTGTGTAAATAGCAGGCGAGGGGGTGAGCCACGGGGCAGCTGCCGGTGCGGTCATTTGTTGTTTCAGGTGTTTTGACAGTCGGACGGCGAGAGCATCAAGGGCCAGCTGAACATTTGTCCGGACACATCAAAGCCCGGCACGTACTGTATGAGCTCAGCTGCAGTTGTGGTGTCAACCTCACCCCCAACTCCCCCAAACCCTGCCGACAAGAAGCGTATTAGGACACGCGGTGAAACAAGTCATTGTCAAGTGCGGTCAAACTGTCAAACTGAATTTAGCACGGTGGCTCCAAATCTTTTTTGGTTTCTCTGCAGAGGAAACTCCCAGAATGCTTCAGTGACGGTCTCAGAAACCCCCCTTCTGATCTACCCTCACATGACAGTGAAGACAAATGCGAGAGGACACACCCAACCACTGCCAAAAGACAAAATCAGGACCTCCAAACGTATTCTAGATTCCTGTGATACGTGCGGACATCATTCAGTCAGGTATTTCCATCACTTATTCATCGCACATCTTGGATTGCAACTGTGTGAAAGTATGTGACAATAATTGGAATTGACGATGCACCTTGAGATGGAATGTTATGATGATGGGCCGTACACAGGAAGTGAGGTCCAGCCACCTAGCCGAGAGCCGAGAGCGGTTTGTTCCAGCAACATGTAGGTGCCACTCAAGGGGCCGTAGGCTGTCATGTCAGCTACATGCGAGCTCTAATGTTCACTGACAGCCACTTATTCACTTTTTTTTCAATGACCCCCCCCTCGCACCCCCCCCCCCTTCCCTCCCCTCCCTGCCTATTCCCTAAGGAAACAAACTGGGTTTGTTTGGACACCGAATAACACTTTCTTCACACACTTGATATCTGGTCCTGCCAGGCATCCTTGGAGGTCCAAATATTCGCTGAGCATACCAAATGTCATCGCAGATTTGTCCGGGACTCTCTTGGAAAAGAGATTTGTGATCCCAATGAGTGCTTCTTGATGAAGTTTGCCTGATTTCCAGGTAACTGGCAAGCTCTTGTGACTGTTGTTTACAAGCCTCAGGATAAACTGTTTGTGAGGATACTTGTCGGTGGGTTTGTTTAGCATCAACCTCCAAACTCATATCGTCGGCTCACCGTAATAGGCGTCGTGTTTAACGGCTATCAATCAAGAGAACTATGAAGCTTTCAGAAGATGCTACGATCATTTTAAGCTCCCGGCTTGTAGAGGAATCATTTATTATTTTCCAATTTTCCTTCCTCTATATTTTTCCTTCGAGCTGCCACTTACAGGCTGGCATCTCTGGTGGCTGACAGGCTCGTATCGGCCTTGTTTGCACGTTATTTGAAACGAATACGACAGTAACCACGCGTGTCTCCATTAAACTTTACGTGAATGACAGGAGCCCCGCCCCCCAAAGAGACTCTTGGAATATTTGTAGGTGGTTTAATGTCAACCACTCCCCTTGTTTTAAGACACACACTCTCCACTCTAAGGTAGTGACTGGGGCATTAATCATTCAGTGCATAGCCACTCTTCTTTAGTGTGTGTGTGTGTGTGTGTGTGTGTGTGTGTGTGTGTGTGTGTGTGTGTGTGTGTGTGTGTGTGTGTGTGTGCGTGTGCGTGTGCAGAGAAAATGCCACGGCTGAATATCAAATAACAGTCCTCCTGACCCCGGCCTTTTTTACATGAGCTCCAAAGGTCTCCTCCATCTGCATTATCACACCCCTCATTACTTATTCATCACCAGGAGTTACACCGTGACTGTGTGGCTGCTTTTGTGTGTTTGTGCATAAACATTTTTTTTTCATAAATCTACACATCTATATATTCACACACAGTATATAAGGGCATATTTTGACCTTATAAAGTGGAATGGAAAGAATTCATTCTGCACATTTATTGGTTCCCTATCTCACTTGGATTTGTTAAGTCACAACTTGGTCTTTAGATGCAAAATAGAGTCATTTGCATGCAAAAGTATCCCTAATATACAATATGGGAAGAGAGCAAAAACCTTCCAGAAACTAGTTCAGCCTGGTGGCCAAAAACCGCTTGAATCTAGTTACCTCGGGCTGCAATCAGATCAAATCTTTCTTTTCTGTTGCTTTTAACATGCAAATGCACTGCGACTGCTGTCGAGGTACCTCCATGCATTGAGCCAACGTCCTAACGTAAGCGTGTCAAACAGCAACGCGTGTCGGAACATGTGCCGCATAATTTGCAGAGAGAAAATTTGCAAGTAGACCTGTGAGCCGTTTGACAACTAACCCATTAACACTGTGAAAGCGTGGGATAAAAAAAAAAAAAAGGAAGCTAATAAGCGGGGTTGTTCCAACTCTTCCTGAGGGGATCATGAATGTCAGCCAGAAACACGTTTTTTGAATTCCTGCGCAATCGAATCCACACAAGCCGACGGCAGAGTGTGTTTCTTTCTCACTCCTGAAGGTGAACGTCGGAGCCAAAGGTGTGCGTGACGACGCTGCTTGTGGGCACCTCAAACCCTGAAATTTTGATTGTGACATACGTGGTGTCAGTGCTTGTCGGGGTGGAAGCAGCGGTGAGACTCGAAGAAAAGAAAACGGATTCAGGGTTTTGGAAATTATTAGTCACAATTAATCACATTGGAATTTTGATACAATGAGCAACATTGTTCAACTGAAATAGAATTTCTTCAATGATTGAACCAATGAATCGAAGAACGTTTGCTTTTAGGACCAAATCCTGCGATTTAATTGTTTTAAAGAAAATAGTTGGTGGTGGATTCCGCTCAAATGGCTTCTTCCTGCTTTGCAATTCCTGAACTATTGCGCGCTACAACTAATCTCTGATTTTACACCATCAGAGGTGGTTCCAGTTCGCCACAGTCCATCCCACCAGTGATTTTGCTCACTGCTTGCACAAGGACTAAAGTTGTCTTTAGCTGGAGTTCAAATGCTCAGTTAAATTGTGCAATTCTTTGTTGCATCCAACATCCATGTTGTGTCAACATTTATGACACTTCCTGAGTAGAGGAGACACATGAACGAGCTAACAAATGTCCGTTAATGAGTTTTCAGTATTTCCTGATGGAGAAACTCCTGATTTTAATTTTGCTCCTGAAAGCTCAACACTCAATGTAACATTTCATAACCAAACACACGCGACAAACGAGAAAAACTCTGCATTTTGATTGTCAAAAAACAGAAGTCTCTCCACGCAAAGAATGGCGCAAACTCGCGCGGTCAGCAGGTTCCTGATTCCTTTGAATTGAATACAACCCAAACGGCTTTTTGTCTCCTGCACAGAAATGCACCACGTTGTCATGCGACTTCCACTCGTTCGACTGCCGCCTCTTGTTGCGCTGCCAGGAGTTCACAAAGAGTCACTCGCCAGAGGACCATAAAGTTCAGCACATTTTGCAAACACACTCGAGCTAAAAAAAGGTTCAAATTTGTACCGCGTAAAATCGTTTTTAGAACGCTTTGACACACCCAGACTGGCATCATGTAGTATTGTCGGGTCTATCGATGCTGAAAGTCTTAATCGGGAGCAGAGACGGTGGTTCAAGCTCTGCAGGTGGCTGCATTCCCCTGAGTTCAACAGCAGAAAAGTCAGTGTTTACTCCTGCTGACTAAACCAGCACAGGGGCGTCGCCACTTGTTCCCAGCAAGTCATGGCATCGTTTCCCCCTCGCGGCCCGCGAACCGAAACATCTGGGCTAAACTCGGATCATCCCGGCGTTAAAAAAAACCAAAAAAAACAACTAAAGAAGCCGAGGCGCTACAGGCGGGCCGGTCTGCCGTTTTTTTCCCCGGCGCCGTGCCGCGCATGTGATAGGGTGCCTTCCAGCTGAGTGGCCAGAGAGATAAGCGCGGCGGTGGTGGTGGTGGTGGTGGTGGTGGTGTGTGTGGACTTGCAGGGGAGACACAGAGAAAGAAGCAGCGAAATCCGTCTGTGCAAGGTAGATAAGAGCAGCAGCCCGCGCGCGAGCCGCTCGTGCACCACGCACCCCCCTCCCTACCCCCCCCCCCATCCCTCGCCGCTTTCAGAACGCCGATTACCCGCCCCGGTCACGCCCTGTGCACACGCACAGGCGCGCCGCTCCCCCCTCGCTGACATTTCCAGCCCGTGGCCGCCTGGCCGCTTCAAAAGGAAGTCCTCCTGCGGATTTTTCCCCGCACTGACGGTCTCTGTCGCTCAAAAGGAGAAGCCACAAAGAGAAGAAGCGTCGCACACTCCGCGCGATTCGGTTTTATCGCCGGCTCCGCCGAGGACTGTCAGCGCCGATAAATGGGCGCGGATAACATCAAATCACACGCGGCGCACTACATGCGAGCGACATCAGGTTTTTCCGTATTCCATCAGTCAATCATGCATATGATGGGATTTTTTTTCCCCTCCTTGGGTCAGCTTTTATTTTTTTCCTCCCGACTTTGCCCGCATCGCTGCTGAAGAAGCTTCCCGTCCCTTTAAAAAGCTCGGCTTGTGCCCCTCTGAGAGAGTCCCGATCGCGAGCGTTGCATGCCCGTGTCTCCACCACACGCTGGCACGGCCAGCCTTTTTCCCCAACACGCGTGGCAATCCCTCCCAGTAATTTGCCCGGAGTGCATCGCTCGAGTGTGCACGCAAGCAGCTCAGTAACACGATGAGTTTGGCTCACATTAGCTCACGCACTGGAGCGCCTTTATTTTGCTGCATGCACTGGATAATGAGGCCGTGTGCAACACATGCGATGACACACATTTGGTCGTCTGTATCCAAAAGGAGGCAAAAGTACAAAATTGCAAATCACAATGACTGTATTGATGTTGGTGAAGCGTATGTCACATATTTAAGAAGTACGAGCACTGAGATGCATGTTGCGGTGTTTTTGGGGGACAAGGAAGTCACAACAGCAGCTTGTTTGCAAGAATCAAACCTGCCGATTGAACTTTTTTTCTCAGCAACATGTGAGAAAGTTTAGGAGGCTTTTATTTTGAAATGCCATCGATCACTGTGGTTGTCACAGTTGACTTTATTGATGATTAGGGGTTTTTTTTCCCCATGATGATCCCAACAGTGTAAATGTACACACTGCTGACATCATGTCCAACTCCTTTACGATGTGGAGCGGAGACATCAGCCCGACAAACCAAACTGGACCCGCTTTGTTGCGGCTGAGCTCCACACGCGCTCGCACGGAGATCAAAATCAGTGGAGAAACGTATAAATCATCTCGCAGCTTAGGACGGGAATCTAATCAAGAGGGCTGAATTTTAAAGCGGCACATTAATCCTGCGGGTGAAGCCGAGTGGAAGCTAAAAAAGCCCAATGTTTATTGACTTCTTCAAAGGAGGCTTTATTGTGGAGGACGAGCGATGTGCGGACAGATGCCCAGCCTGCTTTTGGAGGTGTTCAGAAAAAAAAAAGCAGACGCACCAACTTCCTCTTTAAAGTGAACAATTTATCCAAGAAATTTATACAGACTCGTCGTCAAGCCTCAAAGATGATCCAGGAGACCGACTTTTATTTTGAAGGCCTTTACTCTCGTTTGCAAAGGACAGCGGGCGTGTCTGTGTATTGGCTTCTGGCGAATCAGGGCGTGAGCAAAGCGGCCTCTCTGCGAGCCACTGAAGTGGATATTTGACTGATCAGTTTCACCCCAAGCATTGTTTTCTATTTGAACCCAATGAGCTGAAAGACGGACCTTTATTTTGCACCCTCCGCGCCTCCCCCCCGCTCGTTCGCTCACACCAGAGAGGCGGATATTTATTACAGGCACTAAAAGCCGCCCCAGATCACGACACGAGGCAGCGTGTTTTAATAAATCTATACATTTGCATAGGCAAATATCCTCCGAACATAAAGCATCTTTAAAACGTCAACCACCCCCCCCCCCGACCCACCCAGCCTCCAGCTGGGGGGCCCCAGCCGACTCCTCAACAGTCACAGTGAATCTCACGCTCCGCAGCCATCGCACACCGGGGAATCGTGCGTATGTGTGTGTGTCCACGCTTGAAACCTGCGCGGTTGAATTTGTGTGCGCATCTGTGTTGACGTGTGCAGCCCCCACCCCCATGCTCGCTCGCCCCCCCCCTTTTTTTTCCCCCCATAGCGTCAAAGTGGCCCACGTGGCCACGAGGGGGAAAGCCTGACGAGCTCCTCCAGAGAGCGAGAGACGGAACGGGGAAACACCAGCAGCATCACGGTGTTTCTGAACTGAAGGAGGCTGGAGGAGGAGGTGGCTTTTTTTCTCTCTCTCTCTCTCTCTTTCTTCTTTTTGAATCTCTGGAGTATCGCTTGACTGGAAGTGAAACCTTTATGTTGACTCCGTAGAAGAGCCGCCAAGGCACATGTTCGCAGTGATACTAAGCTGAGAGGTGGAGGGGAGGTCCCACGGAGGAGGATTTAAATGTTCCATGAAACTTCTCAGAACTTGAGCAGCGTACTTTTGCTCTCAGGTAAAGAAGTCACGTCACATATGGCACATTTACCAATGATCAGTCGTCGAATCGAGGACCTTTAGCCCAAAGCGTGTCAATTCACACCTCCCTCTCACTATGTCCATGTGTTCAAGTGCCCTTGAATCCTGAATGGACACTGAATCCTGAATGACCCTCGAGTTGTTTGTGTGTGTGTGTGTGTGTGTGTGTGTGTGTGTGTGTGTAGGCGGGGGTCGGGGGTCAAGGACTTACAATGTAAAGCCCTTCAGGAACTGATGCATGCAGTGGAGAAGCACAAGTAGAGTCCATTCGCCATTGAGTCCAAACGAAAGCTCAACCTTTTGTGTCAGCTTTGGGCTCCGCCTTTAATTCCGTTTCACACTGGAAGTCTATTTGCCAAATTATTGATCGCAGATACCGACAATTTAGCTGTTTGTCCAGCCACGAACCATTTCAGCCTCTGATCAAGGTGATGCAGCGCCTCAAGGAGACGTCCACCCGGACCGGGACACTCTTCCGTCCCTCCGAGGCGACTTCATCTCCTACTTTTGTCATCGTTGCCGTTCCGGGCGTTGATGCTCCTGTAGGATGTGAATTACCTGTCAGATCTATCGGATCAGAGTTGACGGCTCACCAATTGGAGAGGACGACTCTTTTTTTTTCTCAACCTTAAAAAGAAAAAAAGGAACGAAAGGTGATGGATGACTGCGAAAAGAGGGAGAGGCGGAGGATGGGGAGTTAAGGAAATTAATGGGAAAGGGAAAAATTAGATGGAGGTGAGACGACCGGCTGAGCAACAAGGGACAGGCGTGTCAAAGAAGAGTTGAATGGGGGAGGGGAAGATGAAGAGGAAGAAGATGGAAGGATGTGGAAAGGAAGGAGGGGGGGAGGGGCTGGAAAGAGAAGAGGGGGTGAGGGGAAACCAGGAAGAGAGAGGGGGGGGACTGGTACAGAGCAGCTGCCGCTGAGTTATAATTGCTTCAATTAGCTGATAGGGCTGCCACGGCAACAGTGTTTGAGTCGTTGCCATGGCGATCCGGTTGCGGCGTCTTTCCCTGAGGTGGGGGAAGCTGCCGATGAAGATGATGATGCTGTTGATGATGCTGATGATGATGACAGCTCCGAGAGGTGAAGGGGTTGAACGCAGAAAGGGAAGATGGCTGCGAAGGGGGCGGGGGGGTGAGAAAATGAGGACGAGAAGGCGAGAAATGAAGGGAGAGCGGAAAAAAAGGATAATGTATAGAAGGGGAACGTAAAGTGTAATCAGGGATGGAGGAGATTACTGCGCGATTGTTAATGATGAAAGCCATTGTAAAGAGGTGGCACACGGAGAGAGAGAGAGAGAGTAATGGATGGGAAAAGTGGCCGTGCAGACGAGCAGAGAGGTGGGAGAAAATGGGGAGAGACCGTCGAAGGGGGAAATCAATTGAGTTCTCGGAGAAATATGAAGCGAGAAAAGATGAGGAAAGAAGGGATCGGGCTGGAAACAGATTGCCACGCAGATGGAAATAATAAAAACCACCGACTGAAATGAAAGTGATGGAAAAAGGATAAAGGAGTCAATAAATGGGAGAAGAAAAAGACGCTGTTGGGCCTGGAGAGAGGGCTGGGTGACTGAGGGAGCACAAAGAGGGAGAAGAAAGCAGACGATATGAGAGCAGAGAATGGGAGAATGGAATGTAAATTGAGAGCATTAAAGAGGAAGGAGGAGAGCGGGAGTTGGAGGTGCTCGGCGAAACTGAAGAATGATGCATCGGGACTTCATTGTTGTCTCCGCGTGTCTCTTTCTGTGCAGAAGGTAGCGCGTCTGAGGGACACCGGAATTCCAGCATGGCCGCACAAAGGCAAGAAGCACGAAGCCGATACGGTCCGTCCTCGTGCTTTCAGACTCTTTACGAGCGAACGCTTTGAAGCGAAAGCTGAAGACAGGTGTTTGTTTTCGGGGCTTCTACTGTTTCTCCTTCTCCAAGCTGTTTGTTTTAAGTTGCTGTACCCGCTACACATGACGGACGGAGTCCGGTTCCAGTCGGACTGAGCTGCCGACATGCATCGGAACGTCCCGTCTCAAGCTGATGCTCGACTTTCTAAAAGACGCCGTGCGAACGGAGCAAAGGACGGTCCTGTCCTCGCAGCAAATCGAGTCGAGAATGATGGTCCAACATCAGCATCATCCGGTAATTGAATCTCAGGGAAAAAAAATCTATGATTTCCACGTGGGTTGTGTGTTGATGAAGTCCCCAGAGACATTTTGATGCTGCTATTTATACAAGCGGCGAGTGTCATAGACGTTGTTTCGTTTACGTCTTTCAGACCTTCACAGGTGACGTCTGAGCATCTGATCAGAACAAATTCTCCAAGACCTCTGCGCTGTCTCGCTTAGCGATGCAGCAACTGAGGGATATTAAAGGTGAACTGGGCTACAAGGGCTTAGTGGGGTCTCCCGGGGGGGGGATGGGGTAGGTTATTCGGTTCGATCCCCTCCTGTTGTGATTGGCTAACTGGGGCTGGCAACCCTGCGGTCGACCGCCCGCCTGAGGAGCAATCTGTCACTCTCGCTGATCCTGTGAAAGATGCATGATAGGCGGCCAGACAGCAGCTGTAATGCGGGAGCGAGTGCGCACGTGCACGCGCGCGCGTGTGTGAGAGAGTGACTGCCGAGTCCGATCTCCCAGGCAGGGATGGTCGCACACACGGTGTCACGAGCCAAGTGTGTATCTGCACCAAAATGGCTCTACGCGCGTGCGTGCGTGCGTGTGTGTGTGCGCATGTTCTCCTGCTGCCAAACAGCGGGTGGTGCCACCACCGGCCTCACCAAATCACTCCATCCTCAGTCGCGTCAGGGGGAGCGGGCGCAAGATGGCGAGTTGGCAAAGATACACACGCCGCTTCCCTCTATATTCATGAAAGGCCATCTTTTCACAGCCGACAGGGTCTCGCGCTCTGTTAGCCGCGTGATTTATCGGCCTGCCACGCCTGAAGGATGGGGACGGGGAGGGAGCGGCGGTGCAAACCGCTGAGCGGGCGTATACGCTCGGAGCGGCGATGAGCCGCTCTGAGCTCTGGAGCTGCACACACACGCACACACACACACACACACACACACACACATTCAGAGCAGTGTGCCACACCCCACTAGAGTCAGTGTAATGTATGGTCTCCCCCGATCTGACAGCTCCATGGATTTAAATCAGCCTTAATATCCTCCTTTGACTGATCACAGCACACCAAAAGGGGGTGAGACTGGTGTGTGTGAGGGAGTGTGTGTGTGGTTCTCTCCACGTCCATGGTCGAGCCGATCATTTTGACAGGTGTTATGTGTGTAGATCAGGTGCCACGTATTAATTCGGCGCTAGTCAAGCCCCCCCCTTCCCCCTCCCCTCGCCAGGGCGCGCAGCCAATCAGGATCTCCCCGATCCTGATCCAGGCCCTCATGTTTTATCCCCCACATAAAATGTCATGCGATGCTTAAAGGTCTCAATTACAGTGACACTTCTCATGCACAAGCACACAAATCACATGCGCGCGCGTGGGGGGGTGGGGTGGGGTGGAGGAGGCGGGGGGCGGGGGTAGAGGCCCGCTCATGGCTCACCACCAGGATACGGGTGGGAAATATACAGGGTCTTCTACATCAGCTGTTGGAGGTGGGCAAGAATGGCATCGTGTGAGGCGGAGATCTCCCAACACCTTGGACCCTAACTGCTAGGCAATGGGGGCAATGGGGGGGGGGGGGTCCACACTGCTTTCAAAATAAAACCAAATATTTACAAAACTTGATAAGAACTGCTGGTCAATTAAGGAGAAAAAATGACACACAAATTGTACCTTTCCCCTGAGCAGCGTTGACCTTGACCTGGCCTCCTAGAAGGAAATGTGTCGGTCCGATCAGCTGTGCGAACCGCTGCTCCGCCCAGCCACCCTCCACCGTCACTCGTCACCCGTTACTTTCCAGACTTCCAGCCTGGGGTCTTGCTGTTGGACTCAAAACAGGCATCCTGAAGCTGCCGACTTATGACTGACAACAGCAGCCTTTTCCTCATTTTTCAGTCAATGTAGCCCTGTTTTTACCCAGGAACATATTTGCAGAACTTTGTAACAGGTACTATCTGTGTTTGAAACTGCGGGCCAGATAATTTGGGTCTTTGTCATGATGTGCAAACATCCTCCAAGATAAACAGGGTGAGTTTTGCGCGGTGAAGTCATCGGGACCTTGGATCGGGGAAGTTTGCTGTCAGGAGAGCCGGCGGGAGTGCGAGAGCCGGGGTGAAAGAGCGCGGCGATCCTCGGAGGTGTTATTGTGTTTTTAGTGGTAAAGTGAACAGAACGATCCGTTCCAGAGAAATGTCAGAGCTAATCTCATGGAAAGTGGGCAAAAAGCTTGAAGGGGAAGAGAGAAAAAACAGATGCGGGACGGAGCTCTCTCTCTCTCTCTCTCTCTCTCTCTCTGAAGGGCAGTAAATTGCTTGAAAATGACTCTTACGTATGACACATAGTGTCAAACTAAAATCGCCGTGATTTCACATAACTTTTCGAATGTGTTTCGTGAATCTGAAACTCTTTGCTGTGTTTTACAATGTAACATTTACAGGTTACTCCTGTGTGTGTGTAACAGTTGAGATGTAGCTCTCAAAAAATGACGAGCACAATTGCTTTTTCTTCCTTATGCGACGCTCATGTGCATTTGCTGAGTTCACGTTGACGGCGATTCCAGTTAGGCATCATGGATATGAGGCTCCTCTGGCCTCTAACGCTAACTGTCGACTGCACCGACTCGTGTTCTGCTCACGTCAGTTGCTGGTTCATTGAGAGAAATGGCGCCATAATCATTAGCACCGGAGACCCCGCCCCCTCGTGTCTGTCAGCCGTGTTCCAGGTTATGAGGCTGAGCTGACATCTCCATCATCAGCGTGCTTCTAAATAGAGAACAACTGGCCATGAATCGCCTTCTTCCTCTATTAATTATCATCAATAATGCCTCCCTGCCCATTTATCCCTCGCATGCATCCACACAGCCCTTCCCCCATCACCCACACACACACACACACACGCATGCACGCACACACACTTTTCCATCCTTCTCCCAATGCTCATTTCACCCTCCCCCCCTCCTCGTTCATCATCACCCTCTCCATTACTCGTTCTCTTCAACTCAACCACTTTTGCCCACACCACCATCGTCCCTCCCCCTCCTCCCTCCCTCCCTCCCTCCCTCCCTCCCTCCTCACCCTTCACTAGCACTTTTATCAAACCCAATCTGACTACACCAGCATGATTCGCTCTCCTCCAGGGGTCTCCCTGGGAGCGGCATCAGCGGCCGTCCTCACTGGAAATCCATCGGAGGAAAAAAAAACCCACCGTCTTGATTGGCGCCCAGTAGGCTTTTTTTTTTTCAGAATTCCCATCCAATCACGTCGAAGTGGGCGTCCGATTCCACCAAAGACGGCCTGCTGCACAAGCTGCATTCGAAGGTCATCATATGGCCTGTTTTGTCCCCCCCCCCCTTTTTGGCGCTGTATTAAAAAGAGCAATCTTTCTAACAACAGGCGCAGCTGGTCGGGTGCGAATATTTAAAAGTGTCTGAGGGACGCTGAAACAACAGGCGCGCACCAAAGTGCCTTTAATGCATTAGAAAGATTGCTTTTGGGAGCAGAAAATATAGAAAAATGACATTGTGTTGGGGGTTGCTGCAAAATGAAGTGTACTGTTGTGAAAAATGGCCCATTGTCAGCAAACAGACTACATTGTTGCGTGTCATCAGGTATGATGGATGAGCGGCCGGGCGCGTCTTATCTTGACAAATTTGCTGCACTTCCAGCGGCATGATGGAATATCGGGCGGGCGCGGCCGCAGACGGGTGCGCGGGGCTGCGCCGAGGAAAAGCGCACGGCAGTCAATGCAGCGGGGAAACGTTTCCATCACCTCGCGGGACGGAATATTAAATGGATTCATCACGAGCGTCCCCGCGCGCCGTCCGTTCCCGTCGCGTCTCGCTTCTTTTTCCACACCGAGAGCGCTTCGTTTCCCTCGCTCGCACGGAATCCCCCCCTCTGGTCCTCTCGGGGCGACGTGTGCATGGACCGGGGATCAAGCGTGACTTTAGGGGATGTGGAAGGAGGAGGGGGGGGGGGAGTGGCTGTGGAGTTTGCAGGTGGTGACCCCGCCCCTTTCCCCCCAGGACTGCACTCACTCACACACATGGAAAGACACGCGCACACCTTCACAAGGATTCCTGATGGCTGCGGGAGGGGCGGGGGGGGGCTGTCAGATAACTCTTTTCGCGGAGCGGGGCGGGGCGGGGGGGGGGGGGGGGGGGGGGGGGGGGGGGGGGGGGGGGGGGGGGGGGGGGGG
>JASSRZ010000053.1:19091469-19101745 GCA_032164315.1 Malacoctenus gilli | reverse complement strand
CCACACTGTCCCGACAGGTTGCTCCCCGTGTCAGGTGCCACATGCAGATGTTGCCCTGTGGGATGTTACCCATCCAGAGGGGGTTCGCAGCCCAACGGGGGGGGGCCGGCTGCGACTGACGAGTGAGTGGAAAAAGTGAGGGAGAAGTTTGTTTAATCAACGGACAGATGGTTGAGTGATGGAGTCGTTGGCTCGCTCAGACAGCCTGGCGGAGTTGGCTGGTGGTGCGTCCCACCCGGGCAGCAGTGGCGAGGTTTCGGAAGCAGCAGGTTGAGCTGCTCGTCTCGTTGTTGCGTGTCAGAGTCCCTCATCAGGGACTGATAATCAATGGACAAGCTCGATGTCCAACTGAGACGTCCTGGAAGTCAGACGCGCCCAACCTTGTTTCCATGGTGAGTCCTACCTCAGCAGGAGCTGTGGACCCGCTCCAATTTTGATTTCCCAGAACCTTGCAGTGAAGCCAAATAAATTAAAATAAACTCTCTCAAAAAACCTCTTGGTTCGACAGAACGATATTGAAATAACTCGGTTTTGGACAACCTCAGCGCAGGCGAACGTCTCGGGCTGCCTTGTGTCCTCTGTCCCCATCAACAGCTTCAACGGCTCCTCGAGCTGAAGCCGCCTCTCACCGCTGAAACTTCGGTGCATGCGGCTTGACTTTTTTTGTCCCAATTTGTTCCCATTAGCACAGCCGGCCGTTTTTCCATCAAGACAACTCGACTCGCTTCTTCTCCTGCGTCGGCGCTCGCGACAGCCACCGGCTGCAGATCTCGCGCTTCAACGTGGCGCAGCCTCTCATCCCTCTCTCCTCTCCTCTTCTCGTTATCTCAGGAACCCTCCAGGAGCTTCTTCTTCAGATGTCCCACAGATGCTGGGGTGGCGGAGCGGGTCGCTTCCCCCCCCCATGTGTTTTGGCAAGACGCTTTCGTTAGAGTTCTACCAAAATGTGGTGTAAAATCCTGCATAATTGCCCGGTTGAGTAATGATGTATATGACATGTTGGAGACATGGTGCATTGCAGCATGTGGTCTGTGTGGGACATTCAGGGAGCACAGTTCAGATTCCATCTTTACATACAAGTTTACGTGATTAAAGACGATACAAGTAAATATTGTTTTGTTTTCATATTTGTCAACAAACAGCCGCTGCGCATTCATATTTGCAAGATAAACAGATACCAATAAAAAAAACAACCATAACTGACATAAGGAAGCAAAACGAAATAAAAACAAATAGATACAAAACTACTACAACCTTGATATGTGGACCCAGTGAAACAATGGGTGTGAAAACTGTTGTAATTTCACACCCACATACAATCAGGTCCCCGGAGCATCCATGGTGTGAGTGCTGTCTTTGATTTGATCCCTCTGAGATAAAAACTCCTTCAGCAGGACTCGTACGTGGACCACAAGGCTTCAAATTGAAATCTTTTGGCTATTTTTATTCTTACTTCAACTTTCTTACTTCACAAAAAAACCACCCACCAATCGGATGCTTATAGAGGCCTCTGGTCAAATCAGGAATGCTATTGTCAACATTAGTGTTGATGTTGAAGCGTCATATTAAAGGGCCCATTTGTTGTCTCACCGGCTGGCTTAAAAGCCAGTCTGGAGCTCCAGAGGAGGCGCCCACACTCAGGCAATTACAAGGGGTGGGGGGGCAAGAAGGAAGAGGAGTGAAAGACATACGAGCTGAGAGAGAGAATAGAGTACCGAGAATCTAATATGCGTCTATTAGGGGTGATTAGGTTTTGAAGGCTGCAGCTCGGATCGTGTGCAGCGCTCCGGCGCTTGACGCTGTCCTCACACGAACTTTATGTTGGCCTTCTTCCTCCGCCTGAGTTCCGGGCAACGGTCAGGCCCTCCTTTATTTCATCCGTCTCCCTCACTGCGCTCATCACTCGGATGATTCACCGTGCGTGTTGGAGGGGGGGGGACCCTGCTGCGTTGTTGGCTCCGGCTGATGTGTTTTTGAGGGGTTTTTTTTGTATCTTTTAGCAGAGGAAAGTGTTAATCACGTGTACTCGCTGGGAGCTGCGCTGTGGACGGACCGGGTCGCTCATGAACAACAGCCTCGGCCTGGCTTGTTCCATCGACAGCTTGAGCATACGTGTGACTTTCAGCTCAGAAAATGGGTGAACGAGGTCTCCGGCTTTGGCAACCCACAATGTACCTGTGCGCTTTTAGGCCCTTTCTCATGATTAGAGAGGTCATCAGAAGCTGGGCTTCGCCTGTGGACCCGCCCCCAAACCTGGCTCCAGGGCAGGACTTCAGAGTTGACGTCCCAGACTTTGGTTTTGAGTTCAACTAGAACATTTTCGGAAACGTAATGTCAACGAGGCGACAATTTTTAGATGTGGTTCGTCCTGTGCGTGGATTCGCTCATGGGGAGCGTGTAGGGATGTAATGATCAGCTAAGATCAGGCAGTGTTTCCACCCTCAAGGTACTGGAACTATGAAAGTACTTTGAACCAACACACTGACGAAACTTTGTCCAGATTGTAACCACATAGTACATATACCACACATTCACCATGTTGTTGTTATTTAAACATATTTTTGTTTGTTTTTTGAAGAAAAACAAGGCAATTCATCACATCAAGTGAATTGTTCGGTTTCCACGAAAAGAAAGTACTGTCGTTTTTTGGATCGCAAACAGTTGGGGGAGTACGGTGGGAGCAGCGAGCACAAGCTTTAGTGGGCAGCTTCACCACCACAAGCTGCGAAGTTTCTGTGGCCGCTTCTTTGAAAGCAGGAGATGTGGACGACCCCCCCCCCCGCCAAAAAAAACCCGAGACCACAGTTTCACAGTCCTCGCTTCCTGTCAAAATGTGCTCGTTTGTTTCTGTTCTTTCATCTCTCACTTTTTCCTGTAACTTTGACCTTAAAGGGTTTTTTTGGGGGCGGGAGGTTGCTGCGCGGAACTGAGCCTGAATCTTCTCACAGACTGACCAGAAAGGGGTCACGTGGCCACGGTCAAACGTGCCCGTTGAGGAGCTGCCGGTGGGCCAAATGTCAGCCGAACGCCGCGCCGTTTCGTTTTCGAGAAAACTTGTGTGCGCGATGCCATTGCGCTGCCAAATGATGTCCTCAAGCCCAAGCAAGTGTTTGCAATAAAACAAATGAAAAATGAAATCGCACTAATCCGTCGTATGACTGACAATCAACTATAAACCTGCCGTCACTCCCTATTATGCCATGATTCACGTCTGGCTGTTGCACTACAAGGGTTCTGTTCAGGCAGGTATTCAGCGGCTCCAGTGTGAAATTCTCCCAGGCTGCTTGGAACAGAGGGGCTTTCAGCCCCAAAGCAGGCAGTGGAAAATCAAAGGGTATTTTGCGAGCTCCTACATTTCCAAGCGGCCAAAATCTCTCTTTCAGCGGCTCCGGCGCCAAACGGAGCGCTGAATCTGTTGCCGTGGTTCCTGACGCTGTACTGTTGCCACGCTGGCTGCTGTCCCACTACTATCCTCTCTTCGTTCCAGGAAGCAGAGGGTGGGAGGAGGACGAGGAGGAGGGGGCGGGGAGGGGGGGGCGGTTGGGTTGTGCACCAGATCTAGTTTTATTTTAATTGTCATTTTCTTGTCACTCAAATGTAATTAGTGAATTTCATTTGGAATGATCCGGCGATCGGCGTGGAGGAGCTGCACTGAATCCGGAGGCCCCAAAGCCCCAGAGCTCATTTGCTCGTCAGGAAGTGTTGGCGTTAACTACTTTACAACCAGCTACCGGGAGTTGGTCACCTTCTGGGGCGGCTTCCACACCCGCTCTGGTGACCCAAATAAGGCAACCGGAGCAGGCCGGGAACGCCGACTCCTGCCTCACGCAGCGGACTTGTCATGTCGCTTTCGTTGACGATCACGTACCACTTGAATGCTGGCGGCCCGGACCTTGTGCGACACCCTTGCGCGAATATGGTGCAGCACTGGAGCACATTAGAGCGACATTAGAGCACCTGAAATGTTGGTTGCACGTGTGGCTGTTTAAAACTAAAAATGTGTGGTTAATTAAAGCAGGCCGGGCAAAATAAACGCCCGATCTGGTAGCAGGTACCATCGAATCGTGTAAAAGCATAAAAACAAGAGGAGAGTTAATTAGAGCCGAGTCCCCTGAGAGTCCTTGCAGTTTTCAGAACTCACACGAAAGGCAAAGATTTTGGAACCCTGGAACCAGCTCCCAGATCTGGCAACCCATGAAGTCTCTGCTCTGCAGTTCCGATGACTGGATTCTCCCCTGGACCGGTGACAACATGGGGCGTCAGACTATCGAGCCTCAAACCAACCAAAACTGCAAAAAAATCCCAATATTTGACCGGTTTTCTGCCTGCACCTTAGGTGCCACCAGGGTAGCTTTTCGTCAACACACCTTCTTGCAAAAAAAAACATCGAAATAGAAGCGGTGTTTCATGTTAGGAAGCCATTTCTTGTGTGGGAAGGCCAGCGTAACGCATACATGATGACAAAATGAACCATATGCAACAGAAGAAGTCTTCCTATGGGCTGCACACGTTGGCGCTTTAATTCTTAAGCATTTCTCGATGGTAATAGAGGGCTTGGAAGTGTAAAGCTTGACCATCGCTGCCCCGATCAGGACTGGTTGCAACATTGTGATCCAATTTCGTTCTTGAGGCGCGTTCTTGTTGCGTTACGTGCATTAAAGATGAAGCAGGTTGCCAAAACCTTTCGTAGCGCTGAGGCGAAAGTCTGCCGCACTCATTGTTTTGACTCCCTGTGAAACCAGCTGCGCTGTTTTTCTCGGTATTTGGTTTCGGTTGAAACGCCGCATGTAAATCGGCCCGCGTTCAATCGTTCGGCTGCATCTCGCGACAAGTTCCTGTGCGGTTTCACAGTCGCAGGGGTTAATTTGGTTGACTTGGCGATGTCTGCCTGCCGTACGAGCATCCATTATGCAGGCCTCGCGGCGTCTTGCATCTGTAACACGTCTCCCGCCGTACACATCGCCGACGACGTCCCAGTTCCAAAGGCTCGGGCATCTCGCCACATGAATAAATAAGCGAACATGCGTGTCGCCATCGAGGAACATCCGCGCCACTTGAATTAATTTTCAAACCATCGGGAACACATAAAAGTCAGGGCGCACAATACGGTGGAGGGAGCGCGGCGAGTGCCGGGCCTGGCCGGGCCGCTCGCGCTCCCTCGCCGTCGAGGCGTACGAGGGAGCGTACGCACTCGGAGTGACGGGCGAGCAGATGGTGGTGGCAGGAGAAGAGAGGCAGCGAGCGGGCGAACAAACTCTACGAGACCGGCGGAGCAGATGGAGACAGACGAGAGGAAGGCAGAGTCATTTAGGGACGGCGAGAAAGTGAGCAAGGGGGAGACGGCGAGCGAGAGGCAGAGAGCGAGCAGACGAGTGTATTAGAAAACCACTCAGCCGCTTTAGACAGCTTGTAATAACAGGCCGCAGAAACCAGCAGCACAGTTCAGCTCAGGTAACGGCTGCTACAACTAAAATTAAGACAACAGAGCAGCAGTGGCGCTCGTGTGTGTGTGTGTGTGTGTGTGTGTGTGTGTGTCTGCGTGAGTCTTTGCTATCTTCACGGGGATCATAAGCTTGAACATCACAAATTTAGATGAAGACGGAGTGGTAAAAGCCCAGGCGGTATTAGACAGGCTTCAGGGGGGGTTGTTGATTTCCCTTATTTGGGCATAACAGCTTCTCGCCAGTTTTAGCGAGACAAGTTTCTGTCTACGTCAAATATGGCGCTGGAACCGGCGGACCGATTCGCCGTGTCGGTGTGGATTGGACCAAAGAAAAAGACAACGTTCGTGTTCCTGGAGCCCAACTTGCGCTTTCATCTCATCTCAACTTCTCCAGGTCTGAGAGTGCCAGGCCTGCGTCCTTCGTCCGCCCACTGATGGGCTGCAGGAGGTGATCCCAGCTGCCATTGAACACAGCACGCAGTGGCGACAGCGACGCGCCTCGGTGGCCGTCGATGGTTCCGTCCCATCTGGCCCCATCCAGACACGGCACCCCTTGAGCTCGCCCCCACCTCGCGAGCACCCCTGCGTCGCAGCTCTTACTGTGTGAGGGTGTGAATGCTTTGATGAGTGAACGGGTGAATGTGACTCATCAGGAGAAGCACGTTGAGTGTTCAGTCACCAATGAACCCGAAATGCATGTTTTGAAGTCATCTGGGGAGATAATCAAAGGTTGCTCTTTCACAAGACTCAGCTTACAGACGTTTGGGGGATTTCATACATCTTACAAAACGTTCTGTGAAGTTATAAAGCAACATGGCCCAAGTATGATATGCTGTGGAAAGTTCGATGTTTTCAGACCCTTTTTTCCTCCGATGTTCCCCTGAAGTTTTACTCAAACTACTTTATTCACCAAAAGAATCTCTGGTAATCGGTGTCGCTTGCATTCCCACAGAACCTCAGAGTTCCTTTATTTATGGAAAATCGGCCTGACGAAAGACACCGAACTTCAGTTCTGACCTGGCGTGACTCTGTACTCTCAAAATGGCCGACGCAGAGTTCCACTGTGTTCCTTCTTGGACACCCAGAAGAGTCCAAACCTGACATTTTGTGTGCCTTCTCATGCTTTACTCCCCATAAAAGAAAAAAATGAACTTGGAATGAAACCAAACGTCAACGGTAGAACTTGACGGCTTTTTTTGCTCGACCTAACAACTTTAACACAAGCCCCGCCCTCACATGGATATGATTAGGTCAACAAAACCAAGTAAAAATGTCCCCCCTGCCCTCAGCGTTTATATCACGCTCGTAAAATTTGCCCAGGAAAGCCCGTTCTTATCGAATTTTTAAAAAAAAACAGAGGTGGATTGCACTGCAGTAAATCACTTACCGACACAACTTGAGGATACAGCTGTGAGAACCTTTCCAGCTGCTCCACATGCATTATTAAAGAGGCAGGCGTCCTGTTCGCTCTGCCTCTTCCAGACGTTCACAGGCGTGAGGGGAGGGCAGTTTCCCGGGCGCGCGCCTGCCACGGATGGCCATTATCATTTCGCCCGGGAGCTGCGCTGCAGGAAGCAGCGCGGCTCCCACCTGGAGGTGTTAGTCATGCGTGTTATTGTGGTGAGAGAGTGTGATTGTATCTGTTTGCGCTGATGTGTTGTTGCTTTTTGTGAGCCACCAGACACTCGTGGTCTGAGTCGATCTTTCGTTTTGGGGTGAGGTGGCAAAAAGAAGGGGGTCGGAGGAGGGGGGGGCATACTCAGAGCGAAAGTAAGAGGTGAATCACTCGGGTTCAATTTGGCTGTGGAAAACAACTCGCCTTTGATGAGAAGCACCGCCGCCTTTATGAGAAACGGCCCCGCGCTCAGCTCGTCGCCGTGTTTTTTTTCACTCGCGCAACCGCAGCAAAGTGGCTGCCAGTGACTACTTAACGAGTCGTCCCTCTTCATCCGTCACCACCGCCGTGGGTGTGATAAGATAATGGGGTTTCCATTGAATCATGGGATCTGCAGCGTGATTCAAAGGAATTCTTGACAGACTCGGAGGCTGGACTCAGATCAGCGCCACAGCTGTTTTCATCACCCCACTAAATTCTGGGAATGGACGCCTGGGACCGGCTGCCAGGGGTCATTGAGTGTGTGTGTGTGCGTGTGTGTGTGTGTGTGTGTGTGTGTGTGTGTGTGAGAGAGAGAGAGAGAGAGAGGGGAGGGAGAGAGGGAGAATATCAGTTGTACAGTTAAAAGAAGGTCACTGAGTTGGTTGTGGAGGCAAACTGTCTGTGTGTTCCTGCCTCCTGCCCGTGTGTGTGTGTGTGTGTGTGTGTGTGTGTGTGTGCGCGCTGGCGTTGATGTTTGTGTTTGGATCAGCTGTGTGTGGAGTCATTGGGGCCTCGCTCGGGGTGAGGCAGAGCAGAGCGGCAGCTTTTTTAACCAGACATGGCCATGAAGGAGGCGCACCTTCTTGGAGATGCTGCACTTTCCTGGAAGGAATGCAAACCTGGAGTAACATGCCTCTCAGTGTCCCCCCTTGTACCCAAGTGCAGCAGCTTCTTACATGGTCAGTGTGTAGACACAGTGCAGGCCTGTGAGCCCCCCCAGCCCCAAGTAGGCCAAGGACTTGATGCATATTTCGATCCTAACTCTTCAAATGAGGTTTTCTCTGCACACCCGAGTTGCCATCAGTGGGGGTTTTACCGGTGCACCAGATGCACGGCCACAGAATGAGGCATCATCAAAAAGCAGCTGTGACCATGTAAATGAATGCATAGTTTCAATTTGAAACAGTCTGTTGGGAGTCTCGCGTCAAGTGTGCACAATACACAAGAAGGAGCTTCCATGTGAACAGACAAATTCAAGTCCAGACATCAATAATATATAGCTGGAGCGAATGCTATTACCTGATGTTTCTCGCTCATGCTATAAACTAATGGTATGAGTCAACATAAGGGAAACACGTGACACAGTCCCCCAGCAGTGGAGCCAGCCACTGCTTCGCGCACCATCAGCCCGATTTGAATACAATTTCAGGTGTGACGGAAAAGCAAAACTACGCAGCCGACGAGCAATCGTTTCCCCCCGAGTCGAGAAAAATCCTCTTCGCGAGAGTTCCTGGGAAACGTGGGCAGAAAAAAAACGAAGCTTTTGCCCCCCCCGCCTCCCTCCCCTCCCTCACTGTGTGTAGATGTGCATAACATATGAACTTGGTTTCAAAGGGGGTGCATTTTTTTTGGCTCGAATCCTGTGAAAAGACCTTTTCGGCCCGCTGGCGCTGCCTGGAGAATGTCTGCGAGGCCCGAGGAATGCACTGACATCATTGTTTAGCGCCCCCGCCAGCGCCGGGGAGAAGAGGAGTCGTTATAAGGGCTGGATCTCCTTGCTGCTGCTCCCCCTGCAGTGTTATGGCCTTCCCATATGTTGGTGCGGAATCTGCACTGCACTCGTATACAGCGGAGTGATGCGATTGGTCCCCTTAATAAACACACACCCGCTGTGCGGTGAGTGTTTGAACTGGTGTCTGTGGTTTAAATGAAAAAAAGAGTAAATATATAGCTTAGGTCTACTAAATAGTCAAGATAATGTGCTACATCTGACTGGACATTCATCACTTTATCCAAGCTGAAACTGGTGCAAGGACTTTGTGCTCCTGACAGGGTGGACGAGTCAGTAGTTGTCTCTGACTTCCTGTTAATTAATATCAGGAATTATTGGGGTTTTTTGGTGGACACAATCGTGAACAGCACTCATTTGAAGGGGTTAAAAGGGGGCTGATTCCTCATACATTTGTATTTCCTGTCTATGTTGACCTGGGAAGTGTTTTTTTGACGCAGAAGCAGTGTAGGTAATCATAATAACTAGAAAGCAAAGCAAAGCTTATTTTCTTTGTTTAACAGTCTTTTTTTTCTTTTTCTTATTTCCTAGTTATCCCAAACGGGAAGGAGAAGAGCACCTGCTGAATCTCAACAACGTAGAAAGTGACAAATCCTGCACAGGTGCCATGACGGAACAGGTGGCATTTTTCAAATAAATCCTCTCTAAAATTGTTCTTTCTCTTGAATTAATTAGTCTAATTTCTTTTTTTTAAGTGTCTGCTCTCACAGGATTCATAGGTGTTTTCACTGTCAATGTGGGGGTTTTTTTAAACCCCAGGGAGAAATAGAAATTCATTTATTCTCTGCCAAAGTCACACTTCTTAATCAACCTCACAACTAACTTTGGGATCGCGTGTTCAGGCAGGAGTTGGTCGTGGTCGTCAAACTCTTGCACAATCAAAGTTCTTGAGATTCAGTGTTGGATGTTGCTGTATGTTTAGGGGAGAAGCACAAAGAGCGTTTCACCGACTGTCATTCTGGAGGATTTTTGGAAGCAGTCCCCTGTTTTTTTTGTCCTCTTTGTCATTGTTCATGACAACATGTGAAACGCGTGACTGATAGCCTGCAGGTTGAAGCCACTAATAACGTCCATGTTGACAGACTCCCTGCTGGGCTCCTGATGCCCTAAGCTGCGTTCCCAGATGGGAAGGAAGGAAATATAAATAATAATAATCATATTCTGCTTCACAAAGTCATGTATACTGAACGTGAAAAAATCAGTGCTCCTCTGTTTGCACAGAACTGCAGGAAAAACTTCCAAATTCGGCCACTTTCCCAAGTCCTTTTGGCAGTTTGCTCGCTCAAAATCTGGCAACTCCGTCTGGTGTTTTGGAGACTCCAAATTTAGGTGGTGAAGATTTTTGGTCACTTTGAGGACAGTCGGAAGAGGCTTGTCTCGCTGAGGAGTTGGCGACACCTGCTGTGACTGGCAGTGGGGGGGGGGGGGGTCAGGCTGGTGATGTGGA
>JASSRZ010000053.1:19051412-19067911 GCA_032164315.1 Malacoctenus gilli | reverse complement strand
CCAGAAAAGGACCCTCGTATTGATTGGGGAGAAATCCCGATGTTGCGAAACCTCCCAGTGGGCCGGGTTTTCATTTCTGCAGAAAGAGGAAGTAATTCATTGACGTGTTATGTAAGCCCAACTTTGTGCTATTCTCCCCTGTGGCCTCTCGTGTTACTGTGCAGGAGGAGCGGCCACCAAACTGAGGCTCATCTGATATGAAGCTGTTTGGCGATCATAAAAAAAAGAAAAAGAAAGTGTGTGTGCTGACCCCCTCACCTCCTCATCGGTCCGTCGGAGAAAACTGAGACTCCCAGATATTGGGGAGAGAGAGAGAGAGCAGCTGCCCCCTCTCCAAAAAGCAGGCGCTGCAACTAATAACGTGTCCTTATGACAGATGGGGGTTAGGTGGCCGTCATCCGAGCCGTGCTGATCATGCAGCAGGCGGCGGAGGGATCTGGAGATGCGCTCACTGGTGGCATCTCACCACCGCGCCCACCTGCCTGCCCACCTGCCTGCCCACCCTGGGACCTCTCCAGGACCTCGCTCGGCGCCATGTCCTGACTGTAACTGTAAAGCCTGACGAAGGGGCCTGTCAGGCCCAGACAGAGACCCCCCCCAAGCATTACTCGTTACTTTTCCATTTTGTTGCCAGTGCTGCATACTTTGAAGTTGGATTGTATTTATTTTTGGTCGTGTTGTAACATCTTGTGATAGTTTCTTTTCGTTTTCAGGGAACACTGTGTGTCTGATCCCTGTCATGTTCTGTTATTTCATACTCATCTAATGACTTTGTATTCAGTTTTTTTCCACACTCTGTGCTTGATGTTTGTAATAACTTTACTTTAAATAATGACTACTTTTCTTCTTTCTATGCTTCAGTTTTGTCATATTTTGTCACTTTTTTTGCATGTGCTTTATTTGGACAAATTTGCATCTCTTTTTTGCATCTCTCCCACCTTCAGTGATTTTTTTTCAGCAATTTTATTTGCTGCTTCAGTCACATTTTGCATTTCTTATTTGATGTTTCCTCTCTTTGGTCATCGTGTCTCCCTCTGCGAATGTTTGGAAGTTCTCCTTCAATCAGGGATTTTTGCGCTGCGTTTGTGTCACACTTTCTGACGGCTGGACCAATCTGCCTTCCAGTGGTTGTGTGTGACTTTTATCTTTTGTCTTTTCTGCACAACTCTCTCGAGAACCCTTTCACCCTTTCACCTTTTGCTCATTTTGCAACTCAAACAATTTCAAATTTGTGTTCCTACTTTCACACCGCTTTGAGGATCTCTTGTGCTGTTCACACTATGAAATAAATATCCACATGCTTTGAACAGTTTTGCTCTACAAAGAAAAAAAAAAGTCTAGAAAATTTTTGGTCATTTTGAGCAGATCAACACTTCAGTGACGAGGAAAGAGGGACAGGTTTTCTCAGAGCGCACGCACGCACACACACTTTTTGACACAGAGCTTCGAGTTGAGATGATGATTGCGTGACACAAGCGGGTGACATTGCTCAGCGCCGACATTTGCATACTGTCTGCAGGATTTTCTGAGATAAAGTGAAAGAATTTGCCCAGGGCGTCTCACAAACGCAAGTGTGAACACACCCCTGCTTCCAATGGGCCACGGTGTCCTGCAAACACCCCCCCTTCTCTCCGCGTTTCTGCGCATGATCAACCAAAAAGTAATTCTTTAAAATGTATAGAAAGCGCAGCAACATTAAAAAGTTTGAGTCCAGGTGGATGAATCGGTGCGCATTCGTGCAAACTGAGCCTGCATGTGCGTCGGTTCGCAAGTTGCCGCGCAGTTTCAAAAGAAAACAAAACACAAGTTAAAAGCGGGGGGGAGGAAGGTGGGGGTGGTGGGGGCTTGCCATTCAGACAATACCCTGCGCGGGAAAACGAGGGCGGAGGGGGGAGGAGGCACAGCGAGGGGGAGAGAAGGGGAGTAAATTGGAGTCCTTTTTATCTCTAGTTTCCCACATCCTGTGAGCGGCTGCAAACGCCGGCCACCCAATTTGAAAGAATGAGGGGAATTTGCGCCCCCCACCCCCCACCCGCCTCCTGGTCTTCCTCCTCCCCCCAGTCAGCGCCCTTTGATGCGCTGCAGCCAGTCGGGAGGCATTGTCAGGAGGCGAAGGCTGCCACTCGGGCTGATCAGCCTTCCTGTGAAAATAATCAGGTAGACGCCGAGGGTCGGGAGCGTCCGAGGGGGGCAGGCGGGAGGAGCCGCTCCCAGGTGGCGCCGCGCAGCGTGGTGGAGCAACAGGCTGCGCGTGGTGTCACACATGTGGGAATGAGGCCTGCATGTAAAAGCGGAGTTGTGTAATAGAAGCGAAGATAAAGACATTCCAAGTAACTTGACGCTTGTGGTCCTCCTGTGTGTCTGGGGGTCTTTGTTTATGCTCCGCTCTCTTGTGCTCCCTGACTCAGTTTTCCCGCGAAGGGCGGAGACGGGGATCACTGTCTGGCTTTGAATCTGCATTTTCCTCCTCCACAATTTCAGAGTCCCCCCCGCCAGCCCGCACCCTCCCTCTTCTGTGTTTTTTTTTTTCTTTTTCTTTTTTGGCGCGTTCCGATTCCCGCCACGTCTGTGTCTGGCCCGGCCGGTTACGACGTAGGCTTTATTTTCATTCGGTGACGGACGTGCGTTTGGATTGTGCGTCCGCTCTCCCGATTGGCCGGCCCGGGCGGGGAGGCGGGGCGACCCGCCTACTTACTACTGCCATAAAAACCTCCTCCTCCCCTGCCGTTGTTTCCAGGAGCCGGTGTCTGACGGAGGCATTGGTTTGCGCTCCGCCGTACTCGCGTCTATCGCTTATTCTACTCACTGTTTACAAAACATATAGCGGCGAGTCAAAGCCGTCGCGCGCTCGCCTTATCCCGCCAGGACAACGCATCGTTCGGGGCTTTTCTTCACCCTCCCGAAAGACCCACTGGTGGATTCCTTGGGGCTTTTTTCGCCTTCAGCCGGATGAAAGGATCCCTACCGCATTTTTGTTCCTGCAACGTGGACTTACGGGAAAGCGCGGAGTCCTGCTGTCGGAATAATTCGTCCACGAACTGCTCAGCCGAACAGAAGCCGCCGAAGACCCGCGTCGCTCAGCCCGTGGTGGATATCGTTTAAGGAATGCTGCTGTCCAAGCTCAATTCGCTGGCTCACATCTCCACTGTAGATATGCCGGCGAAAATCCAGCTCCAAGTTCATCAAGGTTAGACGCCCTTTTTCCCTCCCCTCTCGCTACCTCGCTGTGTTGTTGTGGAGGACGCGGCAGCGGTAATGGCCGGCAGCCCGCCCGCCCGCCCGCCCGCCTGCCTCCCGCGGCTCCGTCCGCGCACTTTGTCCATTTTCACGGACAGGGGGCTCAATTTAAACACTGTCTCATGTAAATTGGTGGAATTGTTTCGTTTGGGCTTTCAGACACTGGTTTCAGCCTTTAGCGTGGCGAGCCGAAGTGTGTGTATGTGTCAAGGAGGGGGGGGGGGGAGGATAAGCTGGCGGTGCTCCCCGGTGTTAACCGGCTTGTGTTTACGTTGCGTGCAGCTAAGGAGCGCGAGCCTTTCGAGAAGCTCTACCAGGTCGGAGCGGTGCTGGGCAGCGGAGGCTTCGGCACCGTCTACTCCGGGACGAGGACATCCGACGGAGCTCCGGTTAGTACGCTTTTTTGTGGCAACATTTGACTTGACGTTGTTGTTTTGGGGTTTTTTTTCGAAAATTTGTCGCGCTCGTGCGTTTGTTTACACTACGTCTGACGCAGTTTTTTTTTTCTTCTCACGTCAGGTTGCTGTCAAACACGTAGCCAAGGACCGAGTGTCGGAGTGGGGAGAGCTGGTAAGAAAAACGTCTTTTATTCGTCTTTTTTGTTAAATTATTCGAAAATGTAATTTGGGATTTTCGCTTTTAAAAAAAAAAAATTGTATGTTTGAGTTGATGATAATTTGAGTTTTAATTAAAAAAAAAATTGGCATGCAATATTTATGTTTACGCGTTTGTGTCCGCAGCCTAATGGCTCGCGCGTGCCCATGGAGATCGTGCTCCTGAAGAAGGTGGGCACGGGCTTCCGCGGCGTCATCAAGATGCTGGACTGGTTCGAGCGACCGGACAGCTTCATCATCGTGATGGAGAGGCCCGAGAACGTCAAGGACCTGTTCGACTTCATCACCGAGAGGGGGGCCTTACCGGAGGAGCTGGCGCGGAACTTCTTCCGCCAGGTGCTGGAGGCCGTGCGCCACTGCCACAGCTGCGGGGTGGTGCACCGCGACATCAAGGACGAGAACATCCTCATCGACCTCCGCACCGGCGAGATGAAGCTCATCGACTTCGGCTCCGGAGCCCTGCTCAAGGACACCATCTACACCGACTTCGACGGTGAGCGTCAATTTGTCTTTGTTATTGTTTACTTAACGTAGGTATTTAGGAGGAGGGGCGGGGGGTTAGAATAAGAAATATCGAGGTTGTATCGTCAGCGCCGAGCAGCATAGGCGCTGTTCTGTCGCCCCCCACTGGCCGCCAGTGGTATTTTTACAACTCAAAGTTTGTAAACAAAGTCACATGTCTGCTCCCCCCCTCCCCTTCCCACCGACACACTCACGCTCCTCTCTCACTGTGAGCACACAAACACTGGCAGTCACGCTGCCTGGCACCTGAGCCCAGATAAGAGCCTCTGGTACAGACCAGGCAGAAAAAACCTGCAGATCTGTCGATCATATGACTTCCAGCACCCAGAATTGACGTCTTCACTTTTACATCTCGGTGGATTTCTGGATTATTGACTGTGCCTGTCTGCATTTTTTGCTGCTTTTGAAGGGTTAATGCCGAGTTTTTAATCGTGACTTTGAATCTGATTCACACAGGCACGAGAGTGTACAGCCCTCCCGAGTGGATAAAGTACCATCGCTATCACGGGCGCTCTGCCACTGTGTGGTCGCTGGGGGTCCTGCTGTACGACATGGTGTGTGGAGACATCCCCTTCGAGCACGACGAGGAGATCACAAAGGGGCAGGTCCTCTTCCGGAGGAGAATTTCCAACGGTGAGCTCGCGAGGCGGTGCCCGCCTTGAGCTTTAGGCGGCGCTTTTCCGTAGTCCCGTGATTGGCGAGTAGCACCAAAGTAACCAGGGGTCCGTCTTTCTGCAGAATGCCAGCAGCTGATCAAGTGGTGTCTGTCCCTGCGGCCAGCCGACCGCCCGTCCTTCGAGGACATCGTCAACCACTCGTGGATGCAGAACACGTCCCCCTCCGTGGTCCCGTCCACCGTGCAGACGGAGAAGAGCCCAGCCGAGATCCGGCTGCACAGCATCGGCCACGAGCCCACCGCCTTCACGCCCACCCCTGTCGCGGCGGCCCGGTGACGCTGGAGGTTCCTTCGGTCCGAACTCTGAATCAGCACTGGCGAGGGAGACCCCTTGCGAAAGACTGACGTTGTTGACTTGAATCAAGAGGCGAGGGGCAGGGTCCGCATGTGGCCGCCACAAGAAGCCAGGAGATGAATGACCACCAGAGCCGATGTCCTTGCGGGTCGTCTCCCCGGCGGAGGCCCGAGACCCTTCCTCCACCTTCTTTTTTTTTTTCTCTCCACCTTTGCCCTTCAATCACTTGAATTCTTTTCCTCACGGTCGTCGACAGCGACGCGGCGTCGCCGCCCTGGCTGGACTGTTAATCGCGGCGCGGACACAGTTCGCGCACGCGCGTGCGGGCTGGCCGGCCTCGAACGGCGAGAGGGCGGCCGCAGTCGCGTAACCTCTCCGCTGCGCTGCTCCGAGAGGCCCGACGTTTCTAAAGTGCCTTCTGTGATTGTTGGGGGGGGCGGGGGGCGGAGGGACACCTGAAAATACTTGAATCAGTGAAAGGCTCTTCTTTGCGACGACCTTTACGCTCCTTACTCTGTCCAAGGCTTTATATCCCCCTCCTGCTCTCTCTCTCTCTCGTTCTCTCTCTCTCTCTCTCTGTCTGTCTCTCATGGGCCCAGATCAGTGAAGCCCATGCCATCTAACAACCACTACTACCACTACTGCTCCAGCGTCATTAGCAACCAGACGACCTCATGGCTCCGGCGAATCCTGTGCAAACACGGACTCGCGATAAAAAGCAAACGAGAAACACTGGACTTACCTCACACCCGGTTCTTACTACAGCATCCACCTCTACGCTACCGACAAACCTCCGCCCACTCTGCTTTTTCACCTCGTCCACACAAAACACGAGGCCTTGGTATAAAGAGAGAAAAAAAAACACACACACGAGGACCCACAAATGCTCATTCAGGCATCCGCCCGACGGCACACCACAATGCAAACCATACCGAGATACAACTTCCTCTGCTCTAATTTTTTTATTTTTTTGTTTATTTTTTTAAAAAAAAACTTGTCAGCAGTGCCTCACGCAGGTCTTAAAATTGGGTGGGGACGAGAATTGTAAATAAGAACAATATTTATTATTGCTGTGACTCCTTTCTCACAATTTATTTATTTATTTAAGAGAGAATTTCGGCTGTTCGTATAAATATATAAAATATATGAATATATAAATATATATTTCATTCCACAGTCACTGAAGGGCCCACAGATTATTTAAAATAAACAATTTTTTGACCATATTTATGGCTTGAATTTTTTTTTTTTTAAAGAGCAGACGAGTGTGTGTATGTTTGTGTATGTTGATTGTAAATACTGTGTAAATAGATTCTGAAAGCACTTCCATCTTAATGTATGTAAACATCCAATGTCTACTGATGGTAACTGGTTTTGTTACGCTGTTTCGAGTGAACTCTGAATGTGTGCGAGTGTGTGCGCGTGGCTGAGAATCCTCTTCTGGCTGCATGATCGCAGCTCAGATTGTCGTCTGTTCGTTTGTTTTTTCATTCATTCGAATTAGAATTGTAAATTATGTTTAGAAGCTATTTTTATACGATTTCAATAAATATTTTTCTAAGTATGACGTTTGACTCCTTTTGTGGTGATTCCAGAGAAAAAAACAACAACAGTGTTTGTGCTATTTTAACGCCCACTGACACTTAGTAGGTCAGAGGCTCGTGCAGCTTCCTGTGTGATACTTCAGAAGAGAACCAGATGAGGCGCGAGAGAAAGCAGCTGGCAGGAAAAACAGGGCAGAGTGTTACTATGGCAGCGAAAAGGAAATAAAGCAGGAGTTTTTTTTTCTCCGTATGCCTTTGTGCCATAAATACGGCTAGTGTGCCAGATAAAGCTTGCAGGTGCTCTGAAACATATCGAATGGCAGAGCCACGAGAAGAGACGGTGGCTATACAGTAAGGCAACGCAAAGTCATTTGAACAATTTTCCCTCCTTTATCGAAGCCCTTAAATGTTTGCTTAAAAGCAACTGCACTCGAACTACTGACTCCGAAGAAACGCGTGCGAAGGAGTTAGCAATCATCACAACCACAATTAAGTCACAATGAGGCTTCGAGAAGCACTCAAACCTGTTTGCAGGAACCTTCAAATCAATCTGACTTGCCTACGAGACAGAAAATTGGGCGCAGCCGGATCGGCGAAGAAGCTGCTCGCAGAAGACCACGTCTGCCGGCAAAGCTGAACCCGGCGACGCCTGACTCGTCTCAAAGCATCTGTCCATGCACCGGAAGACTATGCAGAGAGTCGGATCGTGAGTTCACACTTGTCACGTTCGATGTGGATCAAAACAAACCCCCCCTGTGGAATTCGTGCGTCAGAAGCGCCACAGATCCTGCCAGGTGCAGGGATTCCTGGCGATGTTTGGATGCAGCTTGTGAGTGAGTCTGTGGAGGTAAAAGAAAGAAAAACAAATCCCACTCTAATGCGACAAATACGTCGTAAGCGCGAAACATCGAGGTGGAAGCCGTGGTCGCATAACGACAGCCATCCAGCTTCCAAAAATGGAAGGTGCAGGCACACAGCGCCAAGTCTGGTTCCAGGCTGAATATGTGACTCCGTTCTCTCACGTCAAGGAACTTTTTCAGCCCGATTTTTGAAAAGTGCTGCAGAACATCCACGGTGACTGCTTGTTTCCACTTTCCTCTTGACCTCTCTCGATTATTGTCAAGAAGCGAAGCGATTTGGATGTAAAAGAGGTTTGAAAAATGGGAAGCAAAGAGCCTGAAGTGTTTGAGAACGAACCTTCACGAGCCTCAGCGAGGCCTTGGGCCACGAGCGTGAAAAATGCAAACGCTCCGACCGATAAGTGAGACGGTCCAAGGCCGAAGTGGACTGAAGGTCAGTTGACGACTTGGGCAGTAAATCGCCCAGGATGAGGATGAGTCCGACGAAAAAGAAGCAGCGAGCTGATCGCAGGGACACAGTTTGAAGGGGGCAAGAGGGGTGGGTGGGGGATAACAAGGGAACGACAGACCTGGCAACGTACGAGACATGCAGACACCAGGAAAAAAAACCTTCCGGAACCAAAAGCATCCAAACATTTCACGGCTCCTCTGCAGCATCTTTCCAACCACCACATTCGAGCACCGCGTCAGGGGTCCTCCTGCTCCGAGGCATCACTCATTCACAATAGGGTAAAGCTGAACGGCCCCTCGGCCACTCGGCGGGCCGGGCTGGATGCTCGGCTTTAATGCCAGTAACAGGCTGCAGACGCTGCTGTGGGTTTTATCTCCCCCCCTCGGGACTGATAAGGACCAGCAGGCAGACACCGATCACAGATCAGTTCTCCTGGATAGATAAGAGTTGTAGGTTTAATCAGTGGGGAGGGAGAAAGAGGAGGGGTTCGAGGGGGGGGGCGCTCCAGGCCCCATCACTAATCTTCTCCCAGTGACAGCTCCGCCTGGGCTCACCAGGCCGCGGGACGGCCAAGATTTACACAACGGCGAATTACATTTAGGTTGGGAACGCCATTCCTCCCATCAGCTCCAGTTAGCGCCTGTGTTTACCAGCCGGGCCTTGAATGGAGCGGGGGGGGGTACCGTGGGAGCCGTTGCTGGCCCGCCTGTGAGAAGAGCGGGGTCGTGAATTGGCAAAGCCCGGAAAAGAAACGCAAGCGAGTGTTTGCCCTGTTTGGGTCGGGGTTACGGAAACAGGACCCCCAATGATTGGCGGTGGGGCTCAGCGCGTCGACCAGCGGAGCACCTGCTGAAATGAACAGGGACTGAGCCGCTGAACCGGGTTTTATTCCACTAAACTATTTCGTGCTGAAAGGGTTTTTCGTGACCAATCAAAACATGAGTGGTTAACATTTAAAGGAGGAGTTCAAGTCAGCCGTCCTCACAGCCTTCATGTCTGATGTTTAAGGTTATATAACTGTGATCCTGTTTCGGACCAGTTTGGAAAACACACACGCGTGTACACATCTAAACACACACACACTCGGTGTTTCATGACTTTACCTCAAGGGTGAAACAACAGGACGCCAAGAATACGATCATATTTGCCAAATGCTGAGTGAAGTCACTGCATTATTATCTCACAAATAACAATAATTGTAATGTAACGCTTATTTTGGTGCTGTTTGCCATCATTTTGCACGTGCATGGTGTCTCCTGTGTGTCCACGAGTGCATTTCTTTCAGATTATTTAGTTCAGTTTGAACTCTTTCTCCAAACTCCGCGACATTCTGTCGCTTCGAACCCGATGATAATCCATTCGTGGCACCGTCAGCCGGCGACTTTTCTCTCTCAGAAGGTCGTGCCGCGGTTCGCCGCGTATTTTTAAACCGAATCATAAGAGACGGAAATAGCGCCTCTCCAGAACGCATCCAAAACGCTGGCGTCTGGGATGGTGAAATCTTTTGATCGGTGCTTGTTTCTCCTTCCTCGGGCGCTCAAACGGCACTTTGTTTCCCTGAAGCGCTGTGAAAAAAAAACAAAAAAAAAAAACCCACACAAGTTTCTACGAATCACACCGCCAGTCACTTCCCCTCTCGTTCTGAGAATCACGCGCCACGTCAAATTTGAAGCTGGCTTTCAACGATTGGCCAAACAAAGACATGCCGCCAAAAGAGATCTTCCAGGAACACTGGCTTTTAAAATGCAGGTCAGCTTTTGTGGGTGGGGGGCTGTCATTAGGTGTGGAGCGCGAATGTCACTTCTCACCACAAAGGACCTGAAATACCAGTTATCGTCGAGAAAAATGCTCACGAGCCAGCGTGTCGACTTCACACACACAAGAATCAAACAATACGTGATGCATTGAACTGCTCAAAAGTACAGCGGATAGAAACAGCACAGTTTTTGGACTCAGACATGAGTGCAGAGTCATGGAAACACTGATTCAATTTAGCACCCTCTTTACCTGTAATGCATGTATTTATTCCAACAGCATGGACACAAAAGTGACAAACACTTTGCACAGCAGCCACGTCCTTCGTAGTAAAGAGTTGAGGATGATTGCGTGAAGCTTTATCTCATGAAATCATTCATTGTGACAGCTTGATTTGTTCGTGAAACTCATCAATTGGTTTAGGAAGCGGGATTTTCTCAGAACGCTTCAGACTTTGAAGCACAGGACTCGTTTTTGACCCTGTTTTTCTTGGAGAACCTTCCAAAGAGCCTCCGTCAAAGCTTTTCCGTCAGCACCTACTCGGCCTCAACTCGGCCCCGTTCCGGATTGTTTCCGTGAGGTTCTGTCATGGATTTGTCACCAGGTATCCTTTGAGGTCCTTTGCCTCAGTACCTGAAAGCGCGACGTCGACACGCTGGCTGCTGATTGGCCAAGGAGGGACGAGAACAGCGTGGTTGTGACAGACACTCATTGACCAAAAAGTAATCCCACCATTTCAACAGGACCACTTTCGCAATCGAAGCGACCGCGGTGGGACGGAACGGCGGCGTTGCGCGGCCGTGGCTCATGTGTTGCCCAGCTTCCGGTGAACCGAGCAGGCGAACCGTCACCTCAGCGTTCTCCGTCATTGCTAAGCGTGTGTCGCAAGAGTAATGAACACACACCTGAGCCAAGTTGGGCCACGCAGAGCCGCGCCGTGCCGAGTGAGTCTAGGAAGGGGTTGTTGAAAAAGTTCTGTCGTCGTACGCTTCAAAATAAAAGCAAGAAGCAGCTCTTTTATTTTTCCCTTGTCCAAACCTAATTTTGACCCCCCCCCCCCTCCCAACAGGGTCAGAACTGCCCCCTTCAAACTGCATCCTCACTCGCAGGGAGCTGCCGCGTTCATTCGGGGACCGATCATGCAAATTGTCTCCACAGACAGAGAGTCGGGCATTTGCATGGACGGCGGGGGTGAGTCACCGTCTCCACCCGGACCTTCATTTGACTGCCTCCAGGCCAGCCCCGAGTCGGCGTCGAAAACAGACCACGGTGCGACACACCTGACGGTGAGGGAGAGGAAGGAGGAGGGGGGGGGGGGCAGCGTGCCGATAAATCCTGTGTGTTTCCACGCAAGCCCCCCTGATGCTGAGCCTGACTCAGTGCGCGCGGGTCGTTTGTTTTGATCGGCCCGCCGAGGCCTCGCAATATGTTCCTATCCTCTGCGGGCGCCACTTGGCCAGGCGCCTCCCTCACCGCCTCGCCGCGCCGATTGGTTCATCTCGCGTTGAGTTCCCGTAAGTCACACCTCATGAGAGAGAAACAGAAAGCCCCGCGGTTGCATAACCCCCCCCCATTAGACCTCGAGCTGTGGTTGTTGGGTAATGTTGTCTCAGACTTCCCTTCCACCCTCCTCTCTCTCCCTCTTTCTCTCTCTCTCTCTCTCTCACACGCACGCACACACACATGCACGCACGCAAAAAGTTTGCCAAAGATGAATGAGTTATCGTGTTTGAACTGGTTCGGCTTGTAAAGGTTGAGAAACTTTGTACACGTGCCGCTCACCTGCTCATTGGCTGTAACGTTGGGGGTGGGGTGGGGGGGGCATGCGTGGTGGGAATTGATGGCAAAAACTGATCCAAAACGAGGCCGAATAATAAAGAACGAGCTGGTGAGCATCCCTGCCAGAACAACACTTTCTTCCTTCCTGACTGTGGACTTCATCTTCATCTTTTGGTTCAACGTATTGTTTCGTCAAGGATTGAAGAACGAGGCCTGAACGAATGGCATTCTTCAGTTGACTGACTCGAACTTTTGATGCCAAAGGCGCTGAAAGGGAAGAAGAGTTACACAATCAGCCGCTTTGATTTAATTATAGTAAAATAAACTCTCTGCCTTTTTTGTCTGAGACCTGAGTGTCACATTTTTCTCTTGCGCACAAGTTCATTTTTTGGATTCTTAACTTAACTCACATTTATATTCATGGCAGTTTTAAAAATAGCACCACATTTCCAGCACTAGAAAGAATGTGAAATACATTCGATACATTGAAACAAGATAGTTTATATTTCGTGACAACTGAAGACTTGGAAGAAAGACTAAAATACCTTGATTCATCTGGGCGTGTGACGCAAAAAAAAAACGGGCGGATGAGCAGATTTAGATTCGTTTATATTGTCTGGAACAATTTACTGTCAATAATGTCACTTAGTGAGCCAAAAAACACTTGAGACCCCTTCATATGCTGGTCTAACGTAGCGTAGCAGATGGCTTCTGTGCTTCATACAGACAAACCAACAGACCGTTTAACTTCACAGCCTTAAATTGTCAGCGGAAGCTGGGAGAAGCAACATTGCGTCAGCTTCATTGCATTCGTCTTGATAAGGTAAATCCAGGTCGCTGTAGGAACACACACAGAGTGTGTGTGCGTGTGTGTCGCGGGGGGGGGGCTGGCCAGCCGGCGGCTATGTCACTCGTTCCAGACACCGGGGTACGATGCTCCAGCGAAGGTCGAGACGAACCGAGCAGCACGCCGTCCCTGATGTCACCTCTTGGCTGCAGCTCTCCTTTTTTTCCCCTCACTGTTGGTCTGAGAGTGAATCCAGACTCTGTGTGTGTGTGTATTGTGTGTGTTGCTGGGGGTGCGGGCACCAGACTGTCGGGCTGTCTTGGCCGCTGCGCTCAATCACATTGTAGACTTTAAGGAGTATTTGTCTGTTGCCAGGTTGGAATTAAAAAGAAAGAAGAAGAAACCTTTCCACAGATCAGCAGCTCACAGTTTCCATTTTCTCACAGTGGAATGAATCAGTCAGTGTGGCGCAGAGGGGACGGAGGGCAACACCGTGGACACCGGCAGCTGGTGCTCCCCCGGCAAAGCCTCACGGAGAAGCTTTTCAACTTCATTTGTGATGACACACTTAATTTTGAATCGACTTCCCACAAGCTTTGACACATTTTCGGCACTTCACCTTTAAAGCACACTCGCTGCCGAAATGTCCGAATTCGTTGGTCACACAGTTTCCGTTGATGGTCGTCCTCGTGTGATTTTTGTTCATTCACACCGTTAAACAAACCGAAGTTATTCCAGCTTATCTGATGGTGTCATTTTCACTCCGCTCGCTTCCCTTTCCTGCTTGCGACCTCGAACATTTTGCATGACACCTTGAATGTCAGGTATCATGTGCAGATAGCTGATAAAGGCGGAAATTCCTATATTTAGTCAACGTATTTCTGTTGAAGCTGCCGTAAAAATAAAAGTCGAATCCAAAACTTGGAGTGTCCCAAATCCAACCAACTGCAAAGTGAATCGCAACCAAAGTGGATGTGTTGGGGGTGTTGCTGGAACACCAGCGAGCAGAAATGCCTTCGACACGACTGTATTCGTCGTGCACACAAAACGTATGAATGTGGAATGAGGTGTTTCATCGTCAGTCAGTCGGCGTTCCCATGGCGGCGGCGTTTGATGCTTCACCAGACGCAAACGTCTCCTCGGCCGCGGACAGCCTCCTGGCTGCCCGAGTGCGCCTGGGAACGCAGCCGGCGGTCTTTCTCACTCAACTTGTAGTCACACGAAGGCAGTAATGCCGGTGCTTTTGTTGACACATTTTTGTGAATGAGTCACAGAAAAAGCCCCCCCCCCAACCTGCGCCCTTGCAGCAGTTTGTAGGATCCTGCTGGAGGGGGGGGGGGGCGGTTTGCGGCCATTCCTCGTCAACTTCGTTACGCCTTCGGGAATTACAGGCCCCAACAAGGAGGACGGGAGCCCGGCCTGGGCCGTCGCATTTGAAGCCAAATTGTGCAAGTCGCAGTGTTGCAACTATTGTTTTCTTTTTCTTGAGAGTAAAATAGATCACAATAAATATTAGCACTGGGACAATTCTTTGAAGAAATGCACATTTTTTGGGCCCTTTGTCTTCAAGCTCTCGCGTTTCGCCACGTGACTCTGACGAGCGTGTTGCCATGGTGTCCGACTGAAAGCCTGCTAACAAGCTGCTGATTACCATCAGGCGTGCAGAAGCCGCGAACACATCAAAGCCAACCAGCCACAGCGAACCAGGTAACCACCACAGGTCATAACTCCACCATCAGCTGTAATGCGACGTGTATAAAGGTGCCAAGACAATAGCGCAGGCCTGTAAACGTTGATCTGAGGCTGGAAACAGCTCAGACAACATAGGAGCTGTAAACTGATGAGAATAGAAGACGAGAAAGAAAATTGATGGTATGAAAAAAAGGAGAGAAAACGAATCAATTTCACACATCAAGAGTTCCAAAGTGTCGCGTCTGGGTGGGAGCCCGCGGACGAGGGGACGAGCGAAAGAACGTCCTCTCTCGCTCTGCCAGGAGGGGAACAAGAGACTGGATTCCCGAAAAAAAATGCGGACTTCTGAGTCAATTCAGGCCGGATGGATCCTCTCACCAAACACACTCGAGCGGCCTCTTCCCCTTTTATTAGCCCCTCCGTTGAAGCGTTTTCACTGAGTGTTTTTCCCAGGCCGGGCTGGGAACTGTGGGAGTCCAGGAACTCACAGGGCTCGCTCAGCGGATCTGTGTTTGTCTCCGGGATGCCTGTAGGGTTTCCAGGGTAGTGGGAGTAACTCTTGTGAGGCGGCCGGGGGGGGGGCTGACCCTGACTTTCTCTCCGACTAATTCCCCAGGCATCTGATAGGCTGCGGGAGGAAGGAGGCGGCGGACCCCCCCCCTTTCGGATCCGAGAGGTTATGGGAAGGAGGGAGGAGGCTGAGGTAGCTCCGCAGAACCGTCCCCGGACCAAAATCACCAAAAAAGGGGTTCTGGCCTCCGCGCGCCCCGGGACGGTGTGTGCCGCAGCTCGTGCCGTTTCTCCGTCTCTCAGGCCTCTATAAATGTCCAGTCGCTCCTCACTTAAAGGAGTAATCCGACGTTCTGGAAGATATGCGGCCCGGCTTTCGGGCTCTAAATCTTTTCCCGTCCGTTCTTCCTGCAAGACAGAGGACAGAGGCTCAGTCCGTCATTCCAGCCTAGAAACAAGGGAAGTCCAAAGTCAAATACAACACAGCAGCACCTAAACTGTGCGTTTTTGGTTGTGTTTTCATCTCAAAAGAGCCGAATTTGTTATTGCTGTAAAGGGACTCTGCGTTCGCCAGGATCACAAAAGGAGCTTTTTTCCACGGAAAGAGGAGGCTGACGATGAATCAGCGGGGATTAAAGACGAGGATGATGGGTGAGCAGCAACAGTCAGAAGGTCATTCCACCCAGAAGCCCCCCCCCCCTCAATCGCTGTGTGAGAACCTGTACGAGGGTTTCCAGGAGATGCCGGGGGAGTGCCGCATTCCTCCCGAGCTGACTCACCACATTACACATGGTGCCGGCTGCTGCCTCGTCCTTTAAGGGAAAAGGTCAGCCTGGGGGGGGGGGGGGGGGGGGGTTGAGGGAACACACAGCAACACCAGGTTTGGGCCTAAAAATATGCCTGTACTGAGATGTAGGGCAGAGGTTCAATGCAGGGACAGAGGAGATTCAAGTTGATGCAAACACGTGGATTAATGACTTGTTTTATCTTTCATCCCTTTTGTTAGTAACTTCGTGTCCATTTTTATGAGTAAATAAAGCGATGACATTGGAATTTTTATGACTTGCTGACAAAAATGGCACAGAGTCTTGCAACAACATCCAGTGGTAACAAAGACGGGGTACCAGCACCGCCATCCTCCACAGTCTCCATCCTGAATCCACAGTACCCATGATGCACTTCTTCCGACTAACTTGGGGAATTTAAAGCAACAGCTGTGTGGGAATAATCGATGATCGAGGCGTCGCCATTGTTCGACCTGACTGAAACTGGTTCACACAGCCGCCCATCGTATCGCGAACGCCGCAATCCAGATGTTTGGGAACTGCAATTGGAGTTCAACATCCGTGACAAAGTGCTGTGACACAGGTGGCTCAACTGCGTCCCCTTGCAGATGCAGTGTGAGAAAAATGGCTTTCTGCTGTTGCACAGCGCGACACTGCTGACATCCCGTCTTTACACAATGGCGTTGCGTAATGTCACTGAGCATGATATAAGACGTGAAAGATATTGTTCTGCTGGTCAGAGTAATATGAGATTTCACCGTTGTGGAATGGCAGCACGGATGACTTTGTGTCGTCGCTCAGGGCCTTGAAACTCATATAGCATTACAAACAGCACAAAGACGGGACATGTAACGCTGCCGAGCGCGATGTGAATGACATCAGAAAGAATGTCGCACTTTAGTTTTGAGGCTGCATCTGTAACAGACCCAGGTTTTGGGCCTGTTAAACAGATTAAATAATCTGAAAAACAATGCAAATAATCAGACACACAC
>JASSRZ010000053.1:19018930-19042314 GCA_032164315.1 Malacoctenus gilli | reverse complement strand
TGTGTGTGTGTGTGTGTGTGTGTGTGTGTGTGTGTGTGTGTGTGTGTGTGTGTGTGTGTGTGTGTGTGTGTTTGTTCTGGGCTAACATTCCTGGTGAAGCAGCGAATACATTGATCATCAGGGCAGAAGAACCGCTTGGTGATCCTTTCACTGGTGGCCACAGAGACCCCCGGGCTGACGCCAGTGAGGAATGAAGGGAGCAGCGCATAGCCCCCCCCCCCGACCCACCCACCCATCAGCAGTGGGCTTTACCCGGCTGATTATGATGTCACAATACCAAGATAAACATCTGCACTGACAACAATCACTCGCGAGCTGCCTGCAGGCTGCACAACAACAACATTGGCGTCGCAGCGGACTGATCTCGTCTCAACACCTCTGAGACGACACCTCCAATTAGAGAGAGAGCACCACGCACCTGCTCCGACGTGTAGTTCTGAGGCATGTAGCCATTGCGGAAGTACACCACCGCCACTT
This sequence comes from Malacoctenus gilli, assembly GCA_032164315.1. Taxonomy (NCBI): domain Eukaryota; kingdom Metazoa; phylum Chordata; class Actinopteri; order Blenniiformes; family Labrisomidae; genus Malacoctenus; species Malacoctenus gilli. The sequence continues at coordinate 19,041,837 of JASSRZ010000053.1, read as the reverse complement.
CTTTGCCATCACTTAAAGGGGGACGACACAAACATGCAACTAAGCAGAACAGATCGCAGCAGGATTAAGCACCGTGTGGTGCAGAATTCATGAGCGGTGTGCTCCTGGCTGAGTCGGCGTGAACTCAGCAGATGGGGCGCCAACTTACACGAAGAGCCTTTTGTCCTTATCGAGAGACCCCGTGGTACAGACGTCGTCGAAGCGCCTCCTTATTGTGTGAATGTTCCTGAAACAGAGAGGAGGAGCGGTGACCGGACGAACAACCGCAGGAGCCTTTGGCCTCTAGTTGCTGAGCTTTAGTCCGCGACGTTCGCTCCCCCCCAGAGCCAACACGTACCTCTTCCATAATTCGTTCTCCACGTATCGCTGATCGAAGATGTTCCGCTGGGTCTCCTCCACCAGGAACATCACCACCGCTCTGTGACAGCAGCAGGAACATTATTCCACGATGACCCCCGCCCGACCCCGCGTGCTCATTGGCTGGCCTGTCCATTAAAAAAAACCTCCACCGACCGACCTCCGTCAGAGACCCACCTCTGAGAGCCATACAGCTCCCAGGCCTTGGCAACTGCTCGCGCCAGGCCGGCCGCAGGGTTGTTGTCCAGGATCTGCTTGCTCTCCTCGTGTCTGCCGGCCACCTCGAGGATGTGTCTGTCGAGCAGGAATACGATCTGATGTCACTCAGGAAACCCCGTTGCTTCACCACAAGCTGGCTTTCCTGCCCGGCAACGCTGTGACAACGGGGAGACTTTTCCTGTACCTGTGCACGTCGGGCATGCGTGTCGAAAGGCCTCCGAAGCTGGCCGCAAAGGTGTTGATCTCGATCTGCTTCAGAGACGGCGTCGCGGCCTCCCCCTGGTCCAGCATGTAATCCGACCGGTTGAGCCCCAGAGTGATCGACTGGAAGGAAGACAGCGCTTTAGTTCACCTCTTCATGTTTGATTGATTATGGAACGCGAAGCTCCAAAGAATCAGATGTCCTCGTTGGATTGAGGATTGTTTCCAAACATTAAAAAAAAAAGACGATACTGCGGCTGGAGTAGTTCCCATTCAGCAACATGTGGCAGCACCTGAGACTTGCCCTCTTTCAGGACCTGCTGATGGATTCGGAACAGCCTGGCAGTGAAATCGTCCACTTCGATGGTGCTGCAAGGCAAAGACCATGGACAGGTTACAGCCAGCATCTGACCTCAAACCTCTTTTTTTTTTTATATTTGTTTGAAAATAGAATCACAAATATTGAAAGTTCTGAGTGTTCACAAGAAGTTCTAACGGCACGATGCAACTGGGGGTCTGTAGGGTCCCTCAGTCGGGGCGTACAACCATTTTGTGCTCCTTCAGGGACAGTCGTGCTTTCTAAAAGGTACTTTTTGGGATGGCTCGCCGACTGGCGTGCTGTAACCTGCCTCGCTAAGGCCTCCTGCAGGAAGTCCACGTCCTGGCTGATCCTGTCCACCAGCGTGTTGTAGTGAGTCTGCACAGCCAGCGCCTGGAGGAACACGGCCCTGGGCACGGGCGTGGGGAAGAGCGTGAACGGAGCGTAGGTCACCAGCTGGAAGGGGGGGGGGGCGGGTAAAAAAGAAAAAAAAAGGAGAATGCTGACGTGGAGAAATCTATTCATCGATGACACAAACGGCCGTCACGGCATTTGAGGAATGAAAATAAGCGATTGCGGGGAAACATTCCCCTGGATCCGGCTCTAAATCCTGCGCCCTGCGGCTGAACAAATTCCGAGCGTGACTCCACACTGAACGCGGCCGTTGCTATAGCAGGGGCTCAGTTGCCTGTTGAATGGGGGGAAAACAGGAAGCTGTGGACCCCCCCTGGTCTCTGATCAGTTACAATATGACGACATTGTCTCAAGTCTCAAGCAACTGTAAGGAATTTCCAATCTCGGTCAACTGACATCAAGGTGACGGAGATTAAATTTAGACTTTGAACAGTTCGGTGTTAATTGATGCTTAGAGAGACAATTCTGGATGGACTGCAGACGTCAGCGTTGATGTGATTTTTTCCCCCACTTCCTTTGATGTGCGTTAGCAGGACGACTATCCCTTCCCGTCGCCGCTCCAGTGCATTTCTGTCTTCGATGCCAAACCTATTTCGTGGCAACTCCTCCACTGACTTCGATTGCAAACGGCACTAAATCATGCAGAATGTCTGACTAACACTGCTTCATCTTTGTGTGCTGCACAATCACAGCACGGCAGCAGCCTGCCCTTCTGTAACTGTACCTCTGATGAGTTGGGGGTCTCTTGGATCCTCATTAGGACGCCGTGCAGAAGCGCCGCGTCTTTCGCCACATCTGCCAGGTCTTTGATCAGGGATGTGTTCAGCATCACCTCGTCTGGCATCCCCTGGGCCATCGTGACTCACCTGCGGTGAGGAGACCAAAGGCGACTTAGTTCTGCTGCAGGTGTGTGTGTGTGTGTGTGTGTTCTCTTGTTACTCAGCCATCTGGGGGTTTTTTTCTCAACTCCCATCATTGGTGAGGAATATTTCTAATCGTTGGTATGTACGTGAACATGTGTAAACAAGGTAAAAACATAGTAGTGAACCACGTGTGTAGTAAGTGTGTTATAGCTCGGGACTTAAACTCACCGCGGGCTAACGAGCTGTCACCAGGTAATAACAGGCGCTTATAGCACCGACTGCTAACAGCGACAATGGCGGTAGTTCGCTCTCCACTTCCAGCCTAACAGGCTCCCCCGGTCCGTGAACTCTGCGCCACTCCAGTCGTTTCTCCGCATATGGGTTGAAGCTATCAGCCAGAACCGCCAGACTCCCTCCGAGCAGCAGTTCAGTCTCAATAAACGCAATACAGCGAGTCGGTATACGTCAGTACAACCAAAACGGGTCGCACTGAATGGAGAAGCGGATCTGTTTAAATCCCGCCCACTAGAGAAGAGAGTCGCAGCTGATTGGTTCGCCCGAGGCGTTTTGGTCTTGCTATCGGTCGAAACGTAATCGCTGGGATTCTTTTGGGCCAATCAGGGCTCGCAATAAAGGGGGGTTGAAGTCCGGGGCAACGTCTTGAATTTTAGCTTCAGAGTAAATGTGCTGAGTGACAATGACGCAGCACTAATATAACTTCTGCAGTCACACTACTTTACAATTATCACTTTAATTATGTCACTCAAATTGGAAAGTATTTTACCAGCTGTAGTGATTTTTCCCCTTTTTACCTAAGTATCAATAGTCCGTTTTATTTATCAAGTCGTGAAAAGCTCAATAATTTCGTTTTTCGTTTGAAAGCTAAAAATATGCAATATGTCCGCAATGTGTACAAACTTAAAAATCACACAGTGAGCAAAGCTCTTTGCTGTGTCTGCAGAGATAAGTTTGGCAAGTCCCAACTCATGGTTCCCCTTCAATAGCTTAAATAGCTTTAATTAGTAAAAAAAAAAAAAAAACTACCCCAAAATTTGAACCAAAAAATCTCTGGCAAGCCAAGGATGAAGGCTCATTTAAATTTTTACACCCAGGCTGTAGAGACCGAACATAACAGGATTACAGCCACATTTTGTGGTCAATTGTTTTCCTGTTTTATCATGGATGAAGTAGTGCTAGTATAGCAAGCCTGAAGCACCTTGTTTTTTTATCTTCATGAAAATTTTTGGTTGGTCTTAATTTTGGTGTGAGGTCAAAGCACCTAAAATCGACAACCAAGGGGAAACCAGGGGTGGAGGTGGTGCGGTATGTCCAGTTGAGGCACAGGTCAGTTCAGGCCAGGGATTCCCCCCTTCCTTCTCGACCAGTCATCAGCTCTGCCTCCACCCCAGCAGAGGGGGCTAGAACCTTTCCTCAAGCTTCCCACCAAGTCCTTCCTCAGAGCTTCCTGGTTGTCAGCAGACTTCCAGGAGTGTCCGACTGCACTCGCTTCCAGCAGGCTTGCATGAACTGATCTGAGGTTGGCTCTGAACGAGTGCAAGTGAATCAGGGTGTGCTTGGATGGTGTCAGCGTGGCAGCAAACGGCTTGGGGACAAGCTGCCCCCCTACTGTGATCAGGAAGTACTGACCTTTGACTGTCCCATTATATGGTGTGTGTGTGTGTGTGTGTCTGTGTATATTTGTAGATGGCGAGTCGACAGCTGTCGAGGGAGGAGGCCTTGGCATGGCCCGGCTGCAGGCATGCGTGCCACGTGATGCTGTACTGTGACACGGAAGCTCTGCTGTTCGGGAGGATCCCCATCAAACACATCATACTGGTGGGGAAGAAACGTGTGCATGATCGCATGCCTCTTTTCACTGATGCTCATGTGTGTTGAAAAACACCCCAACCCCACCCCAGCCACTCACACACACACACACAAATCGCTGTGTGTTTGTGTGTGAGTGTAACCGACTCTGTCACGTCCCACAGATGCAGATGCGCTTTGACGGTCTGCTGGGTTTTCCTGGAGGGTGAGTCTTTCATATGGCTGCTTTCGTCTCCTCCGTGCCCAGGTGTGTTTTCTTCAGAGACCAGAAGTCTTTGAAGAGACAAAAAAACCCCAACAACAAAACCCACAAACAGCGACGATCACATGTTCTCACATCAGCACAGTGGCTGACAGGTCCCCCCCCCCTGCGAGCTGATTCGCCTCCTCCAAATGCGTCCGACACACGCCGTTTGATCAGCATCCGACTGAGCGCGAATCACTCGGCGTCTGTGATTTACAGTCGTCGCTGCCAGGATTTCTGCTGCATCACTCGCCAACACGGGGGGGGGGGGTGTTATGTAACGGGACAGGAAGACAAGTCTGAAAAATCATGGTGACATTTGCGAAAACAAAGGAAGTCTTTGTCAGCAAATGGGAGCAGTGGACAGCAACTCGCGCCTGTGTCCCCTTTTCCAGACTGGAGACATTGTGTCCAGTATGTTGTAATGGGCTGTTTTTGTGGAGTCCGGATTTGTTGTTTGTCACGTTGGTGTGACGTTTTAGAAGCCACAAACATGTCGAAATTTGTTCGAGGTAATGTCGAGTCCCGAAACATCCGGCAGCAAAACATTCGATTGGTTGCGTTTGGTTGTAATGCCACGGCTACTCTCGTTTGGCGTTTTTCTACTTGTCGAAACCCGCCCATGTTGAGGTGCGCACCAGGGCCACTAATGCCTTTCCCTAACCCGTCCCCTTCCTTGCCCTCATACGACATTGTCGAGGCACGCCGTTGTCGCTGACAGAACCCAACGGTTGACGGTGGAAGGTGGCAATTTGCATTTTTTGCAACAGCATGTCTCCACCTTTGAGAAATGGTCTCATTGTTCATATGTGGGCTCACCCAACTGTATACCGCGCTCAAGGATCAGGCACAGCACTTTGAACCATGCTCTAGGAACGCACTTGCCTCCATGTCCTCCATTGTTGAGGTGTGTGTGCGCGTGTGTGTCGAGGACGGTGTTGTTCACAGCTGTGTGTGGATGCCATTGAATCTTGCACAGCTGAGTTCTCCAATTTTGACCCACAGATTTATTTCTCGTGGAGGGGAGAGACTTTTGTCTGCTCCGGTGGAGGCTGAGGGGGGGGGGGCATATTCAGCATAAGTATTTGTAAGGCAATCCAATCTGTTAGAAATCCATACGGTGGTTTTAGTGGTGGTGATCCCACCCCCTTCAAAACTGCTATTGATCACCCAGTTTGAGACGTTGCATTGGGAGTCTTATTAAAGCAGGCCATGAAAGCTGGGTCAGGACTTCCACGTTTTAATCAGCCTGGTTTCTCCAGCGCTGAGGAGCCTCCGGAGAGCAGCCGACCGCGTTCGTTCCTCTACATTCATATCTGACGCTGACCTCTGACCTCTCCACCCCTCGATGTTCCAGATTTGTGAACCCTTCAAAGGAGACCCTGGAGGCGGGCCTCACGAGGGAACTGTTGGAGGAGCTGGGCGTGGCAATACCGATGTCCGAAGAGCATCTCTTTGAAACTCGCTTCGCCCGACCTCTCCCACACTCCTCCTCCTCCTCCTCCTCCTCTTCTTCCTCCGCCTCTTCCTCCCCCTCCTCCTCCCCTTCCCCCTCCTCTTCCGGTCTCATCCTCCACTTCTATGTGAAGAAGGTGGAGGAGAAGCTGATCAGAGAGGTGGAGCAAGCGGCCTCATCCACTGCCATCGATTATGGACAGGAGGTGCCGGCGCCCTTCTACGATTGGAGCGTTTTGGCGGATTTCGTGCTCCGTTTCTGACCGCCTGCTTCCTCTTTCTACAGGTCCTGGGGACAGTCAGAGTCCCGCTCTACACCATGTACAAACGAGGAGGGGGTCTCGGCCCCTTCCTGTCGCACTCGTTCATCGGCAGCGCTCGGACCCAGCTGCTGGACGCGATTGTGCGGCTCAACATGATTGCCCCGGACGAGCTGCGCCGAGCCCTCAAGTTCTCTTTGGAGGCCCACAAGCAAGGCACCAGGGACCTGTACGAGGCGCTGGACAGGAAAAAGTCCTGGAGAGACAGGCCCTGAGATGCTCCCTGAGTTCCTGCAGTGATGGTAACACAAACTAGGCAAGAAGGGACGGGCGATTCATGTATAGGTGATATACTGGATGTATCACAGCTTGTTCTCTGTGCAATATATTTACTTTTTCACACAGTTACTTTTAGCCACAAGTATTAAACTACAAGCTCTTCTTGTTCTCTTTCGTGTCTCTCATAAAGAGACAAAACAAGCTTTGAACTAAAACATTATTTTTTTATATTACTTGGCAGAAAATAAATATATCGTCATGTTTATTGAACATTGTCATTGGGGGGGGGAAAGATCAATGTGAATGTTTTTGTTCATTTTGCCAAACACAAAATGCATTTACACACACACAAACACACACGCGCACACACACACACACACTGTCAAGCTTGCTGTGAGCTGGTGACTCATACACTTGCAAACAGCATCAAACAGTTTTTGGCCAAACATTATGAAAATAAAGATTTTCACACTTTCCCCTCACACTCCAGATTTTTCAGTCCTTTGATTCATTTGAATCATCGTTGCCCCAAAAAAATCAATCATAAATTGCACTCGTACACTCCTCTCATCTTGCCCTTTTTCCAAGTTGGATCATTCGGAACAGTGAGAGAAAGGTGTTGACCCCGTGTTTGCATATTTAGATTAAATGTTGGACTTTTGATCTTTTCGAACCCTGTTAAAAGAAACTTCATAGTTAAACAACTGGTGCCTAAAATGGAAGCTTTCTATCTGATTTAAGAGGAACTCAACCAGAAAAGTAGCAATTTCCATGAACCAAATACATGACGAACCAGAAGGGCACTTGGTAGAGTGCATGCCTCCGCCTCAATGCCCGCTAATCTCTCCTGCTTCATCATCTCACACAGCACTCTTAAAGGGCCACACGCTCTCAAAAACACAACACAGCAATGATATTTTTCACCATTTCAAGGTGAGTCGTTTCATCGTCAGAATATAATCACTCCCCCCTGGCACCATCCCCACCCTCTCCCTCAAATGTTCTCCAAATGTTTTGCATTAGCTTGTCAAAAAAACAAGCAACAAACAATCAGTGATCACAGCAAAACCTCCTTGGAGGAGATAACTGAATTTAAAAAATGGATGCAATGAAGTGATTTTGAAGAGGGAGAGTCTGACTGTAGAGATTTTCTTGTGAACGGACCTGCGGACCTTAACCAATCATTGTGACATTTCACATTCATGCTGGTTCTGGTCACAGGATTGGAGTTCATTGTTCTCAAATTAGAGAGCTCTCTCTAGTTTCTGATGTGACTGACGTCGCGGCTGCTCTTGCATTCACAACCAAAGAGAACGCTTGCTTCCTTTGCTGGCTTTATCTGTTTTCCCTGCAGGGTCTGATTGGCCCGAAGCAAGGAACACCCTGAAAACGTCTCCTGTCCTTCACGAGACGCACACAGAACTGATTGCGGACACACCCTTAAATGGATGAGAGACACCTGCTGAGTTCAACACCTTTTCTGGATTGTGTAGCTCCAGAGCACCTGGTGGAACTCAGAGAAAAGCATTCAAGCTCCACAACGGGACCAGCGATTGGTCAGCAGGTTAGGACACTGTTGTCCAACACACTGCGCCATCCAATTTTTTTTTTATCATGAAGAAAATTCAGTTGTTCTTGTGTCTGGCTCTGGGTGTAATCCCTAATTGTCTTGTGTTGGAAGAGGATCCCTCTTGCTCCACGGGTAGTGCTCTCACCCTTGCCCACATGGTTGCATAAGCAGCAGAGCCTCGCTGCCTTTTATGGTGATGCATAGGCGCCTCACGGCTTTCTATACCTGCCACAATCAAAGAAATGTGCCTTCCTATCAAACCGGAGCATTTCTTTGTCTGTCTCTCATGCTGCTTGTTTCTCTTCCCCCCCCCCCCTCTCTCTCTCGTTCATTTAGAAAGTTATTGTGCGGCTGCGCTGGTGCAATCCGCAGATTAATTACGTCCGTGACGCGCTATATCGCCTGCGGGCGCAGATTTGATTCTGTCTAAGTGCACCCTAGGTGCGCGTAACGCGCCCGCACCAGATGTTAGGGAGCCCATTCCAAGACGGGCAAGTAAGCGAGGACTGGCTGTGGTACCTACTGTACTCTCAGCGCTCTGACTTAGGTAAAGTTAGAAGAATATTCATATATTCGGCCTTTCCGTATCAATAACTCGTCAGCGGAACATCGTGTCTACAAAATCGACACGTCCTTGCAATCACAGCAAGGTTGACTGAGAGCGACAACGGCATGTTTCTCCAAACGAGCCATAATTCACGCTGGAGGAGTTGCATTGGGCTGAATGCAGAGCCTGCATCTTTGCGATGGCGCAGGGACCGTCTGCAAGTAGCAACACCAGAAAAAAGTGATCCGCCAAAAAACAAAGAATCATAAATTTAATAGCTTCTTAAAGGAGAGTGTTGTGTAATCAGAATCATTTTATATGATTTAGATCGAGAGGTTGTATTTTTTAAGGAGGGGAAGCTAATAATTTTTAAAGGATTTTGAGGATTTATGAAACCTAGAGTAGCTCAACTATGACCGATGACATACTGCTTGTCCCTTCAAAACAAAAGCACACAAAAACCGTCTGCTTCATCTTAAAACTCTTTTTCCGTAAAAAACACAACACTTGTCCTCGGAGAAGGTATTAAATTTTTGGTTCACTTTTTTTCTGGCGTTGCTATTTGCAGACGGTCTCTGCGCCACACAGACGCGCAGGCTCTGCATAGAGCTCAATGCAATTCCTCCAGCATGAATTAGGGCTCGTTTGGAGAAAAATGCGATTGCAGCTCTCTGTCTACCTTGTGTGACTGCAAGGACGTGTCGGTTTTGTAGATACGATGTTCCGCTGATGAGTTATTGATACGCAAAAGGCAAATCTGTGAATATTTGTCTAACTTTCCCTAAGTGGCGCTCTTTTAGCTGTTATCTGTTGTTGCCGCAGATGGATCAGGCTGATGCGTCGCTGCGCGGCGTGATGATGCAACCCAAACGCGCAGCAGATTGTTGCCACTCGGCGAGAAATCCTCCTCACGTCGACACACAAAAAGGTGGATGGACGACGGGGGTGGGAGGGCGGAGGGGCTCTTGCATCCGCTCGACAATACAAGCGGATTATTGTGGGGACAGGTGTACCCACGAATTACAACCACGCACGGGCACAAATTCCATGTCAGCGGTTGGTTGGAGCACAAACAGAAAGTTAAATCAAAACCGACTGAAGGGGTCTCTGAAATGATGGCTTTGTGGGGCCATTATAGAATGGGAAGGAAGGGAAGCCCCCCCTTCTCCAAGGAATCCACCTCCCGTAGTGTCAGGTGTCCAGGTGGACCCGGTCTGTGACCTGAAGCTGGTCACTGTAACGCTTTTGTCCCCCTCAGGGATGGGGGGGGGGGTTCAGACAGGAAACTGGTGAGACGGAGGTTGTATGAGAGACATAACCGCTCGTCTCGTTCGTGGGCTGCGTGCGCGTCTCAAAACAGACGCGCTTCTCTTGAGGCGCGTGCACGCTCCCACGGCGCGTGCTTTCAAAGCGGAGCAGGCGAGCGCACGCGCGCGGGGGTGGTGGGGGTGGTGGGGGGGGGGGGTAGCGGATGCGAGTGTGTCATGTGATGGTGGTGGCGTGGTGAGGGCGAATAATACAAGGTCATCAGAAAAACATTTAGAGCGAGAAGGATGGAGGGAGAGGGGGAGGGCGAGGGAAGTGTGGTGGGGGGAGGGCGGTGCAGGCGAGGGATGGACGGACGGATGGACGGATGGATGGATGGATGGATGGAGAGAGGGAGAGGGCGCGAGCGAGGGATGCTGAGGGAGAAAGACGGTGTATTCATAGAAGCAGCGGTATTTATAGCCGCCCAGAGGAGAGGAGAGGAGAGAGAGAGGGGGGAGGCTGAGGGGGCGTGGCTTTGAGAGAGAGAGAGAGAGAGAGAGAGGAGGCTCTCTGGCAGGAGAGGGGAAGGAAGAAAGGAAGGCGGGAGGAAAAGGGAGGAAGGGGAGGGCTGTTTTGTGAGTGTCTCAGAAATGAGAGAGAGAGAGAGAGGGAGGGAGGAGAGTACTGAGCTGGGAGAAATCTGTCAGATTCAAACACACTGCTCACTGTGTGTGTGTGTGTGTGTGTGTAGTGAGAGAGAGCGAGAGAGTGTGTGTGTGTGTGTGTGAGTGTGTGGTGAGTGAGTGAGTGTGTGTGTGTGCGCGTGCGTGCGTGTGTGTGTTTGTAACAGAGAGAACGAGGGATGTGAAGCTGAGGAACAGACAGAAAGAGACAGAGAAGGACCACAAAGTGAGGTATGTACGCCTGTCACGCCACTCGTGGAGCCCAACAACAACAACCTGTATGTGTGTGTGTGTGTGTGTGTGTGGAGGAGTGTGCATGTGTACACATGCATGACTCTGTGTGTGTGCGTGTTTATATATAGTTTGTTTTTAATGGACACTGCATCCCACTCGGGCTTCTCTTAGTGGATAAATGGAGAGTATCAATTATGTAATATGTGTGCACCATTTTCACTGTTGATGCTGTGTGAGCGTGTGTGTGTCTGTGTCTGTGTGTGTGTTTACATGATGCTTGTGTAATTACGCTCTGCGTGGCCATTGTGTGTGTAGTGGAGCCCTGCAACACTGTTTGACCATATGGGGAGGAGGTTGGGGTGGGGAGGGGTGCTGGGGGTGGTGATTTATAGCTGTGGTGGTAAATATAACTCAACAGTCCAGTGGTGTTAGAGCCGTGGCAACCTTAATTTCCCCCCTCCTGCCCCCCCCCCTTCACCCCCCACCCCCGTGCTTATCACCTACACTTGTACTGACAGCTAATTCACATTATGTTGTTAAAGCCCCCCCTCGATAAACAAGCCTCTCAGCGGCATCCGCAAAAGTAGCGTTGCCTTTGTTGTGCAAGTCTGACGGTGATGTGACAGAGCAGGCAGGGCCGAGGCAAAGAGCTTGTTGTCAGGATGAAAAAAGAAAGAAGAAGAAAGAAAAACACATATGTGTGCGATAGAGATTTTACTGTTTGGGAACTGACGGTAACAAAAAAAAGCAGGATTGTCCCTGCTTTTTCTTTTTTTTTCGGAGCGGCAGCGGCAGCAGCGTTGAAGAAGTATCGATAAAAGCGTTTGAAATGATCATCTCACCATGAAATGAAACGGGCTGCATCTATGATGCTGAGCTGATCTCACTTTGTTGTTTACGGTTCCGGCGTTGGCGTTCATTTCTTCCACCTGATGTCCAATCTGTCCCTTCTGGCGTCTGCACAGTTTTTTTTTGTTCCTTTGGGTTTTTGTTGTTTTTTTAAAATATTTTACATCTAAGGTTTGCAGGGGGGGGGGGCTTCAGGGGTCCCAGGTGACTGTGGATGATGTCAGTCACCCTCACAGGCAGGTTCAAGCCACCTCGCCTGTTCTTCACTCTTTCCGATGAATAAAATAACACGTTGTACCTTTAAAGGTGCAGGATGTGAAATTTGAGCATCAGGTGGCGGTAGCGAGTGAACTCATCGTTTTTTACCTCAACCTGACGTTATTTTTTTATGTGACTGTAGACTGACTGGACGCTACAGCTGCAGGACTGGATGTACTCGCCGCTGCCAGCGTCTCAGCTTGTTTGCTTTGGTACCCGCGCCGACGTCGCTCTTGTTGTCTTTTCTGAGCTTTTTTTCTAAAAACAAACAAAAAAAAACACAGTGTACTTTCAAACGGAGTGAAGATGTTGAAGTCAACATTTACTGAGCCGTTCCTTCCAGCTTTTCGAGCAGCTCTCATCTGAACTTGGGGCGGGGGGGGGGGCGGTCTGTCTGATGAACGACACTCTCAGATGTGACTCTCAGCTTAGAGCAGCAGCGCCGCGAAGCTTTGGTGTGCATGTGTGGCACCTGTGCGTTCGACCGAGCCTGTATGCGTGCACAAAGTGCAGGAGAGAAATCCTCAACGGCGCCGCGCTTCCTGTGTGTTGTGGTCTACCTGTGCGCTGCAGCAGTTAGTTGAGTAACAACAGGAAGTTGTGTCGGTCTCACGCTTCCACCGGGTTTGGAACGAGGAAGTCTGCCCCTCAAACCGCCGCTACCCCGAGTCAGAGAGCTCATGACACCACGCGGAGTGCATCTGCCGGCCGCTCCCTCGTCGCAGCAGTCACAATATGCTTGACTTGGACGGTGTTTATGCCGGATACCTGCCGTCACTCTGAGAAACAGGTCACTCCATTGATGCTGTAGTTCACATGCTCACTGACAATTTTAGGGTAAGTTATTATTCTATAGTTCATTTTATTTGAAGGTGTTTCTAAATGAACAATTTAATTGAATTTTTATTTTTATTTTTATTATTATTATTATTATTATTATTATTATTATTATTATTATTATTATTATATTTTTATTTTTTTAGAATTTTTTAAATTTTAAAATATTCAAAAAAAATTTATTTGGAGAATTTTTTTTTAATTGAAATGTGTCACATAATTAATTTCATCATTTCATGAGTCAAAGCTTCACATTTCTGAAGTGAAGAGTAAAACGAGCAGGTTTTGGAAACAACAGAGCAGCAGTGCTCAGATGATCAGTGTGTGCGTGGGGATTGTCAGCCCTTTTATTTCGGAGCGTCTGGAGCGTTGTGAGGGGGTTCCTGCAGCGTGTGATAGGCCGGAGAGAGAGAGAGAGAGCATGCGGCCGGCGCTCGACCCGGTTCCGCCGCTCCAAAAGCTCCGTCGTGAGCGAAGCTTTGCGAGCTGTGCAGCAAGCCTGCCAACCCTCTTCCCCTTCTCTCACACTGCCCGGTTGTTTCATTTCACTTTCTGCGCTTTTTTTCTTAACCCTCTGCCGGGACCTGCAGGTATGCGCTCCGCAAACATCCCTCTCGCTGCAGACCTTTCAGGAGCAGGCCGGAGGAGATCCGTTCGGCCGCCTTCTCTGATCCTAAATTGCTTTCGCCAGAAATCCAAAAGGTCTCTTATGCCGAGTGTATAGTGCGTCGACTGTGCGGCTGCCAGGTGCCTCTGACTCCCTCTTGAGCCAATGAGCTGTAAATGTAAAGCCTCTGATGGGCACACTTTCTTCTGCCTGGCGCCACCTTGAAGCTGCTCGTCCCCGTGGCGGGTGGGTTTTGGCAGGGACGCGAGCCTGGATTTTTAAAAAAACAACAACAACCAAACAAACTAAAAACAACAACACTCCCTGTGAGGTTTGCAGGTAAGCAGGAGATTCTTCACAGATGGTTGTGAGTGGTAAAACCGGCGGTACGGCGCTGTGACACGGTTTCCTGTTTGCCGCGACAGCTGCCGTTGCGACAGGCGCACGCGGGCAGGCAGGCAATGTGGGGGGGGGGGTTTAGCGTAGAGAAAGAAAACAAGGTGGCGAGAGGCAAAGTTTGTCAGCGGCGACGTGATGAATTTGGATCTCGGCTACTTTGCATAGCTAATCTGGTTTCGCTCCAAATCTCCTGACACGTTTCGGAATGGAACCCGGGGCTGCAGCCTGCGTGGAGCCTGCGTGGAGCTGCTCCACCTGTTGTAGCGCTGTCAGAGCTCCCTCTGGGCCCGCAGTCATTATCACTGCCGTGCACGTTACTGAAGAAATGAATGCCTGTTTACAGTTTGCTGGTGATTTCTTCAGGAAGTGATGGAGTTCCTTACAAAGTAGCCAAAGTAAGCCTTAGGAAAAGTAACTCTTGTGCCTCAAATTAGGCAGTTTAAGATGTCCGATTGAAGCCCACATAGCTGCAGTCAGTTTGTGCTTTCTCAAGAAACCAGCGGGAGGTGTTGTGTCTTCCCAGCATGCCAACTTTTGACAAAAGAATAAGAGTGGAACCATTTTTATTTGATTTCACGAAGAAATGAGTCACCAAAAACCATGAATGTAGGTACAGTGGTTGCAGGCTATATATAGGCTGGCCCCATCAGTCCACATTAAAGCCTCGAAATGTCCTTTGGACATTGGGCTGCAAGGACCGGTGGCAGGTGCTCGCCCCCCCCCCCCCCAGCCTGGATGGGGTCACCTCCAGATGCCCTCCGGTGGCTCATTTGGATGTGAGGTGTGAAGGAGGGAGGCCCTCTCGTCCCAACAGTGTAAACATATGTGATGGAATGTATAATTGTCGCAATATGTCCAAATTGAGGTGGTTTCTTTGGGTTGGACTCGCTGCACATGACTGTCTCGATTCTGGCGTTTGAAAAAAGGATCCTTCTCTTTGTTGTATTCCACCCACGGTGCAACAAATCGCGGGCCACGGGCCAGACACGGAATGAATCAGTGCCTTGTTTGGTTTTTTTGCTGCCATATATTCTTAAAAGCCATTTAGCCCAACGTCGGACCAACTGTTGTTTGTCTTACTCATGCCTCCTGCGGCTCCGTCTCCCTGCAGCCCGTGCCGGTCGGCCTCTCCGATCGTCCCGGCGACCGCCACGCCTGCGCGATTGGGTCCGACGACCTCGCGTTTCGCCCCACGGCCCGGCCCCCTTGGGGGCGTGAGCTCGTCCGGGCCCAGGTGTCCGCGTGCGTTCGCCCCCCCTCCTCCCCCTCCCCCTCCCCCTTCCCTACTCGCGCCTCATCTCCAGGCCGTCCCCGGGTTCAGCGGGTTCGAGGGTGATTTTGTGCTCGGCCGCCGAGAGACAACGCAGCTGTGCAGAAGTCGAGAAATTTCGCGGATCTTTGGGAAAGAAAAAAAAAAAAAACAGTAACGGGGTCAACGCAGCAGAGAGTTTCTGGCCCTGAGCGATGTCAGGAAATCCCCATCCAGTATCAGCCCGTGACATCTCACACAATATCCCACTTGTATTGCTTCTGCTAAGCTTTTCTATTTTTTTTTTTCGTGCCTTCTGAAGAAACAGGCAGCAGCAGAAGAAAAAAAAATCCCCCTGATAGCAATAAGCATTTATCGCACTTCGGCACACACATCCGCTCTCGTCTCCAATCTTCTCTGTATTCACGCTGCGCACCGTGCGACCTCCTTCCTTCCAGTGACCTTGACATCGAGCACCAACCCCCCCCCATAACCTCCCTCTCTCCCTCCCCCCCTATTTAAGTTCCTCTTTTTGCTGGGGTCTCATTGCTAAATCTCCCATACACCCCCCCCTCCCTCTTCTTCTCTCCTTTTCTCAGATCATTTACATTGGCTTTGTTCTGCAGATTAAGGTCGCACGCCGATGAAGGCCCTCGGAGCCTCGGTCTCGGGGCCCTCGCGGTCTCATTTCCACAATTCTCCGAGCGTCGTTTCTCCGTCGCACTTTCTAATTTACTTTCCGCTTTTGTTTGAGGCCGCCACAGAATGGATCACATCCATCCACGACGGTGCTCAGGGAGGAGGAAGCGAGAACGGGCCGGCTGCGGCTCCGATCGCACGCGGCAGCTTCTTTTGCCGTGAGAGCTGCAGGCTGCCTGCGTGGACAGCACAGCGTGTTTTCACACTGAGGGGGGCAGCATCAGTGGAATCAGTCAGCTGAGCTCATAGCAGCCGGGCAGAGGAATACCCCCGCCGTCCGATAAGAGGAGGACCGCAATAAGTGAAGAGAAAGAAGAAAAAAAAACAGGGAAACTTTACACGAACATGTTCTAGATTTTGCCCGTCTGGCACGAATGCAGCAAAGCGAAACCGCTTTCACATGAAAGCAAATCAGAGCGACAAAGATGAAAGCGAATTCTGGGGTCTACTGTCCGAGTTGCCGCTTGAGTTTTGTATATTTACATAGATTTAGAGGGAAAAAAACACACAAACGCACACACGCACGCACGCACACATCAAAGTCGAGAGATTATGTGCTCATACGATTTCTGACAAACTTGAGTTCCAGATTTTATTTTATGCAACGATGCAAAACACTGATGAAATAATCCCGCCGGCTATTGCACAAGGGACTGAGGCTTATGCTAATTTATGTGGTGGCCCAAAAAAAAGAAAAAAAAAAGACCCGCATCATCCCTGTGGCCCGTTTGATTGGCAAGAACGACAGAAATCTCCTCGGTCGCTGAAAAGTTGGACGAACCGTTCAACAATCTGGCCTCTGCACTCGCTGCGCTAAGCGGAAACAATCCACTGACCACCTGCAGATATCGCCCGTGTTGGAGACAGGGACGCCAGACTCATGGACAAAGTTAGTCCAAGTGCAAGCAAGCGGTGTCGACAACAATGGGGAAAATTTAGTGATGGTCGTTGTTAAGAATCTGGTCCATCGCAGGGAGGTTTGTCGATCGGATATAGATGTGTATTTGCACCCATGTATGTGTGTTTTGACACAATGTACGGCTTAATCAGTGAATTCATTGTTAATGCTAAACACGCTGTAAGTGTCAGGGTTCTTCCCAGCCCCATCACCAACCCACACAGGACCACATGACCAGTTTAAGTGCCAAGTCTCTGTCTGACCAGTGAACAAACACACTGACGTCAAGAGGAGGACTTTCTGTACTCTCTGGTCTTCAAATTTCTTCTTTTTTCTTGTTGGAAACAACAGATTCGCTCCAAACGGCAGCATCAGATGTTGATGTAGAGGACAGTGTAGCTGAGGGTTTGGTTTTTTTTGCAGATCAAAACGCTTCCACGACGTCTCGCCTCCGTAACCTCCATGTAAAAACAGATCAGCTTTGTTTTTTTTAAAAAAAAGTGGGTCATGTGACCATATTTTCCCCCCTGCTGGGGGTTAAAACGCACCACATCAGTGCTTTCACACGTTGCATTCAGTCACAGTCACCAACCCCGAAAGAGAAGCGATTGTTGGGGGTTGACTGGGGAGCAGCGTTTCCAGTGAGCGCAGCACATCGTGGCACCGGTTGCGTCGTGCAGAAACCTGTTGAGAAAAACTGACACAGGATGTGGGAAACCAAGATGCTGTTTTCTCCGTCGGTGCGGCCGCTCGCTGCGCGAGGGTAAAATTAAGATGTGAGCGGCGCGGAGAGCGAGTAATCGCTCTTCAAAGGCGCCGCTGGGTGATCCGGGGCCTCCGCTCCCCAACGCTGTCCGGTGGTGGGAAAAACAAGTTTATTAGTGGACGCTGACCTGATTTTTTTCCTTCCAGATTTCTGCTCTCAGATATGCGGGATCCCAAAAGTCCTGGAACTTACCCTAGTTTTTCTTTTTTCGGCCATCTTTTCATGGCGTCCGTCGCGCCTCTCGGGGCCGATTCCACGGCTTGATCTAAGAAATGTGAGGAGCTAAATTCAAGCGCCCCCTTTTTTTTTCTCGATTGGAAATGTTAGTTTGTTCTTATAGGTGTTTGAGACTCTTTCAAGTGGCGTTTGGGTGAAAGCGAAGATGCCCAATCGGAGACAGACGTGACATTCAGACATCCGCGGTCACACTTGTCACATTTGGTTGACTAGAAATCAACCAGATGGTTAACTAGACGCTTGTAACAAAGCCCGGTTGATCCTGACGATGTGATCCACTGATCATTGTTGCCAAAACTCTCAGTCCTGGATCTCAGCGATTGCCATTCAAAGTTCGTGTTGGTCTTGCATGATCTTCCGATCAACTGTTGAGCAAATACATATAAACATGCCAAATATAGGTTGGGACAACTGCCAGCTCCTCGCTGCATACCGCAGCCTGTTATTTTGAACAAATGTTTTCAGCTGGACCAAAATATCTTCACAATCGAGTCCCGCTGCATAGTATTGGTTATAAAAAGAGTTTCCTCACATATAGGTATCCGTTTAAAACTTCCTGTGTGAACGCGAGTTGTGCGGGGAAACTTGCAGCAGGGGTGAGAAGACCAGTTGGAGCTCACTTTAGTCCTGAGTGGGCATGAGTGGGCCGTTTTCTTTGAATTCTCTTTTCCAGAGCCTGAATCCAAGCGTTCAAAGCGGCACATTACATCACAGGCACAGAGGCTTGGTTGGGTTAAGGCTGGGATCCCCCTTTTTACATGTTCGCATCGAGCGAACCCCCCGCGCTGAGTTTCTTTATTGTGGTCCCGGGGGTCGTGGCCCACACTGGAGACGATGGCTCCCTGCGTTTGACTCTTACCTTGATGGACATCCCCGAGCGCTGACCTCCAGGCGCCGAACGTCCTTCATTAGCGCCGTTACTCATCACCTCCCGGCCCTCTCCCTTCCCCATCCCTCATCGTTCCGCCCTCGCTCCCCCCGTCTCGGTGCCCTCTTACTGTCCACTCCGTGCTTTGCCCCCGTCTCACTGTCCCTCCCATTAAATCTCTCTCTCCCTGGGTGTCACTGTCCCTTTCTTTCTTGTCACCCTGCCCTCATTTGTCCTCTCCCACTCCTTTCATTCCCTCGTTCCGCTCCTAATAAATCTGCCGCTCTTGCCACCCGGTTGTCGCTTCCCCTTTCAGCCATTGCCGCTCGCTCTCGCTCGCTCTCTCTCTCTCTCGCTCTCTGTCCCCATCCCTCATCATTGTCTTTCTTCTCTCGCTCAGGCCCAGTCCACCTATGGATCGGCGCTCACCAGGAACCCAGGGGATCCCGTGGCCGCATGTGTACAACTGACATCCCAGCCGAGAGCAGCAAATCGACGCTGATGCCGAGGTGCAGCGCGCAGCTGTAGAGCAAGCAGGGCAGCTTGGGGGTGGTGGTGGTGGGGGTCAGGGGGTGAAAGGTCAGAGCGTGCCAGAGCCAAGAGTCAAGAGCCAAGGTCCAAAGGTTGCCCCGAAGGAGGCGGGGGAAGGGACGTATGCGCTGAGGCCGGCCGAGAGGGAAAAAAAGGCCATCGGGAGAGGACGGTCTCGGTGACGGCGGAGGGGTCGAGGGAGCAAACATGATGACATCACACGGAAAGCTGAGGAGGGAGAAGGGCAGTCTGGCCGAGTATGAATCCCAGATGAAAGGTAAGCCAGCTGTCTGCGCGCTGCGCACGCTCGCCGGGCGCTTCGCCGCGCACGCCCGCACCTTTCGTACGCACCCTCCCGCTCGCTCACACGCGCTCACCTGCATGCATGAATGCGTAGAGGGGCTGCGGGGGTGCGTTCATGCATGAACGTGTGCAGTTGCTCTGCACAGTCATCCAGCCATATTCTCACACACGCACTCATTCACTCACCATTTCCTCTCCGAACATATGTGCGCGGCGAAAAAGCCTGCGTTGCCAGTTTCTGAGAAAATCCATCCTGTTTTCGCAGCCTCATGTCACAAGGATGGAAAAAAATTTAGAAAAACCGCTCTCGGATAATGTGAAGCGACAACACAATCAATATAGCGACGAGACGCTCACACGACAAGTACATGTGTGCTCGTGTTGGTCTCGTGTGTGTGCGATGCCGTGTGTTTTGGTGGGCGCACGCTTTTGGCTGGCTGGGCTCGCTGTACTGTACTACGAAGGGGTGTATTTATAGCCAGTATTAGTGATGCTGTCTCCTCACATCCAGTCAGCCCCGGGCTGTGTACTCACACAAAGACAGAGGAAAAGAGTAAAGAAGGGGAGCGCGGGAGCGGGCGCAGTGAGCAAAGGGGGAAGGGGGGGGTGAGGAGGAAGACAGAGAAAACAGGAGAGAGAGAGAGAGAGAGAGAGAGGGGTGAAGGCGCCTTATTTGAGAACAATGTTTGTGTTTCCAAAGCTCCGCGTTGAGGCCCACCTGTGTATCTAACACCACCTAATGATGGATTTCAACAAGTGAGCCATACGTTTGTGTCAAATTACATCCATCGACGCCAAAACCTTCAATTGGACCTTCTCACTTTGAGGGACTCCTCGATTATCATTGATTTGAGAGCAGAATCTTTGCACATGGAGCTCTTATTTTGAAGTGTGAGATTATGAAGGTGCAAAATGAAGACAGGGGCAGGATTCATGCTTCATTTGTGAATGCACGGTCAATCAGGCTTTCCATGTGTGCAAGCAAACCTTATCAGACACAGTATGGATCCATTTTCATGGTTCTGTTAGTGAGTTATGTCGCGATTAGACACAGTTCCTAACTTCTACCAACGCTACTTTCTATCTTTTCGACTTTGGCCCTTTGAAAGTGACCTGCGTTAATGAGCAGCGGCTCCGATCGCTCGGCTCTTTCATCAAATGTGATCGATCCTGACCACTGCCTCTGGAAACACCCCTGTGAGAGCTTACACCCAGACATCTACCCCTCACACTCTGGTCCCCGTGGAACTGAATCCCGCCTCTAAGGGCGCGTTCACACCAGCACTGTCTGGTTCTCTTCAGGAGAACATTTCCGAGGAGAAAATACAAACTTGGCAAACTTTGGTCCCCCTGAAATTACGGGACTCTGCAGTCCAGCCACTTCGTCCTGGTCTGAGTGCAAAATTGCTGACGGAGGAGCTTAAAGAATTGTCCCAATTTGGTCAAATTTGGTTAAATCACGGAGGTACAAAAACAGGAACCTGCAGGGCGCATAAGTATCCAAGTATGAGCAGAACCTCACACACTAACATTGAGGCCAGAGAGTTCCTTTGCACGAAGAAGAGATAAAAAGTTCATTTTCATGTGGTAATACAGCTGATTGGTGTGTTTTTCTGCATATGCAGTATAATAAACGCGCTGACTGGAGTGACGGTCCTTCTGCCTCTCTGTGTCTCTGCCACACATCAGACCTGCGGGCCCAGCTCACGGACCAGATCAAGATCTTGGACTCCCAGGTGGAGGTGAAGCAGCAGCAGCTCTCGGATCTGTCCGAGTTCCTCCGTCGCCGCGGCGACATCGAGGCCGAGTACGCGCGCGCCCTCGACAAGCTCACCGAGAGGTTCACGCACAAGACCAAAAAGTGAGCGCGGCGTTCTCTCTCCTCCGCCGGACCTCCCTGGTCGGTTTGCGCGCTCGTGACCCGGGAATGTCCCCCCCCCCCCTCAACAGGAAGGAGCAGTGGGGCCAGTCCGTGTGTCAGGTCTGGTCCGTCCTGCTGACTCAGACCCGCCTGGAGAGCCGGGAGCACGCGGCGCTGGGCGACACCTGCTGCAACACGTTCACGCAGAGGCTGGTGCACAGCGCGGAGGACGCGCACCGCCTGCACAAACGGGTGAGTGGAGGAAATGCAGAGTTACGTTCACTTCATCGTCCCTCCATCCATCATCCATTTAACAGTTACAGGAGCATCAATGACGGACGCAAGTGGGGCAACCTGAGAGTCACTTCATCAGTAACTGACAAAAACAGTCCTGAGAAGTGACTCGTCACGTAAGATATCCAGCTCAGAGATACATAAACATGAAGAAATCATTCACGTACGTGTAGAAAAATCCTGAATTAAGCCCAACTTTTGGAAAGACTCAACAAACCACCTTCGACAAACTCTCAAACTCTGTAACTAACGCTGGGGCTCATGACGGAGTAAGTCAGGTATTAAGGGAGTCAGCTTCGGCTCATGCTGACAAGTCTTCTGGTTAGTAGATGAAAAGGGAGACAGCAGCTCTGCAGCCGAGCGTTTTCACATACAGCAGTAGTACAAGTAACAAGACCTCAGAAACTTTACTCGTCCTCACAGCTTTGTTTGTTTTTATTGTTGTAAGCGTTGCATTCATGCATTGTTTACAATATCGAACATGGTTGAGGGCTGTTTTCTTTCCTTCTGTTCATCTGTGCTTCAAAAAACCCAGTTACGGCGCTTTCACACTCGAGCTCTCTTTTGTTGACCGCCGCCATTAGAATCAGCACAAGTAGGTCACTGCACTGATATCAAGTTACGCTGCTAAACATGTAAAATCTCTCGGCAAAGTCTGAGTGTCTAGATGCAGAACACTCCCCACAATCACTGCATACAGTGATGGTAACTGATGTTTTCTCCCCCCCCCCTCCACGATGTCTTGTCAGAATAATGTTGCAATTCCGCACGAGGCCGAATCGACAACAGATGTCGGAGCGAGCACACTATCAGACTTTGCACACGCGTGACACAATGGGAGACGCCGCGTTCTTGTCGCGGTCGCGCGGCGGCGGCAGCTGCAGTCTCATTCATTTGGTAAAGCACACAGCCTCATCGTGTTCGAATTACCGCTTGTCAGACACGCTCGCTGTACCTTGGCGCGCTCGGGGAAAGTGAGCAGAATCCTAATTAGGCCGACGCCGCTGTCTGCGAGCGGCTAAGAGGTGCCGCTTGGCCCGGCGCCAGGCGGAGCAGGACCCTTTTAGCTTGCCGGGAAGGGGGGGGGGGGCTCTGCTGTAACCCTGGGCAACCACAAAAAGATAAACAACGCCGGTAACATTGGCACGACCACATTAACTTTTGACCACGGAATGGAAATAGCTTGACGACATGATCGCCAAGTGAGGCGCCGCCGCCGCTGCAGCGCCGTTGCTGTTTGTCTTTTTTTTTTTTCAAACTCTTTGAGAAAATGAGGGGCCTCAAAAAAAAAACTTCCCGTGAAATATCAAAGAGTAAAACTCTTCCCCGATAAGCACTTCGCGGGTTGACGGCAGCGTTGGAGCCAAATCTTCTCACGCTGAAATTTTTATCGCTGCAGAATGGATGTGTTTCCCCAGGCGTCAGCGCTCAGCTGATCACTTTCTGGATGCTGCAGCGACACACACACACACACACACACACACACACACACACACACACACACACACACACACACACACACACACACACA
>JASSRZ010000053.1:18983282-19002228 GCA_032164315.1 Malacoctenus gilli | reverse complement strand
CAAGGTAGGCCCCCCCCCCCCCCCCGCCCCTGGTCCACAGGTCCTAAAGTCGGGAGGCACGTTTCGGGACCCCTGCAGCGAGGTGTACATTTACTTTGACTCCAAAAGCATCGGAAACCTTCTGACGTGTTTCGGTATTGGAAGCATCCAGTTGTTTTGGTTTGGGTTGGGTTTTTTTGGTTACTTTTTTTAGTCACTTTTGCTTCTCGGATTAAAACACCCCGTTATTTTGGATCACTGTTTGATGATGTCACTAAATTTACAATGTTCAGCTGTATATGTGGTTTAAAAAATGAATACAATAAAGATGACAATGTGAAGAATGAATGAAGGCGCAAGTGACTGCTTTTCAACAGGGATTTCAGCTGCCACACTGAAAATTGTGGTAAATGTGAAATCCAATGTCACCCAATTTATTAATCTTTAACCAAAAATAACTCATAGAACACATGTGTCCTCATGTACTAATACCTCGAACAACACACTCTAATGTCCAGGCACACGAAAAGCGCTTATGTTCGTTTTTCAGTGCTTCTCAAGTGATCAATAAAGAACGAAAGAGTGACAAAAGACACAAATTGGTGCATTTTAAGGAGGCTTTTCCACCTGCCATGGAAAATCCTAAATGAAGCGCAGAGCAGCCATAACACAGACTCAAATCTGATTACATGGACAGAGTTAGCAGTGTTGGTGGAGGAAGTTATAGACACACCAAGCACACAGTGGCAGTAGTTTTCTGGACTAGTACTGAGAAGCCAGCGCCAGCTCGCAGCTGTACTCTGGCGTCCTCTGGGAACATGGGCTGGGGTCTGGGACCCCTGAGCGGGCCTCAGTTTGCGCTCTCCAAATCAGAATCTTGTATTTCACAGAGAGCTGAAATGAGAATATTGGAGAGCAAGAAAACTGTGCTTTACTTTCGTTTCAATGGTGGGTTGTGAACGTCTTAAAATACTCCAGTATTCAGGCCTCGTTATGGTCCAGATCTATAAAGGGAACCAAACAAACACTATCCCTGGATCATTCAGCCAATATGATCGCCTGTAAATCTGACTCATCACTAATCAAAACACTCTGGTTCGACAGTGAGGTTATTAATGCTAATTTATCTGGGCTTACTGCATTATCAGCACGTGCACGCCATTGTTTCTGCCTTAGGACTGCTCCCCTGGTGCTGTAATGTGATCTTTTACACCCATCCACTCCTCCTAAAATAACCTCTTTCCACCACACACACACACACACGCAGAATAAGAAGCACATTAGCACTTCTGCCTTCCTAAGTCACTGTGTCTGTGCGTGTGTCAGTGTGTGTGTGTTGGTGTGTGTGTTTTATCAGCTCTCAGGGACATTGGGATGAAGCTGCTGCCCTGAGCTGATTGCTGATATAGATTAGCACTCCGCAGCCCCCCCCCCCCAGCCCCCCCCCTGCCTGTTAAAGGATTAGGACCAGTTGCACCTTAAGAGAGGTAAGTTGCACATGAATCATCGGACTTGCAGTGGATCTTCTCCTGTGACTCCTCAACGAGCATGTGGGAGCTGCATGTTTCCCCTCACCTGCTTGGTGCCGTGCAACCGTTTGGATGCACACGAGACTGACAAACTGCTGCAGCGTTCAGACTGTCCTCGTGCATTATCGTGAGGTGTCTGTCGACTGACTGGGACACATGCGGCTGGAACAGGCTGAGTTTTGCCTGATGGGAACCGGCGACTTTGCTCTGAGTCGGTTTCATTTGAAAAATGTCATCTTAAATTTACCAGCTGCTATTTACAGATTTTGCCACGGCTTCTTTTTTTGGGAGCCGGGCTGCGGAACAGGTGCTAATGCCCGGGGGCTCAGCTGGCTATCACACTTTCTCCAAGCTGGCAATCTGCTTCTTGAAGAGTGTGTTTCTCCAACCTTTTTTTTCAAAAAAGTCACATATAGTGTTTGATGTGGGTGACGGTGGCAAGCTGCAGCATATTACCATCCAACATGTCATACCAGTCTGACGAAAAGCTGGAAAACCTTTCAGTTTCAGCACCATACATACATGTTTGAAAGTTTATGTGGGCCAACACCTCATGAAGAAGTGAATACATGAAGAAAACAGTGAATGTGTGTTGCCGAATTGTATTTATGAAGAGACACGTGAAGAGAAACAATCACTACAACGACAATAACATGATTAAGATCAACTCAGCACATTTATGCTTAAAGAAGCGAGAATGAGATGGCAACAAAACATTCAAACTACGGTAACTGAGGGATTTGCGTGTGTGTGTGTTTTCACTTTAGTCGACGATGATGATGGTGAGCGACGATTGCCTGGTGGAGTGTAAGATCGACGACAGCGATGAGGAAGAAGGAGGGGGAGAGGAGCAGATGATCCCTCCTCCCCCGCCACCCGAGTTTGCCTCCAAAGCCTCCACACCAGCACCCAAACCTCCGACGCCACCGGCCGCCCCCCCGACGCCGGCGCCCGCCCCGCCTGAAAACAGAGACCCCAACGACATCAATCGACACCTCAAGGTCCAACTTCCTCCCGCAAGTCCTAAATTGAGCTTCATATTCTGAACTGCTGTCGATGAAGTGTTGACCTGGAGCGACTCTCTTGCCGCCCGTCCACAGGTGGAGGTCAGCGATGTGTTGGCCGAGCCCGCGACGCCTCACAGCATCGACGGCGTGTGGATTTACAGCGTCGTGGGCTTCGAGAGGACTCGCATCTGGACGTACCGCTGCCTCTCCCTGCTGTTGGCTGTGCCCCTCGCCTTCATGTGTGGCGTTTTCCTTGCGGTCCTGGCCTGCCTACACGTCTGGTAGGCTCACAAGGGGGAGAAAAAAACCAATGCATCTGAGTGTGACAGAAAACTTTGCACAAGTTTAAAGCAGGACAATACACATTCATGTTATTGTGGAAGAGATTGGTACTGAAAAACCCAAACAAAGAAAAAAAACAACCCAAAAAAACAAAGATGACATGAAAGCAGAGATATTCCCAGTTTCTGTGAAGGCATGCACAAAATTCAAAATTCAGCGCCCACAAATACAGATATCTATGCCAGTGGGTGTGAAGCGATACCCTTGATGACCTTTTCAGAACTGTATGAGAACCAAAACACAGACATTGTTGTTCCACACCTGTCCAGGCTTTTTCTCCGCCTGGCTGAGCTGCGTCGGCTTCATTCTGACTCACAGCCTCTGTGTGTTGCCTCCCTGCAGGTTCCTGGCTCCATGCATCCAGCTGAGCAACACCTTCTTGCCCTGCCTGCGCTCTCTGTGTATCTGTACTGTGAATGTCTTCATCTCTCCCTTCTGCACATCACTTGCTCTCTGCTGCAGTCAGATCGCCGTCTCGCTCTCCAACAAGGACTGGCACGAAATGAGGGATAAAAGCCTCGTATGAGCCAGCGAGTGAGTGAAGTGACTGGATGACTGAGTGAACAGACATAAACAAGAGGGTGGGAATGTGTTTCTTATTTGTATTTCAGTGAATTTCCAAGTTCAGCTTTACAACCTGCTTAAAACTATGATGCATTTTCTACATGTAAAACTAATGTGTGTGAGACAAAAGATGAACGTCATCATATTGATTGTGCGTGAGTTTTGCCTCGTGTGTGTTTTATAAAAATGTTTAAGTAATGTGAATTATCAAGATGTCAATAAAAAGGCTGAAAAACATAGCAAATTATTGCTTTATTGCCTAATAGCCTCAACTTTAGTACACTACACAATATAATATTTTTCTATACAATACTATACTATACTGTACTATACTATACTATACTATACTATACTATACTATACTATACTATACTATACTATACTATACTGTAATGCACACACATCTGAACGTCGGTTCTTTGCCCTGCAACTAATAATTCCGAGGTTTCCTGGAGCACGTAAAGGTACCATTTCACCCCTCGCAGTTACCCAGAATGCACTGCGGTGGCCGCCATTTTTCTTGTTGTGATTACGAGGAAGACGCAGGCTCTCCGCGGCTCTGACTACGTTTGAGTCGGAGTTAAGAGTTTTTCGGTTTGTCCCTCTGTCGTTCGCTCCGGTGGGCTTTCTTCTGAGCGCGCGTCGAGCAGCGAGGAGGCAACATGGCGCAGTACAAAGGAGCGGCCAGCGAGGCCGGCAGAGCCATGCAGCTGATGAAGAAGCGAGAGAAGGAGCGCGAGCAGCTGGAGCAGCTGAAGGCGAAGATCGCAGAGGTGCGGGGCTGTTCCTCCACCACGAATGACGTGCTTTTGACTTCATGCGAAGCTCTTTCGTTTCACAACTAAACCGGTGACACAACCAGTGCACAGACAAACCCCCCCAAGACCACCAGACAGCGAAGTGGTCCCGGCCGTGTGTTTGGCATCAACTCGTTCCCATGTTGACTTGTGCTGCTTGAGTTAGCAAGTTCACAGATATGTGTCCTCAACTCACTCATTTACACTTTATTACAACAGTTTAGAGATGTACAAAAAAGTTCTTAAGCTCCTCGCGAGCCTCCTTGTAATTGTTGACTTGATGAATGAAAAGAGACTCCAGCCAAATCAGTATTTACTGTTTACAAGGGGATTGAAGGTCTCGATGCTTGGGGTCTACCTTCTTAGATGGTGACTGCTGTGGCTGTGCCACTGTCCCACCAGGAGGCTGTGGAAGGGAAGGGGGGCGGGGTTGTTGTTGGGGACAACAGCAGACCTTCCCTCCACAGCCCCCTGGCTGGGCAAGTCAGTAAAGTTCTGATGTCTGTTATGGATTCCAGGCCGTTCAATGATCGCCACACTTCCACAACTGCAAACACAGTTTAATTCTCAGACAATTAGCTACTTTTCTCTTTTTTTTTAAAAAATGTATTTTGTTTTTAGCGTTCGAAACAGAAGTCGGTCAGCAGTTAACCACAAATGATCTGAAACTCTGACTGATTCCTTCAAGTGGTTCATCAACAGCACTGTAATCAATCTGCCCCTCTGCAGGATAACATGGTCAAAGCCAACATTGACAAGAAGTTCTCGGCTCACTATGATGCTGTGGAGGCAGAGCTCAAGTCGAGCACAGTGGGTGAGTGTCTGCTTTTTCTGGTGGAGTTTGAAAGCAGTTTGTCACAGTGAAATGCGGTTTGACTGTTTCCTGGGATCTCTGCTTATTTTTTCTCTCTCTCTCTCTCAGGTCTGGTGACGTTGAACGACATGAAGGCCAAGCAGGAGGCGCTGGTCAAGGAGCGAGAGAAGCAGCTGGCCAAAAAAGAGCAGTCCAAGGAGCTCCAGCTGTAAGTGGCCTGCTTTTCTCTGAAGCGCTGTCTCCGGGGGAGACCCAGGGATCTGGTGGGATGTGGTCCTGCATGGCAGCATGCGGCGGCAATGTTCAGGGGTTTTTCTCTCTGTCTTTCTTTCCAGCAAGCTTGAGAAACAAAAAGAGAAGAAGAGGAAGGAGGAGCAGAAGAGGAAAATCGCCAGTTTGTCTTTCAATCCCGAAGATGAAGAAGAGGAGGAGGAGGAGGAAAATGAAGACGAGGAGGCGGACTGTGAGTATTTGATGCTGGGGACGCGAATGCGCACACACACACACACCTCAACGTCTCTTTCGTTGAGAGTGTGTTTTGAGACGGTGTGACATCCATTCATTGCCTATTGGATGGATGACGCATGAATTACCATGAATGCATGAAAATATTGCGTTTGTCTCACAGATGCTCCAGTGAAGAAGAAAAAACTGGGCAAAAATCCCGACGTGGACACAAGTTTTCTTCCTGACCGGGACCGAGAGGTGAGCTGCTCTTTGTCTTTTCATTTTTTTTGTGTCGCATCGTTATTGTAGTGTGAAGGAGCAGGTGACATCACATGTAAATGGGAGCACAGTGTCGTGGAGAATGTTTCAGATCTACCAGTTTTAAATGCTGACCGTCTTTCAGCAGTGTCAGTGGGAACTGGAACTATTTAAACTCAGCATTCTTTTGACTTTGTCTCTTTTTTGACAAATTCATTTAACGTGCCAGATTTGTGATGTCTAAGAAGACGAGTTTAATAAAAGTTGCGTCATGTATTCAGGGGAAACGTACTACGTAGTACTGTGAGAATACCTAAAACCTGCAGCACCTGTGGGAGGACGAACGGTGGGTGAGGACCGTCTCACTCAGCTGGCTTTTGTCTCCGTCCCTGCAGGAGGAGGAGAATCGTCTCAGGGAGGAGCTCCGGCAGGAGTGGGAGCTCAAACAGGAGAAGATCAAAAGTGAGGAAGAGACGAGCAGCGCAACAGCAGTGTGTCACCAGGAGTGTCCCTGGGGGGACGCGCTGCACTCAACGACTTTTTTCCCAACACTTTTCAACTCAAATATCTGATTTTCGACTTGTTTTCGTAAAACCAGCTTGATATAGACATAGATTTTTTATCCCTATAATGTTGATGCAGTGTTTCATCATAGTCAAGGTTAACAAGTGCGAAACCATCCAATCTTCGTGTGCCAAGAACTATATCCAGGAACCTCTGTGTATAATCACAGTTAAATATTCAGTAATACTTGTGTACTTAAGTACACTTCAGCACCTGCACTTTTCTCTTAACTTTTATTTGAGTAAGATGTTGATGCAGTACTTTTGCTTTCCATGAATCATTTTTTAAGCTTGTATCCAAACATTTACGTAGGAACGGAACACGAGTACTTTTGCCATCTCTTCAAACAGAATGGCTGCATGCTGTGGTGTAAGTTTTAATGCTGCTGTGTCTGTCGTAATCAGGTGAGGAGATCGAGATCACCTTCAGTTACTGGGACGGCTCCGGGCATCGTAAGACTGTCAAGGTGACGTATGACACAGAGTTCACACCGCATACCGATGGCCAGATGTTTTCTTCTCTCTCTCTTCATGTCGCCCTCTTCCTACTGACAGCGGGTTCAATGGTTGCGTCCCGGTTTGTCATTGTATCGCCGTGTTTGTCGTTCCTGCAGATGAAGAAGGGAAACACCATCCAGAACTTCCTGCAGAAGGCGCTGGAGGTCCTTAGGAAGGATTTCAGTGAGCTCAGGTGAGGCCACACATTAGTTTTGTGTCCCACTTTCATGGTCTGGTAGCATCTTTAGGATGTCTGTTTCTTGGGCCTTGGAACTCTTTGGTGCAGTTCTTCATTTTGCCACTAGATGTCAGCAAAGTCTCAATCGCTCGGACCCTGCGGAGCCTGAAACGAGGTGTTCTCCACTTCATTGTCATGTCATTTCTCTGCCATGCAGGTCTGCCGGAGTGGAGCAGCTCATGTACATCAAAGAGGATCTGATCATCCCACATGTAAGAGCTGCGTCACACAGACTGAACCGCAAAGCCGCTGTGTTTGGATTTGCGTCACTTGGCTTCATTGAGAGGCTCTCAGCAGGCAGCCGACACGCCGCTGGAAGCCTCAGGAGCATTTTTTCATTGTTTTGTTTCGCTGTTCCAGAAGCTTCAATCGCCCCCTCCTGCTGCCCTCTGTGGTAAAGCTTTGGTCGCACTTCCTTTTAGGACAATTAAAGAACTCGGCAAACTCAAAGTGATGATAGTAAAACACATTTGATGGGGGAAAAAAAACACAAACAGCCGTAAATTGACAGTTAACCAAAATTTGTTGATTAAACCAAAATCCAACTCATCAAAGTGACTCTCTTCACACTGTCGTTGGCGAAAGCCTGCAGCTCCTAAGGCCAGATGTTCCACATGTCGTGATGCTTAAATGCAGTCTGGGTCTGATCAGCCGCTCAGTTCTGGGTCCCGTTGTCGTGTTGTTCCGTCTGCTCCATGAAACAAACTGGTACAAATTTGGGAAATATGTTGAGTGAAAAGAAAACAATCAAAACAACAGCATGTAAGGTCATCCTGCGGGTGATTGGACCCTTTGGCAGACAGGTTCTGGTCCACAGGCTGCGCGTTTGACCTCCCTGGTGTCCAAATTTGTCATCCTGAACTGAGTTCAAGAGGATCTGCTCTGCAACTTACCAAAAAAAAAGAAGAAACAAAGACGTTTTTTTATTTCTGTGCATAGAAGCCGATCAGAAGCCACCACAGAGAGGTGAAAGAGGAGGGCTGAAGGTTTAGGACCACTCGTCTTGAAGGTTCCCCTCGAACCTGTGTTCAGTTCGATTCAGCTCTCCTGAATCTGCAGTTTGAGTTGCTAAACCTATGATTTCCTTTTGATGTTCAGTGTGTTGTCGTGAGGTTGTGTTCCCCTCACACCTTGCTCACTCTCGCCGACTGTTTTTTTCTGGTTTTAATGGTTTTGCTCGTTTGTCTCGTTCAGCACCACAGTTTCTATGACTTCATTGTGACCAAAGCCAGAGGCAAATCTGGTAAGTGAGCAACAGCATTTTCCCAGACGGCTAACGTGGGTTCCATCACACTTTTTCCATTTGCTGGCTTTATAGGCCTGCGAGCGCTTTGTAAGATAAAACACCTGCGCGTCCTCGCGTCATCCAGTAAAGCGGGCCGTGGTGGGTGGTTGACGGGGCTGCAGTCTGTTGGGAGTGGAAACAGCTCGTCCTTCTAACATTTCCACATTTTCATTAGAGTGCTGGATCTTGCATTGATTTTGCAGCCTTGACAGAACATTCAATCGTGTGTTCACCGCTTCACAGCTGCTCGGCATGGCCGAGCCGGCGAAACTGAAACAATGTTGAAAATCTGCACTTTCCAGGTTCTTTGCCTGCCCCCCCCCCCTTTTAGTGAGTGTGTTCTGTCAGGACAGAGAATCTCTTTGCGTCCCCTCTGTAAATGCATCGGGCCCCCGTTGGTGTCCTGCTGTCTCACTCCGTCCCCCCCCCCCCCCCCTCCCCACAGGTCCTCTGTTCAGCTTCGACGTGCACGATGACATCCGACTGGTCAACGACGCCACCGTGGAGAAAGACGAGGTGAGCGCTTTACAGCACAGATCGAGGGAGAACCTTTACAAAGACTGTGGTCAGAGGAGCCGAGTGGTCCGGCGTTGGTCAGCGGAGTTTCTGGTGGGACCGTTCTATGTCGGTTCACTCCAACTGTCCCATTCAAGCAGGACGGATGCGAGCTCTTTTGGTTCCCAGGCTGTCACACAACAAGCTTTTTGTTTTGAAGCACCGACTCAGTGTCCCCATTTGAATGTCATTCGTCACACCTGCAACGACACGTCAACCTTTCTGCCGTCAAAGCTGTCACTCGGCCTCCATTGATCTTTGCCAACCAGTCGTGCTGCTCTCGCTGCCAACACCGAGAGTCACGTCCAGGCGGACGCTGGTTGGGTTAATTAAAAAAACTAAATAAATGCTCCCAAGACGAAACTCGGAAGGAAAAAAAATGTACCTGAGCTACCTGCTTTTTGTCATTCTCCAAAAAAGGCTCACCAAAATTGAGTTTCTAAAAATGCAGCATCTCCCAATCAAAGAAGGATGGTGTTGAAAGAAAAGACAGACGGACAGACGACATCTCTGTGTCTCTGATTTCTTGCAGCTTTTCTCATGTTTTCTCCAAACTAGACCAGAAGGAAGTTTATAAGAAACTAATCACTTGCAGTGAGAACTTAATGATTCCCAGACTGAAACCAAAAGGTCTTCCCAATTCACTCTGCTCTCAAACTCTTTCTCGATTTTGACCCTTTCCTTATTTTCACTTCCTGATCCAAAGCATAAAGTATGAACGGTTTTTCTTAAATACCGAGAACGAACTGAACCAAACAAAAGTTTCAAAAATGCCGATTTTGGCAGTGAGAGTGCCGCCGTACCAAAGTTCACGCGTCCTTTCGTACTGCCTTTTGGTAGCTGGAAGTGCTGATGGGGTCCGTGGCGTTTCGCAGCTTGACGCTGCCACGGTTCACCTCTAAAGTTGATGCAAGCGACGATATCTTCTGAAAATCCCCGGAGCAGACTCTGACCACAAAACGGGACTGCGGGCTCACCTGTGACTGCCAGATGGCAGAGACTGATTGACGGCTTGAAAATTGATGTCGTTAAGCATCGCGCCGCTCCTTTGTTCGTCTTCGTCATGCCCCATTAGCATAATGTAGCTAAATTCATTAAGGTACCAGACAAAGGTTCAATCGTGCCGTGCCGTAAACAAACAAAGCGAGCCTGTTCCTTTGGTGAGCCCGCAGAAAAGTCCAAAAACTCCTTTAAGGAGCCAAAAAAAAACTGAAAACAAGTGGTTAAAATAGGGCCGATGATAGAACGTGTTGGTTATACACACCCAAGCATTTTGTGATATCCTGGTGAGGTGTCTTTAGCATAAATCGGAAACCATTAGTGAACCTAAGACCTGGTATTAGTGGGTTAAAATAACAGTCTCCCTCCATTGCCTGAGGTTAGTAATGTGGCAATCATGGGGCCTGGCTGCAGCCCCACTCATAACCAGCACACCCATGGGTGCACCGATCCGGCAACAGCTGCCGACAGAGCCAAGACGGCATCAGTCCAAAGCGGCTAATCCAGAGGTTTTAATACCGGAATGCATAAACGAAGACGCTCATCAGTGTCGGATTTTTAAACTGACAGGACACTGGAATTTAAATTGTTTGAGGAGTCGAGCGTTTCAGCGAATTTGAGTGTGAAAGGTCACAGTCGACGTCCACGCCATGTGAACGCAGTGCTTCTCCTTCCTCCCCAAGTCTCACGCAGGTAAAGTGGTGCTGAGGAGCTGGTACGAGAAGAACAAGCACATCTTCCCCGCCAGCCGCTGGGAGCCCTACGACCCCGAGAAGAAGTGGGACAAGTACACGGTGAGATGGCCTTCGCGCAAAACGTGTGTTTTCCAGTAGTAAAACCAGTGGCTGGTTCCAACATGGCGGAGGCGAGTCCAGACCAGTTTGGGGGGTCCCGGGGTGCCGGCAGAGCAGGAGCTTTAAAGCCTGCGGTGTCTGTCAGAGGGGAGCTGCTCCGTTCAGGTGGAACAAACGGGAGAAACAACAAACGGTCACTGTGGGCGGGGCTGCAGTTCAGCTTCAAAAGCTTCTTCGCTTGTTTTGTTTGTTTTCGATGTGATTCCCTAAACTGTCACCAGCGAAGTCGTGGGAGGTTTTTTGAAAACATCATCAAGGGAGGAGAGATTTTATTGCTCTCCTGAGAGAAGACGTAAACATTGGGAGGCGGGGGGGGGGAGGGAGTAAAGCTGCCAAAGGTGAGACAAGCCCCGCCCACCCTACCTCCTTTTGATGCCTGTAGCAACATACCTGTCATAGCAGGAGCGAGTGAGTGAGAGCGCCGGGGCCCCGTTAAACTGGAGCGTCACCTCGCAGTTAACTCGAGCAACAGAGGAGCCGCCGTTCCGGCCGTCACTGTCAAAGCTGCTGTCAGGTTTTTGCGTCCTCACCCGTGAGAAAATTGACCGGAACAAAGAAATGTAACCACTACTTTTTTTTTTTCTTTCATCGCAGAAACGCACGTGGAATACGTCGCTCGCCCTGACGGGAAGCGTCCCGCGTGCCTCTCTGCCGTTTTACCCAGTTTTAGTCGCAACAACTTTGCTGTTCCTACCGCTCTGGTTCAGATTAGAACAACTAGCAATCTGCAATTAAATAAAAAACAATCCAACTAGTCTGGAAAGACTTGGGAGCCTAACAACCACATGTTTACCCCAGATAAACAACCAGGTGCAATCAAACCTCGCGGGGAGGCAGTCGAGCAGTGGAAAACGTCTGACATTTGAAACAGAAATGACTCACTCAGTGCTAAAGATTAACACATGAGAACATTTGTCAGAGTTTAATAACTTTTTCCCGTTTGCCTTTTAAAACGCGGCACAACGAACCATCTGCAGTCAATCGAAGCCAAAGCCGGTGGTAACTTGACTGACCCCAAGCCGGCAGTGCGGAGTCGCACCGACGCCGCTCACTTGTACTGTGACTTTTTTCAAATTTTATTCTAAAGAACCAATCACACATGCGGCATTTATCACGTAACTGGGATTAGGGAGTCGGCTGTTTACAGCTTTTAAACCTCTAACCTTCAATTTCATCATCTTACAAATGAAACACCTCATAAAAAAAACAGGGGGGAGAATTAAAGAGGAGCAAAAGATGGTGCTTTCCACTGACTTTAAGATAATGGAGATTCAAAGTGAGAAATCAACAGAGAGAGGAATAAAAGGTGGACTTTTTTGACAGGCTTTCGAAAGGCGATTCAGAGATGCTGCGACTCGTTCGGTTTGTTTTCAAACCAGAAGCATCTTGAAATTCTCTGCAGGGTTTCTTTTCTTTTCAATGCACTTTTATTTAACATGCTCCTATATATGAGCTCACAGTAGGCACGGTCTATTGGACGATTAGGCTTTTCAAACCGATACCGGTCGCTGAGCTTCGCCTTTGGCTTCCACCGCGATTGACAAGCCGAGGCCTGCACACAAAAGTCGCTCAAATTCCCAGAGAAAGAACAACACGGAATCACCCAGCCCGCGCAGCATCCCCGGAGTTTAACCCGGGGCTTTAGCTGAATCATGACGTCGAGCGCCACACACCGAAAAAATCTGCTCCTGGCTGTAAACGACAAATTTCAGCGGTGGCGCCGAGAGGAGACGTTGGTTCAAAGTGATCGGGTCGACGTGGAAATGTCTGACATTTCTGATGGCGTTCCCTCAGCCGGATGGGGTCAAACAGCCGGAGCGGGACCAACGCCGCGTCGTAGTTGATCTCCTCACCAGAATATACACACATGCACATTAATCTTCCTCAAGTAAGAGAGGATATTTTTGACGGATTTGCTTCATATGAACTGATTAAAATGCACGAGCGATCTCAAAGCCCAACATACGACGGTATTTATTGTGAATAGATTGTTTAAAAGCAGTTTTACCTCAAGGTTGCTTGGCGATGAACAGCCGCTGCCTCCGAGGTGAATAACAAGAGGCCAAGTGATTGATTGTCATTGGACCGATTTGATCAGTTTTGGCCTGAGGAGGAGGAGGAGAAGCTGAAGCTTTTCGGGAATCAGCTGTTTTTAAGCAGTCGTTTGTCTCCTTTGCCTTCGTACGAGGGCATTCAGCGCAGCCCTCTGCAGAGAGTCCCACTTCAAGGTGACGTAATAAAACGCATTTCTCGAGCGTCGAGCGGTGAAAGCTGTCTGGACATGCTCCGCTGCTGCTGCCGTTCAGGTAACGACCTGAGGACAGTCGTCGTCCCCCCCCCAACTGGTGAGATTATCAGCCAGGTTTAATGAGGTATTCGTGCCACAGGCGGAGAGCCCAGGGAAAAAAGCGAGCAAATAAATGAAAAATGTTGCGAGGCTCCTTGACTTGTTTGTTCCAATGTGGTCATTTACACCTTAAAGGCAGAGTTTGGATTAATTGAAGTGCAGTTTTTATGAGATACTTATCAGGTGAGGGGCCGACCTACAGCAGACTTTGGTCAGGCAGCAGAAGCAGGAAGTGTTACAAAGTTTAAGAACGGGTTTTTGCTCGGCTTTGTTTTTTTTTATCGTTTTTTTTTTTTTTTAACACGGTTGAACACGTGTGCTGCCGTCTTATTTTTACCGCTCTCCTCCAGTTTGACTCCCTGTTTGACAAGATACAACAAAACGTTTCAGCAGACTGGTACACTGAAGGCCTAAAAATAACACCGAAATCTCCCAAACGACTTGTTCGTATATGCAGTTTGTTTGACACGCCTAAATTGTGATGCTACGGTTGCCTGATGGGCAAATGCCCCAATTAAGGTGTTGAAACGCAAGACACGATAAAGTCAAACAAGATACGTTGTCGTTCGACACAAATCTTTACAAGTAAGACGAGGAAAGTCCACTGGATAGAAGTTTTTAGTTTTTTGGTTCATGTCTACGTACACATGTTGTCTTCATCAACCAAAACCTGCTTTCAGGACTTGGTGAGTAAAGCAGCTACAGTCTCTACTCTGTCCTCCAACATCTTACAGCTAAAACGGCTCCAAATCACAGCAAGATGACCTCGAATCATTTTGAAGAGACACACAAACACCCACAAAAAAGTTCCCACTTTGTACGGAGTCACCGCGGGCTTCTGTTGACAAGATGTAAACGCTTGTTTTTCCGCCCCAAAGGAGGAGGAGGAAGAGGGGGGGGGGGCCACATACATCACCCCGCGGCTCCGCGTGAAGCTCCTGCCTGTTGATATCTCGACATCTCTAGAACGCTGCCGCCGCTGTGCGTTTTCCTGCAGAACCGAGCGGGGACGAGCATGACACATCCCAGAGCTCGCATCTGCGTATGACTCATTCTCCAAATCCAAACCGTTTGCGCACTTTGTCAACATCCAAAGGAAATTGACGAATGGCACGCACTCTCGCTGCCCCCATCCGACGACGGACAGACCCTCGGAGCTAATCGATCAGGACGGTTCCGAGCGCACGCCGGGCTTGTCGTTTTTATCGAGTACTACTGGAAAGCAGTTTCGAAGCTGCAGGAACACACCGTCGATTCTTTGGCTTTGTTTTGAAACAGCTGTGAACCAGGACTTGAAATGTCGAGCGCTGCACTCCCACGTGAACACACAAATCAACACCCCCCACCAAACACCAAATGCATGCGAGGAGGCCGAACGGTGCCAGCCTGCGCCGGATGGAGCGTTGGCTCGCGAGCTGCCAGCTTCTTTCATGGGAACAAACAAGTGCGGAGCACCAAGTAGCTCCAACACAACAGGAGGACGGATAATTTACTGTCTTTTGACAGACTTCAATTAGTTTTGGCCCGAGGAAAGAACACATTTGAGTAGTTAGGCGTGTTTGGCTTCTTCTTTTTTTTTAACTTTGGATAATTCCTGGTGGAGAGAGCGTTGATGTCCTGCAGACAATCGCGCGACGGACCCACATCGTGAAACACGGGGGGGGAGGGGCGGCTCAGTGTGTGGAGGGGCCACAGTGGGGTTGCATCAAAAAGGAGTGTTTGCGGAACACAGCAGTAAAAAGGAAAAAGAAAGAATCAAAACACGGGGATGGCATAAAGCCACATGTCCAAGGTTAAGAAAATGGGGACCGGTGACGATGCGTTGGGGGGGTCAAGAGGTCAACTGACCAGAATTCATCCCCCATAGTCCCAGCAGAAAGTACGGTGTTGTGTTTCTGAGTACTTTCCCAAAAAGTACTCAGAAAATGTTGCCTCGTGTGGACAGAACGTCGATCTGGCTTTTGTTTTCGATCGGCGTACTGGTCAGAGGACGAGCGAGTCCAAAACAGCCGTCAGGGAACGCATGTTATTCACTCGTTTGCTCAACCGCTGTGAATCAAGCCGGAGCGTCTCACCCGATTCGACCTCGGCCACTTTGAGCGAGGCCGTTCTTCCGTCTCCGAGGCTCGCCGTAACGCCCCCGCGACTCCACGGAGCATCAGTTCTGATTTATCCGTCAGCAGCACGTCACTCTGAAGACTCGCTGGCAAGCGTCCCCAAATATTCCGTTTAGCTTTTTGGGGATATTTAGCAGGTCATATCAGTGTAGATCTGAGCTGATGTGCTCGTGACCTTTGACCGTGTTCAGTTTGATGCTCGCAGCTTATAATGTGTTTACGTCGAACGCTACGTCGCGTCCGGACAGTATGCAAACCGACACGACCTGTTGCTGATTCCCGCGACTTTGCGATGAAAGATCTCGGATAATCAGGCTCGTTGGCTCCCGAATCCTTTTTCTTCCCTTCGACTTGGCACGGCCAAGCTGCAGGTTTTGGTTTGTGGACTGAGAACAAGTCTTCGTGGAGGGCATTAACATTTTCTGTGGAACAGTCGCCAGAGGATCTTTCCACGAGGTCCTGTTTGTGTTGGATACGCACGTCTGGCTTGCGCCTGAGTAACCCGATGCTTTTGCGTGTCTTCCAGATCCGATGAGGCAGCCAGCGTCTCCGGGCTCTGGATTTCTTGGACGCGACGCTTTTCATTCTTTATTTTGTTTTTGTTTTTTGTTTAGTTTTTTTTTTTTAGCAGCGACTTCATTTATCCTTCTTTCCCGCCCGCTGCGTCCCACCAGCTTCAGGAGCCGCCGGTGTTGAATGACCCCACGTTCATATGTACATAACTCATGTCTGGTAAACATGTCAAACTGTCTGTGCTTAATAAAGTCAACCTGGCCGTGACTCACTGCTCTCATGGCGAGATCTCTCTGATGATGTCGGCGTCGCACACGGCTCTGCGATGACAGACGGTTGTGGTTCGAGCGGAGCCCGTAACTGTGGCGCTCGCGCCGGCGCCGCCTCCTCCACCAAACCCGTCTGGCAGCGTGAATGTTTCGAGGCGCTCCCTGCACCTCCTCCCGTAGCCCGGAGACACCACTCCCCTCCTCGTCTTTCTGCCTCCTCCTCCCTCCCTCCCTCCTTCCTCCCTCCTCCAGGTTCTTGTCACTTACTCTCACGCACTTGCGCTCCAACGTCAGACTCTTCACCCCCGCCCCGCCAGTCGCTGCGACTCACCATCCGGCGCGCCGCCTTCAAGGTCCGCGGGGCTCTTTCGGACGATGCCGTGCCGGCTGTAGCAGCATGTGGGGGCCACCTCTCGTTCTGTACCTGCTCCTGGGGTTGCCTGGGGGGCTCGGGGCTCAGGAGGATGCCGGGGCCCCCGCCGTCACCCCTCAGGACTGCAGCCTGACCTGCATCCGAGAGGTGAGGAGGATCGCGCGTTATCGCCTCATGATATTGGCTCTTTTGGCTGCTTTTTGTCCGAATATTTTGCATCGGCTTCACGGTGAGGCAACAACATGGTCGCCGACCCCCACTGCTGAGGAGTGAAACGTGTGGTCTGCTATTAGAGCCCCCGTCTGCTTCGGTTACCTTTGTTTGTGTCTTTTGGCTGTGATGTGCAGAGTGGGAGGAGGAGGAGGGTGAGGAGGTGTGTACTCCAGCTAAACACCGAAGCAAGACGTTTCATGTTGTGCTGACACTGACGCCTCACGTGTTCGTTTTTCTCAATCCAGCAGTGTGTTTTGTTTTTGTACTTCTGCCTAATGAAGCCACAACAGAGCCTTCAAACTGCCAAAGTTCTGAAAAATGTCTTGAGAAATGAGAAATTTAGGTCAGAATGTTGTGTTGTTTCATTCTTCACAGGGGAAATATTGTCTGTATTTGTTTAATTTTGTCAATTCATTTGATGTTTGAGATTTGTTGCTTTTAGAAAATATTTAATCAGAGAAAAAAAAGCTTTGCATCAGCAGGAAACGTATGTGGCAAGTTGACACGTTTGCCGTTCTATGCTGTCATGAGAGTTTGTGGCACTTCTTAACTTGATAAATTCACGAGATCTATAGCAGCAACGTGTCTCGAGCAAGTCGCATGAAAAACCAGCTGCGTCTGTAAAAGACGAGTGCGAGACGTGTCGAGCTGCTCTCGATGTTCGCACAGCTGCTAAGGTGCAACCGATTGCTAAATTAGAGAACATCATGTAACTGTACTGTACTCAAAAAAAGAAAAAAAAAGCTTTTTTAAGATCAAAACCTCATTTCAAAATGTATTTACCTTGAAATTTACACGAGTTCCAATTCAAAAAAAAAATTTTTGAATAGAAATGTATAGTAAATATTGTTTTATTGTCTCCTGATTATTTCACACCAAACATGAAACCAATTTTTATGTAATCTTTCTTTTTAATCTCTTACTCTTAAACTGCATTTAAAGTCATTCTAATGCAAGTTTTTTGAATTTCCTTTCATCTGTCGGGAGCTTTTTCCTCCGTGCACATTTACAAGCGTCACTTTGAAGGGAAATCGGCAAAATCAGGAGATAAATGCAATATTGTTGCTGTGATCATCAGTTAGATCTCCTTTGCAGGCTTGTTTTTATTGGGCTCTGATCATATAAGCTCACTTGGGTTTTGACAGTGTGAGCATAAGTGTGACGTTGCTGTTGAAAAAGCAGCATTTTTATAGGTGGAACACGTGTCGCCCGTCAAAGTGTCTCATAAGATGCAGCTTGTGCAGCTTGTGCTCACTCTGGCAAGTATTTGAAGCCTGAACGTTCCCAAGCTGTTGTTTACTTGTTCAAAGCCTCCTTTTGGCTCCCCGCACGCCGCCCTGCGTGTCGGGCCGACCTGACCGCCAGCGCGTCGCCCTCATGGGCCGAAGGCAGCGGCTTGTATATCCAAACTCGCATTTGTTTTGAGGTTTATCACCCAGAAGATTAAACTGAGAGCCAAATGAAATGCTTTCCTTGGAGGCAGAGCTCGCCTGCGCATCCCACAAATGCACCGTTGCTGCGTGAGGGAACCACAAGCTTCCTGACGCAGACGGATGGACGGAGGAAGGAAGGAAGGCAGGAATCCGGCGATGCAGCGAGCCCGGCTGCTCTCCTCTCAAAGTTGTCCCCTGGCTTCCCCCCCCTGCGTCACTGCAGGTGACGTGTCCCCACCTGAGGACCTCTGAGGGTTCTGGCCAGCTGCCACTCTGTTGTGATCCCAGCTGGGGGAACAAACAAAAACCCCTCTGAGGGAATCCCGGCACTTTCTGCTACACGCTGTCATGCTGAAGGTCACTGCGTGCCGCGGGCTAAACGGCGCTGACAGTTGTATCGTGGCGTGCCAGCCAGCTCTTCTTGGCACCTGCGTGACACCCCCCCCCCGTTAGTGCACACCCTCCGTCATCCTCCCCTGCAAAACCGCAGAGAATGTGGGGTTTGTTTTCGAAAAGGGAGCGTTTGGGAGATCATCGCAGTTTCACTCTGTCACCATCGTGCGTGTGTGGTTTTTTTTTTGTGTGTGGATCGGCTGTGAATTTTCGTCCGGGATGGAGGATCACAGAGCTGAACTCGTCAAGTCATTAAAAAGCAAACATGGTGACGAATACTCCGAATAGCATTCAGTATTGAACAGTGTTCTCTGGCGTTTGTGAGTGACCAGTTCACTTTTTGCATAAGTGTGCGTGTGCATTTTAATGAGTCCCAAAATGTTATGGCAAACGCGCTTTGGGACCGAAACGAAGCAATTTGTGTGCTGATTCCGAGATGATTGTGCACAGATGGAGCGAGTGGCTGTTCAAGACGGCCTCAGTTCCCCCCGTCAAAGAAGGGGGCGGTGGGGGGGGGGGGGGGGCTGTATGCTTCCCAGTGCGCCGCAACAACAGCTAA
>JASSRZ010000053.1:18968756-18978915 GCA_032164315.1 Malacoctenus gilli | reverse complement strand
CCCAACATATCGCTGCCCCCCCCCCCCCCCAGAACTCCACCCGCCGATCAGGTTGTCGTTCCGTACCTGGCACGCAAGTCGAGCATTTCGACTGCATACCTTTCTCCCGTCCGCAGCTGGACGGGAAGGTTGCGCACGCGCTCTCTCTTGCCTGGAGGCTGCTGCGCGATCTCACTGCTGCTTCTTTCCTTCTCCCACCTTTTGTTTCGCTGAAGTTTTCCGACCCCACAGGAACCCACACCGGCGTAAACGGTCCGTATTCACTGAAGTAAAAGCAGCCTCGCCATCAGAATGTACAGTTAAGTACACAAACAGAAAACAGTCGCTGGAAGGAAAGGAATCAGTTTTCTGCATCTCTTGACATTCCCAACTGTTCCACAATATCCCAAAAAGCCTGGTCATCGTCAGGACCGCCGCGTGGCGAGCCCTCCGAGGTGGAACCGCCGCTTGCGGTAGTTGCGCAGCGCCGCTGGGAAACTGCGGCCTGCGTTTCATCGATTCGCCTCCGACAGGCTGCCATTGCAGATCCCAGACCTGATCCCCTTTTGGTGAGTGCGTGCAGATGTTTGGAAATCACTGCCACTCCGTTGGTCCCTTCCCTGATTCATTAGAGGCGGCGGGGGGGGGGGTCTACTTCTTTTGTCTCCGTTTGGCACGTCCAGGGGTTGAGTGAAGGCGATCCTCCTCGGTGTGTGGAGCCACTCCAGCGCGAGCGCAGACGGTGCCGCTTCCAGCCGCCCTCTGACCCTCAATATTTCACCGCCGAGAGCCGTTCAAATGCGGGAATTGCCGTGACAGTGACCGACGGCGGCTGGGTGCGGGGCGAGCTTGAGAAATCCTTTTAAGTTAACACAAGGCGTAAAACAAAGCAGAGGCGCTGTCGGACAAGCCAGTATAACACACTTGGCCTGACAGTGAGCATCCATTGTGTATTTATTGCGAGAGCTCAACTCTGTCGAGAAACATATGTTGCGGTAAGTGACTCACGATCGTTCTGAGAACCTGTTCGAAGGTCTGCACCGCGGAGCTGGAGCTCATCGAGGTGGGCCGGGGAGGGGGGGGGGTCGCTTCATGCCACTCCCGTATTTTTCCTGGGAGCACAATGATGTTTACTTCATGCAGGGGGGGGGGCATGCTGCGGTGGTCTACTCGTGTTGCCTGCGTGGTGGTCTGCAGGACTGACTGCACCAACCGCTGTGAGGTGTTCCCCTCATTTAGGCCCCAATTACACACTGTTTACGCGCACACGCAGCCGTGACAAAAGGCCCGCGACTTCAGGTGTCAGGATCACCTTCAGGACTCGCTCTGCCACGGTTCAGAAGGAGGAAACAGGAAGTGAACAAGCATGTATCATGGAGTGTCGATGGCTGACTCTACTATAACATGGAAAAAACAACGCCACAAACAACAGAAGCGCCGCGGTGACACGTGGGACCCGCTTAAGAAGGCGTGTGAGCACAAGCAGCGGAGAGAACAGCACACCGAGGGTTTAATGACCCTTCAGTCAGACTTGTGAGCATTTACTGGGTCGTTACTCCTAAAGGGAAACCAGAGACTGTGTCTGATGTGTGACGGAGCGAGTTGATGACCCGCGTGAGGGAGCTGCCGCAGAGCCTGGCGGACCCCGGCAGGCGCTGCCGAGGTCCACGTGCATGTGATGCGAAACATATTGCCTGGTGTTGCTTCGGCTGTGCCGTCTGGCCTCATCATGTGTTCTGCTCCCCTTACAGGGAGGCCCAGGATGTGAGTACTGCCGGGTAACCTCTGGCATCGTCAAGGAGGCTCTGGGCATCCACACCATCACAGCCTTCGGAGGTGAGTGCCCTCCCTCCCCCTCCCCTTTCACTATCCTGCGATCAGCCTTAGCAGTGATACGAGCAGACTTCAGACTTCGACTCTTAGAATTAAGTTGTGTTTAAAAGTCACCGCCTCGGGGGCAAACAAGGAGGAACCAGGATAATCCCACGGTAAACATTGGTGGAGCTCCAACCGTCAGTGTTTGCCGAGTGATGCAAGGACCTGCTGCAGTCGAACCCGTCTGGCTCCAGCCAGGTTATTTTTTAAAGGTCGTGGTCTTATCTCAAAAAAAGGGGGCACACCGCCGTGGTAGGACCCAAAAACTGAACAGCAGGTTCGTACAGTCGTAGTTTACGGGCCGACACGACGCCGCGTGACCTCAGCGTGGCTCGCCCTCAGGTTGCATCCCGTGGCCGTGTTTGGAGCTGGTCGGGAAGGAGGACCCCCAGCTCTGTCAGCACTTTGTCCAAGCGCCCGACGACGTGAGGGTGGAGTTCTTGCCCGACGAGGACCCCA
Source organism: Malacoctenus gilli (assembly GCA_032164315.1). Taxonomy (NCBI): domain Eukaryota; kingdom Metazoa; phylum Chordata; class Actinopteri; order Blenniiformes; family Labrisomidae; genus Malacoctenus; species Malacoctenus gilli. The sequence goes on along the minus strand of JASSRZ010000053.1, from coordinate 18,976,602 downwards.
AATCCGAAACGGCGGTGATCTTCTGGAAGCCCAGTCCCTACGGTGAGTCCACGCGCGTCCCCCGAGGAGACGCACGCTTCCCTCCCGCTGTGTCTCGGGGGGCCGTTGCTGGCTGTGTTGACGAACGGAGTCGGCTTTTAACGGTTTGACAGTCACGCGATTTATCGACAGTGACAGAGTGAATTCTGAGCGTGTTTGACAGCTCCTCTGATGTTTTCCATGTTTGTCTGAGAAGTGATGCATGGCGTTAATGACACGGTGTCAGGTGAAGCCTCATTGGTCCGCCTTCTCTCCACCCCGTGTGTCTGTTGCAGGGATCGCCTTCTTGCGAGGCTTTCAGGTGTCCCTCCAGGCCCTGGGAGGCTCCTCCGTGTCCTGTCAGCTCTTCCTCTTCCACCGCAATGTCTCCCTGCAGGCCTCGCACGCTCAAAGGGTTCGTCCACCGCCGTTTGTCTCTCTCTCTGTCTTGCATGCCGTCTGTACACAAAGCGTCAACACAGTTTAGTTGCGGTTGTTTTCTTCTTTTGTTATTTTTACGCGAACAAACAGGACTCCGATGCTTTTCAAACACGTCCCACGCTTCAGAGATCTGATTGGCTGAGACTTTGCCGTGTCGAAGGGTGGCAGACAGGTGATTGGGCAAACCAGTCAAGAGCATGCTTTTATTCTGAAGGTTCTTGATCGCGAGGGTGGGCTTCTAACTTGGAGTTATAAACGTTCGACAGCCCCTGGGACAGCAGGTGTGTCCCTCTCGCCATGACAACCGTGAAAAACACCGCGTGTTCCTGCTGAGTCGCATTTTGGTATCAAATCGACGGCCACTCTCATGAATGCATCCTGTCTGACTCAATTAACATGCTGATCGAATAGGCTCATTCCTTTATATGCGTGTGGAACACAAATAAATCCTCACTTCCTTGTTGAACATGGGAAATAGCCAGTGTCCTGAGTGGGAATACCAGATCTTCACCCAACCATGTCAAGCCCCCCCCCGCTCTTCCGAAATAAACATTTACAAGAAGTGAAACGAATAAAACGTGTTGCAGCAACAACAACAACCAGATTTCAGGTGAACACAAACAAACTGGCTTCACTTACCACTGAAACTCACAGCGGGAGTAGGCGGGAGGTAATGCGGGGCCGGTTATCAGCTCAGGGTGTGCCAACGGGCCGCAGTGCGCCTTCACATCGGAAGGGGCGGGGCTTGACTGCGTTTGGCAGGCGTTCCCCTTTTCGGGGAGTCCTGCTCTGGGGACAGTCGGAGCGGCCTGTCATGAGTCGGCCTTCTGAGAAGCGGCCTCCAAAGCTCTCCCTGTAATTTTGTTGTGTGGAAATAATGAGAAGTCAGCATCTTTAACCCTCTGACACGTCCCTGCTGTCCCACCTACGCGGAGCTTCGAGCATTTTCCTACGAGGAGACAGCTGTGAAACTTTATTGGTGACTGCATTCTCGCTGCAAATAGTAAGCGAAAGGCATTAGCCCCCTATATCCTCTTATGTAGCCAGCACACCCCCAGGGACTCAGCAGGTTATCTCATGCGTGACATGATATAAGCTATAATCACGTCTTCCATTGTGAAACTTCTTCCCAGAGGGCGAAAGCTGCAGATTAAAAGGACCAGCCACCACTGGCACATCTGTGCAGTCCTTCTAAACGGAGGGTGGAAGTTTCCAACCTGGGGTTCGGGGCCACTTTCGCAGGACGGGCATTGTTTGCCACCTGCATGGCCCATAGCCTTTCTTACAGGAGAACTAAGGACACCCAAAGGTGCCAAGGTTCCTACAGAATAAATCCAATACTCCCCAAGTTGGAGTGTTGGTTAATCTGTAAACAACAACAACATGATCCAAAGAAATGCATCTATTTTGAGCTCAGAACAAAGACAAGTCAACTTTGTCAGAGGATTGTTTTTGGATGGCAGCAACATCTTTAAGAAGGACCATGTTTGGCTCTCATAACAAAACCGAAGAGATCCGTTTTCTCCAATCTTGTGTCAGTCTGAGGCGGGTTCACGCCCTCCCTCGCTCATTCCTCGGCACTGGAACGCTCAGTCAGAGGCCTCGCCACACTGGTTCACCATCGTCTCCGAGCAGTTGCACGTTCCCAGCTTTCAGGGAGGCAAAAGTGTTTGGAGACAAGTCTCTGTATTTCACCCGCTTCGATTGGCGTCCCACAGGTGTACAAGTCGGACCCTTTCCCCGGCCTCTCCCTGGGGTCCCAGTATGCCGTCACCGTCATGGCCCTGCCGGTGCCCGAGGAGTGGGAGAAGTTCTACCGCAGCGAGATCTTCTCCACCCGCTGTAAGAGCAAGCACGCCTGCACATGCCTGGACATGCGCACACATGCAGGCGTGCACGCCGGCACGCACACACACACATATACACTCTTACATACGTACATCTGTACCTTTAAACAGTTCAAAGGATTTGCAGCAGTCACGCTACATCTGCAGAGATTTTCCTGAGAACGCCCCATAGCCTGCGAATCCCAACCAATCAATTGCATTGGAAGTTCTGGTTGGTTTCGGGTCAGATTACGTCGTGCCATCAGCCCGTTGATGCGTCCGTGCTCGTCTGCTGCGCGTTCCAAAAGTCCTTCTCGTTTTACGCCTTTAACTTGTACCCGTGTGGTCCTTCAGACGCTCGACTTGACATTAATTATCAAAGATGACAGCTTCCCCCTGAGCATCACCCATCGGTGACTTTATCCCTGAAACCACACACCAGAACCATGAACAGCATTGACAGGGTGAGGCGCTTTCTTCACAGGGGCCTCCCCCCCCACCCCCCCCTGTGGTACCATGGGACTGGCTCCAGCACATTGTGTTCTTGACTTGGTAAAATGATGAAGAGGATGAATATAATTTTACACGGGCTCCTCAAGCCAAGGCATGAAAGCGGCACCCGAGCGAGCCACCGGTGTGCCGACGTTTTCCAAACCACTGCATTCCTGTTTGTTGCCGGGGGCGGGGGGGTTCGGCATAGGAACTTGAAGGTTCTCCTGCATCACTCAAGTCACCTGAATGGGAGCATTGTGGCTCAAACACAGAAATGATGGAGGGGAGATACATAAAGCTTCCCCTTTTTGAATTTATTCACTAAACTGAATCAATGAATGACATTCCAAGTCATGGTGGCGTGAAGGATCCTGCATGTGCATATCTAGTTTGGTGTTTTTTTCATCACTTATTAAATTTGCTTACTCATCATGGAACAAAAGTTTCCTTGGCTCCACTTACAAAGCAACCACAGGCTCATAATGTCACCTTTCCTTCTATTTGCCAGCATGCATAATGAAACGCATGTTTCTGTTTTCTGCAGCGTGCGCAGAGAAGAACAGTCTTGACAAGTGCAAAGAAGGTGAGCGAAAACTGCCTCGCAGAATCCCCCCCCAAACCAGTGCAATGACGCCACCTGGTGGTGGAGCTGTTCCCCAACTCACCCTGGTCTCCTTTGTCCTGCTTGCAGACTGGTACCCCAAACAGGTTGAGGTCCAGCAGGAGGGCACGGCCATCACCGTGACCTTCAACCTGGCACCCCCGAACCTGGGCATCCGGAGCTACTTCTCCCTGTGTTACGCCAACGGCATGAAGAAGTACACCAACATCACACCCGTGAGCGCCCTCGTCCTCCTGCGCTGCTGCACGTCTGCCTGCGTTGTTCTCGCTGTGATCCGCCAAATTTTAACGAAACTTGTTTTGAATTGCTTTTCGTTTCCTCAGAATTCTTCGGAAAACCAAACTCACCACACCTACCAGCTGAAGGGCCTTCAAGAAGGAACCAACTACACTTGTGCAGTGAGACAAGATGCTTTTTACCTCTCAACAATCCTGCATCATCGGAGCAAAAAGGCTGTTTTCTCCCAATTTCTCCACATTACAAACTTTCCATCATGATGGAATCAACACATATAAAAAAATGTTGCGAATAAACTGAAAGAAAAGATAAACGTTTCAGTTTAACCTACGTTTCATGGAAGGAGGTTAATGCTTTCGCTCATTCGATCGCCTCTGCACGTTTTGATGTTTTGCAGCTGTAGTCTTTCGTTTGTTGTGCCGAACTACAACCACCAGACACAGAACGAAAGTTCACCCTCCTCTCTGTCACAGATTGCGGCCGATGAAGTGGACGCGGTGAGGAAGACGTTTAACGTTCAGGTCATGCACATACAGAGAGGTGAGGGAGGCTGGCGTCTTGCTCCTGATCGACTCACTCGTTTGTGCTGGACACAAACCCGGCCAGTGTTAATACACGAACTTGCAATAAGTTGACCTATGAAGTGTGTTTGGTTGCGAAAAGCATTTTTGGAGGGCCTCCCTTGGTTCAGCACTGTCTGTCCTCAGAGGGTCCCCCAAAGCAACCGGGCTCCCCTTCCCTCGCCGTCCTGCTTCCACTGGTCCTGGTCGCCTTGGCTGCAGTTGGAGCTCTGCTGGCTGTCTTAATCTGGAAGAGGCCCCGCCCACACATGAAGGAGAAACTCAACATGAACCCAGGTGCGAAAAAAACAAATGATCCGACGTAACTCCGTCGTTGCCGCACGAGCTTTACGATTTGGCGCCATGGCAACATTTTTCTTCCAACTTTTATCCACGCAGATCTTGTCAAGCGGCACCTAGAGAGCGGGGTCCCCGAGGAAATCGTGTCTTTGTCCAAAAGCCGGCCGACCCCGCCTCGCCTCCTGATTTGCTACAGTAGCTACGATGGTCCTGCTCACGTCAAAGCCGTGGTGCAGCTCGGAGCCTTCATCCAGCAGCACATGGCCACTCAGGTGCTGGGTCCTACGCCCACCGGTCCATCTGCCATACACATCCTTAGGGCATAGGTCACACCCAGGGTCATGTTACACCCAAGGAGCTGATGTTTGTGTAGATGTCGCCACTGTAGCTCATGGACAGAATAAAAGCAGGCGGTTGCTGTTGCAGGTCTTTAAAACATAAGTGGGAATATCGCTGTCGTGACTCGTTTGATGACGTCACTCTCTGAAGCCAATCGGTGGCTTACAATCCTCCACAAGGAAGCGATCCTTAGACCTCGTGTGTGCGGCATTGAATATCATGTGATGCTTGAGTACCGTGGCTACGACTACACTCCCTGATGCAGGATGCTGAGCTGAGGAAGGCTGAGTTGGCGCTGATGTTAAAGCTCCACGTGCTGCCTCCCTCTAAAACATTGGATTTCGATTCGAGACAAGTCCTGTGGTTCTTTGCTTTCTTCTCGTTGGTGTTTTCACAGTAAAGGTGGAATAGGAGTCAATTGTGTTCTTGCATCGTGTGGTCATCAGGTGTGCCTGGACCTGTGGGACTCCCTGAGCGTGGCTGAGATGGGCAGCATGGGCTGGCACTGCCAGCGAATCCGGGACTGCGACTTCATCCTGGTCATATGTTCCCGGGGCCTCAGGCGAAGACTGGCCCCCCCGGAGCCGGGGGAGCCGGCTGACGACCACCACCTCGGGTGCGACGGCTCCGACGTGGCCGTTGGACTCATCGGAGAGGAAGTGGGCCGGGCCAAAGCCCGGGGTGGCGACCTGTCCAAGTACATGGCAGCTACTTTCAAGTACTCTGACGAAACGGACATCCCCGCCGAGCTGAGGCTGGTGGCTCGCTACGCGCTGATGAGGGACCTGCCGCTGCTCTTCTCCCACCTCCACGGGGTGGAACTGCACAGGCCCGGGGGCTACCTGAAGATCAGCCACATCTCGGAGGAGGGCTTTGCCGAGGTGGCGACCGGAGCCGCCCTGCAGTGGGCCATCTATGAGGCCGAGGTGGCAATGAGGGCCAAACAGCGGCTGTCCCCGGAGGGAGCGCATTGAAAGTGGTCACTACAGTGGTTTGGAACAGAATCAGTGTGGGTTTTCCACCAAAGTGAACGTCGTTACGGCCATTTTAACTCACATCTTCTTTAGTTTTCTGGAAAACAAAGGCTTCAAGCAGAGGTAATAGTCTGCAGAGCACGTAATTCTCAGAGCATCGACCATTATCAGAGATGCCAACTCCAAAAGTTTATGTATAAGGTCAGACTTTTTTCTTTCCAGTTGCTTTATTGTCATACTCAGACAAAAAGCACTTACAGTATAAACTGTAGTATAAGTGAGGTACTCACTCTGTCACAGAAAAGAGTCTTGGGGAACTATGTGTGATATTTGATTTCATATTCGTCCTACCAGTGAAACAAAAGCTTGGCTTCTGTTAGTACACATAAATATAACAAGTGTGATTTAGTTTGAAATGGGTTTTTTATTCCAAAAATGCAAAATTCAGTCTCCATATTTGAGAAGCTAAAGAAGAGAGAAGCTCAAAATGTTGCTTGATTGTTTGCTTTTTTTTTAGATTCTTTCAAATGAACATATGAAGGATGTAAATAATCCAAGTTGGTTAGTTTTGAGGGCCAAACAGGACAAAAGCTGCTCGGTGAAAAACAGGCGAAGTGGAACGGGACGAAACTCGGCGCTCCGGGCTGAGGATGGTGAGCTGCGGTCGTGTCGTCCGAGCTGCGGCGTCCATCGACAGTCGACCCGGCCAACTGACAGCGAGATTGCACTACGACCTCTGAAATGTGTCAACACATGTCAAGGCCAGGTCGACTCCTATTAATGTCTCAAAACATCACTTAAAAAAAGCATTATTAAAACCATAGACGCTCACATTAATGCTGCGTAATGTTCATATCTTTAAGCAAAGCAATTTTCAGGTTGTATCAAGAAGTACAAAAAGGACTTTGTACACATGCATGTTTACAGGTATTCACTATTTATTTGGAACACTCATGAGCATAGTATGTCATATTTTTATTATTTAAAATGTTCAAAAAATTTAAAAAAATGTCATTTTTTAATCATAATATTGTGAGTAATCATCTTTCTAATTGTATTTTTGTAACCTGATACTTTTGTATTGTAATAAAGTATATGTATGCTATGTTTTGTGGCTCATATTACACACATTTTACCATGCTTGTTTTCTTTTTTGGGGGGTCTGGGCTCACTTTCAGCACTGCTTTTTGATTTGTACCCACAAACAAGACACAAATAAGTAGAATGAAAGATTAGACGTATTCATGGATTAACATATTCAAGTGGCCTTCAAACGATATAAAACCCGGTTGGAATCAAAGGAGACCGACACTGGTTCAAGATGTAATTCCGGGATAGTGACTAGGGGCAGCAAACCTGGCAACCACACCGCTGTCGTCGTCAGCGCTGGTTCATTCACAGCCTCCGTGACAGACACACGCAGCGTGGAGACATGGTGCTCGACTTGGACCTGTTTCGGACCGACAAAGGCGGCGACCCAGAAATCGTCCGCGAGACCCAGAGGAAGCGGTTTAAAGATGTCACGCTCGTCGATAAGCTGGTGGCTGCGGACACGGAATGGAGAAAATGTGAGCCGCTTCTCTCTTTATCTGCTGTTAGCGCAGGCTAGCGCCGCGGCTAATGCTGCTAAGGTTAGCTGTTCAGAGGGGAGCCGCCGGCAGCAGAACCCCATTCAAATTCCAGCTATTTTATGGATACGTGTTCTAAGCAGATTGTGTCTGCTCTTTCGGGGAAACTAAATTAACATTTACATTTACATATACACCTTATAAAGTAGCCTCGTCTTTTGTATATTTGAACAAAAGTAAAGCACTTTGAAACTAATTTTCTGGTTAATTTACTGTCTGTCACTGCAGAAAGTGACGAATCCCGAGTGATGCAGCTCTCTACTTTCACTTCTGATATACCTTTTTTTAGCGTCTCATTTGCCGCGGAGTGTATTTTAGTTGTGACGTTTCTCGCAACAGAGTGTGCTTTGACACTAAGGGTCAGAACCAACATTGTGGGTTTTGCAGTGTTCGACCTACAGCTAAACCA
>JASSRZ010000053.1:18861773-18885379 GCA_032164315.1 Malacoctenus gilli | reverse complement strand
ACTGAGTTATCGTCTCCTGTAAAGTTGCCTTTCCTCTTATCCAGCTGTTTAAATGCAATATCACTTGTTTTTGACACCAACATGATTTTTTTTACTCTTAAATGAAAAATGGGTAGATGGATCTTGAGGAATTTTCAGATTTCTTTGACATGTTTGAACTCTCCAGTAAAGGGAGCAGCCCAGCAGTGTGATGGTGCCGTCGCCATACCTGACATGTGGTTGGCTGGCCTTTACTTCCTGGGCTGAGCAAATGCTGCACTGCACCCCCAAACAGCCCTCCCTTCTCCCTGAAGGACTGTTTTACCCCTCTTCTTGTCCCTTTTTGTGTCTTTCCCCATGTCCTACTTGACCTTGACCCTTGGAGACGTGTTGGTTTTAGTGTTGAGTGTTCGGCACTGACTGGAAGCAGCACTCTCCATTGTTCTGTAGCAGCACGAAGCTCCTCGCATGTCCTGCCTTCTGCTGTTAAGCTCCACACGTTCCTCTCACGGGCCTCCTTCCTTTCTCCACTAAGGAAGCACTTCAACCACTCCTGTCAGTCAGCTGACTGCCAAAACACACGGGAAAGAAGCACTTTGTCCAATGAGTGTCAAACTGTACAACCGACTCGGCCCATTGCATCATTGAGACATTATCTAACGTGAAGTAGCAGCAATTCTGACCACTGTTGGAGGCGGTCCTGCATGACTGCCGTGCAGAACTCTGTGATAGCTCCTTGAAGTTCTGGGACGCTGATGATGCCATGACAGACGCCGCTCGGCCCGTCGCCTCTGGTGACGGGCTGCCGCGCACCATTGGACTTGAAAGCAGACGCTGGGAAGACGAGCGAGGACACGGATCGCTGAGAAACAGACAGGAACCCGCTCAGCTCGCTCTTCAAAAAAATCATTATGTGCGGCCGCGTTCAATGTCAGGTTTCCTCCCATGTTGCCACAGCAACCGAGTCAACACAGTGAAAGGGGACCCCCCATGCATTAGCCTGAACTTCGACCCACAGCTGTACAACCATTAACCGGTGAGATGAATCGCAGCTCGCTTCCTTTCTGCATCCCGGACACCCGAAACCCTCAAAGCATCCTGGGTAAACAATGATGTCAGCTGAGCCTCGCATGGCTTTTTGTCATGTTCGGGCCGATGGGCGGAGATAAAAGTTTGGGAGAGAGGGGCTCTTTAGGGGAGGAATGCGGAGTGTTCGCAAAGGCTCCCACAACAACCACAAAAAACCCCATCTATTAGAAGTGTTGAGAGGAGATTAGAGGCCAGACTTGCTCTTTTCTTCCCTCTGCCACCAACAGTGAAAACCCATCACGCTGCTTGGACCTGTTCTTCGCTCTCTGGGGAGCTGCTGTGTATTCCAGCTACCTTTGTTGGGGTCACTTGCAGGACATCAGCTTCAGTTGGAGCGCAACAGAATCAACACGTTTATCAAATATGAAGACCAGCAGAAAGTGAAACAGCTTGGTTGTTTTGTTTTTGAAGGATTCCATTTTTTTTATTTCCTGTTTGAATTCAGGTCAGCTGTTCAGCGACGCGGCCTCGTTGCCAAGTCTGTACAGGAGTTAGTTGCTGTTTACCAACGATAAACAAGCACTGAATGAAAAGCAGCAAAGATGAGAATGTAACAAAAAGCAAAACAAAGAAAAACAAGCGTGTATTTTTGGACAATCATCAAAAGGACTGTAAATTGGCATGATACAACTCGCAAAGGTTCACTCGTATTTTAATAGTAAAGATCTTCATCATCATAATAAAAAGAACAATGTGGGCGGAAAGTCACATTTGCGATCTGAAACCTAAAAAAAGGTTGAAGTAGGAGCTTTATAAGATTGTTTTCAATCAGCAATCATCATGTTTTTGTCCTCTCGCGTTTTTCTTGACGGAACCACGTGACCAGCCTGCCGTGAGAAAACAACCAGCCTCCGCATCCCACGCAACAACTCCTTTCAAAACTTTGGTTTCCCCTGCAGGGAATGGTAGTAAACCCACAGGACGTGTTAAGTGAGCGATGGTGGCGAACCGCTCGGTCATATTGGCTGCCCGATTCTGGGCCTGATGAACCGGCCCAGGTTCACCGTCTTCTTCGGATCCGGGATTCGTCCACGCAGCAAAGCTGAAGCGCGGCCGAGTCCCCGCGTGCGCCTTTTGATCTGCCGGTTTCAAAGCGTGTCGCTCCTCCCCGGGCATGCTGTTTATGACAGAGGGTCAGTGGAACTTTTCAGGGTCTCCTCGAACGCGGACCCTCCCTTTCCTGTGGTGGAAATCCCTCCAAACGCTCCCTGTGATCGGAGCGCCCCGTCTGTTCAAAGAGCAGCAGGTTATCTGAGGTCGGCCGAGGAGACTAACGAGGAGTCGGAAATGTCTGTGGAGAAGGAGTTGTGTGGTTTTTCATTGTTGTTGTTCTTTTTTCTTAAAGCTCTTGAAGAAAACATTTTGATTGTCTTAAACTGCCAGTGTGAGCAAATAGTTACAAACCCACAGGACATCATAAAAACTGTTGTTGATAGTCCATCTCATTAAATTTGTTGGCAGCATTTATTTTCTTTTAACAACCCAACTTCCACAATAGTTGGCACATCGTCTGAAATGTTCATAAAAAAAAGTAACGCAATGCTGTCTGTGTCATTTGGACCTATTTACCAACTTATTAACACACTTACAAAAACAACACATCAAGTGATAAAACGGTCAGAATGCATTTGTGGCCACAGTCAAACGGTCGCTTCAGTCAACACCACTGTCAGTTGTTATTTCTGCTCCACTTTTTCTCTTTCGTTTGGTTGACAGAAGAAATAAAAGAGAGATTCTGTCATTTTTACTTGTTCATTCTTAGATTAAAGAAGTGTTTACTACTTTTAAATAACCCGATTTGTATTGGCCGGTTATCCTCCTTACTTCGGATGCTGATGCGCTAAAATGTGTTTTTTTTATGGTCAATTGTGTTTCCTTCTGTTAATTCCTTTTCCTGTCGTGTGACAATGTTGTGGAACTGCAAGTGCAGTATTGGCTTTGTGGGAGCATCTTTTTAACGTCGCACACAACAAAAGAAGAAACAACACCGCCGTCTCGCAAAAAAAAGTCTGCTCATCTGTCCACGTCTGGTTACTCTGGTCCAGCAGAGGTTGTTTAAGTGCAGCGTGTCCTCCAACAATAGTCCTCGTTGCGTGTTGGATGGTACGTTCTGTTACGTTTGAACCAAGCCGCTCTGCAGGGGGCCGGTGTGTGTGTGTGTGTGGGGGATGAAGCCAGAGGGGAACATGAAGGGTGGAGCGGGTGGAGTTGCGTCTGTGGCTGAGGGTTTTATAGCAGCGAGTGACCACAGAAAATTCACGTGGCTTGTTTCAAATGTTATGCTTGCTCTGCAGAAAAGACCAAAGGCGAGCAGATAGCATTACAATCATCTCGTTTCATTTAGAATAAACGAGTGTTTGTTCCTCCCGCTGCATATGGTTCTTATGTAGAGTTCTATATGTGTACACGTGGCATTTTGAAGTTCGTCAAAGTTTAGAGAAAATTCCGAGTCGGATTGTGCTGATTGTGGAGTTTCACTGTCCGCAGTGTAAAGGATTTTCCACCTCAGATCGGATCAGCCTGGGCCCGCTGTCGCTCTGACTCACGCACCCTTTGCTCCAGAATGCCAACGAGTTACTGATTCAAAGAATGCGAAGGTTAATGAAGCCGCCTCCGATAAAGAGAAGGGAGCGTCGCAAGAGTAAAAAATCAGACAGTACTCAACTTCATGAACTCGGCCGACGGCTCTAAATTCTTTCGCTCTTCCTTTTCTCTCGGTGAAGACCGATCCCCGCTGGTGTATTTTTAGCGGCGGCTGCTCCGCTGGGACGAGCGGCTTAGAACTTTATTTTTTTGGGTTTCTGGTCACCAAGTTCTTCTGGTTAGTTTCCACGGGAAACCAGACGGATGAGTCACTCATCAGGTTCAGCCAAAATTTTCGGCTCCTTCGGCCCGACTCCCGGCTCTCCTTGTGTAACCCAACTGGAAAATGAAAGTGGAGGGAGCCGGAGCCGGTGGCTGGATCGTGGCTCCATGCCAACTCCTGTTCTTACTTAACCTCCCCCTTTGCACCCCCTCCTCCTCATATTTCCCTTCATCGCTGCTCTCCCACATTGCCTCTTTCATCTATCACTCATTTTTAACTCCTTTCTCATTAAATTCCGCTTCTCTCCCTCCCGTGCCCTTATTTTTCCGACGCTCCGCCGCGCTCGCTCTTTTTAGCCAGAGTTGACAGTCCCCGCTGAGCTCCGCGGGGTCATTTTAGGTGACATTATTGTGTTCTCTAATCTGGCTCTCCGGCGATGGTGCTGGAGGCGGTAAAGTGTCATTTTGGTGAGCAGGGCCAATCGTCCACGCCGTGCGTTCATTCAGCTCACTTCGGGCTCTGATTGCAGGTTCTGTTTATGAGAGCTTCCTGTGGGCCGACGCTTGTGTTTACTCTCCTAATTACACCAAGTGTAAGCGCAGCTTTACTCCCTCATTCCAGTGTCCTCATGTCACCCACAGCCGCCCCCCCCCCCCACACAGTGTCACCTCGTCTCTCCTTCCACCCTTTCCTGCCTTGGTTTTCTCCTTCCTTCCTCCCCCTTTTCAGTGAGTTTCAGACCACTCGACTGACTCCACCCTGACCCCGCCCTGCAGATGTGCGGGACACGAGGAAGCAGTGGGACGGTGTATTCGTGGTGATTCATGTTTTGTCTATGTTCAGACCGTTAACTGTTTGCTTTCTCTCTCTTTTTTTTAAAACCTCAGTAAAAAGGGGCGAGAGATGAAACCGTGGCGCTTTACGACGGCCCACCTCTGGGCTGTCAGGTCCTGACTCAGCGGCTTGGAGAAAGTTCTGAATGAACTCCTCAGTTCCAGTTAAAACTGTTTATCTGGAGTCCTGATAACTGGTTGCAGGCCTGCTTTTGCTCACATAAACTCCAATGGCCATCGTCCCGGGAGGGAGAGATTTTGGAGGAGTTCACCAGTGATGCAATCGGCCTGCAACAGCTGAAGCAGTACGAGAGGTTCATCTTGCTACAAGTGAAAGGATTCACATTTTTGGGGGGGGTTTACGACATCTCGAAGAGTCTCCACGCTCACACACCGAGTTACGGTAAAACATCTGTCTGCTCTGTCAGAGACGATATATTTGTCCCTCTTAGTCTTTCTGCATCTTTAATCGTAGACTGTTGTATCTGGAATTGAAACCAGTCATCAGTCTTTCATCGTTCACCTCAGGGCCTTTCATCTCTCAAAAGCTTTGCTGGACTCCAAAACTAATAGTTTGCAAGAAAATCACAACACCCCTCCATTGTTATCTGTTGCAGGCGCTCAAAATGAGCAGTTACACAGATTTGTCCCCGGACCACTTGACGTGTCCCAGCCTGGCTCCACCAGCGATCAACCAAAGCGGATTGGTTTTGTACTCTGGCCACTACCAATATGTCAAAAGGGTTGGTCCTGAAATGCGGGTTGTGGAGCGTTCACAAGAAAATCTTTACAGACATGGAAGAAACACAAATGTTACTTTTGCATCACAATGTTAATTAATGAGTAAAAAATGTGAATCAGATCTGATCAGATTCGATGTTTTTGGACCAAGTGATCCTTTTTAATGACTTTATCTTGACCTAAATTTTTAATTTTGTTTCAAGGATGTGTTTTGCTTTTTTAAGGAGGTTCTGCATTGAGACGAGTCTCAGGCCGAAAAAGGAAAAAGTTGCAGAGATAATAATTAGAGTACGATAAAGTAGGATTTTGTTTTCGTATTGACTGTGAGGAAGAGAGATCAGAAGTCCTCGCCCTCCGTGGAGGCCGAGTCCTCAAAGGGAGGCCTTGTTGCACCGGCTCACTTTGGGGCCCCTGAGGCATGACAAGCACGCAGCAGACACACTCACCTCTGCCCTTCACATTTTTTATTCTATCTCCTTCTCTTGTCAGTGCTGCCATCTCTCCCCTCGCTACCCTTTCTGTAAAATTCCTTCCCTCTCTTCGTTTGTCTGGCTTCTATCAGAGGGGTTCTAATGTGAAGCGTCTGGCTCGAGTGGGAGGGGGGGGGGGCAGACTGCTGACAAAGGCTTAAGGGAAGTTGGCGAGGTTGGTACAGGAAGCCAGTAAGCCAGTCACACACACACACAGTGCCAGAAACCTGGCAGGAATCGCTGAAAGTCTTTTTTTTTTTTTCCCAGCTGGAATTGAGAAACATTCTCAATCAGACAACAAATGATTCATGGCTCTTTCGGTGGAATGCTGCCGTTGTGCGGTCCCAAAATCGTGACATTGTGATGATGAACAGTGCGCCGATTTGTTCAGAACGCTTCCCGACCGTCAAAAAATGTCTCCAACCAATTACCAAGATCGGTTCCTGCTGCCTTGTCTGATAGCGACGCACAAACAGCCTTTTTATCGGACGTCTCCCGGCCTCAGTGACTCAACCGAGGGGAGTACAGTTTATACTGAGTGGGCTTGTTAATGAAAAAAGTAAATAAGCAGAAAGCACAGAGGCAGCCGTGGACTGGGCCGCCTGGAAAGATGGGCATGGGAACAGCGGTCCATCGGACTGTTATGGGCCCAGGCCGGAGGACTGCAGGTCAGAACGTGAACTCCTCTGAAGCTCACCCACGGCTCCCATGTGTGGGAGGGTGACGGAAGGGGGCGGGGCTCAGATGGCGGGCGTGCGTTGACGTGCATGCAGAGCAGACAGATTGCCTTACATACACATCTGTAGTATTGATCACGTTTTGTTACTCCACACTGGGAGTTCTGTCATGACTGTCTTGCGTAAGCGTGTGTTGCAGGGATGTGAAAAGTCTGACTGTGAAAAAGGAGTCCATGGTGGTGCAGTGGTTGGCATGGTCACCTCACAGCAGGAGGACCTGAATTTGGGAGCCACTTTTAATATGGCTGCATATTCAAATTGTATTTGTGTGTGCTTTGTTAAGTTATTTTCTCTTTTATTTGTGTGTTCCTTTGTGTTGGCTGTGTCATCAACTGGCAACCTCTCCAGTGTGTCTCAATGCTTCGCCTCTCTCATCATCACGATTGGGAATCGACCTTTGCTTAGTTTAGCCAAGCTTGAGTGGAACTGGAGATTGGATGGTCGACATCTGTATCTATCTGTCTATATTTCCGAAATAATGTCACAAGAAAAATCCAAATAAGAAATGAGAAGCAATACACTTTCGATGTAATTTGCGGAAAAAAGGTAAAAACTATTATTCTTTTGTCAAGAAAAATGTCACATTAAAAAAGCAATCCTAAAGCATGATGTGCACTGCTCTTAGTTTGCTTTATTAGTGGTACAAAGTTGTTGTTCTCTTTCCTTCGTTGCTTTTTAATTGACAACTTCTTCACTGGATTTGACATCCTTGCTCTCCGACACCAGTTTGCCGTCGACCAGCGTTTGGGTGACCGTCACGACTTTGGTCTGGACCTTCCTTGGATCAATGGCGTCTTCCAGTCTGGCGAGGTGGAAAAAATGAGAGAGCAACGCAGTTTAATCACAACTTCTAAAGAAGAACCGGTTTTCTTTGAGCAGCAAAGCAGAAGATCTTTTGCCTTGACGAGTTCTTCACATGATGAAAGTCTGCAGTTAAAATGTAAATAACAGATCGATTGGCAGACATGTTTGCATGAGGCTGGTTTGACTCAAATTTGCAAATCGCCTTTGCATCGTTCAACCATCCTTCGGCGTACTCACTTCAGCTCGCCGTCCAACAGCCTCCTGTACTCGGCGATTTCAGCCTCCAGCTTCACTTTGATGTTGAGCAGGGCCTCGTACTCTCTTGTGTTCTGCTGGATGTCGTTGCGGATATGCGACAGCTCCTCCTGCAGCCTCAGGATGATGGCGTTGTATTTCTCCAGCTCCATGTTGTAGCGCATCTCAATGTCACGCAGGGTGGCTTCCAGAGATGCTTTCTGTGGAGTCAAAGAGGAACGGGTGTTAAGCTTAGCTTAGCATAAAGAGGAAAAACGTTAGAAAAATTGGACAATTCATTGATAGGTAAATAAAACAACTGAACAACTTTCCAAATTCACAAGTTCACTGTGAAAAAAAAAGGTGAGCAAATATCTTTGGGTCCTTTTTCACTTTTGGGTGTTGCCAAGCTAAGCCAACCTGCCGTTGGCATCCCTTTAAAAACTACAAATTCGTCAAGCAGCATACAAACGTGTAGTTTGTAACCCCGCTTGATCAGTTCCTGAGTACTGCATTACATTGCAGTGTTTTCTCACCAAGCTGAGTGCGGACTGCAGTTCGATGTCCAGCGCTTGATGCCTCCTCCTTGTCTCGCTCAGCACAGACGTGGCCTCCTTCAAAGCTGTTGTGCTCTCTGTCACTTGCACCTGCACCTCTGTGATCTGGACACAACATGAAGGCACGGAAAATGCTGGAGTTCCTTGAAAACAAGGCAGGTCAGACCAAAAATGTGCTGTGCATGGACGTTTGCCGGGTCCGTACCTGGGACTCGTGCCATGCTTTGAGCTCTTCCTGGTTCTTCAAAGCTATCCTCTCGTACTTGGCCCGCATCTCCTCCATGATCTTGGACAGGTCCTGCCCTTTAGGCGCGTCAACATCCACATTGACGCTGCCCTGAACGATCTGGGTCCGCAGCTCCGCAACATCCTGGCGAGAGGGGAAACAGTGAGGGAGGGACTTCCTGGCTAAGGTTAATGGGGTTGTCCTGTACAAAGAGGTTGAGGAACAAACAAATTCCCACAGTGGACACTGAGATTAGCAAATGGCCTTTTTTTCCACTCGCACCACCAGCCTCTTTAGTTAGATGAGACCAAACACAGTCAGATTCAGATGAATGTCTCTCACTATCTCGTGGTTCTTCTTCAGGGTGATCAGCTCTTCCTTCAGGGACTCGATGTCGCTCTCCAAGTGCAGGCGGAGGACGTTGGTGTCGTCCAGAAGCTTCCTCAGTCTGTTGACATCCGCCTCCACCGTCTGCCGCATGGACAGCTCGTACTCCATCCTGCAGAGACACGCCGCAGTTCAGACGCTGTTCCAGCGGCTTACATTCTGCACGTAGTGATGGCGACTCACTTGACCCTGAAGTCATCCGAAGCCAGACGAGCATTGTCGAGAGAGATCGCCAGGTGGGCGTTGCCTTTGATCATGTCAAAGATCTGGAAAAAAAAGTGTGAAATTAGGAAAAGTTACTTTTTTTTTAATGTTTTGACTGATTTTTGAGCCAGCAAACTTGGATTTTTTTTCCTCACAGATGGATTTCCTGCTTGAATCAACATGAACCCTGAAATTGCACATATCTCTTATCTTTTCTGTATGAATCATGCCTTTTCCTGTGCAACATGATAAGGGAGCAATAAATGTGAAATCCTTTCTGACAGAGTGATTCGTAAACACTTTGCGGTGTGATAAAAAGATAAGGTGAAGTGATTTAAGTTTGTAATAACGTAACAAGATATTCCTGATGCCTGTGGAGCAGGCTGGCCAAAAAAACGCTCTGCAAGGACCACAGGCTGCAGTAACTGATGCCCTCCACCCAAAGTTGTGATGGGAAAGTAACTTTGACCGGGTTAACTGTTGCTTTTACCGCAAGATACTGCAACACTCGTGTCTGGAAGTCATACGGGACAGAAGCGATGCGGGACCAAGTGGGTCCCAGTGGATGGCGGTTGACAGCTTTCCTCACCTTGGCCCTCAGGTCTGCGATGACGGCGTAGTATCTGCTGTAGTCCCTCCCCTCCAGCGGGCCTCTCTTCTCGATGGCCTCCCTGATCTTGATCTCCAGCTGCTTGTTGGCCTTCTCCAGGCTCCTCACGGTCTCCAGGTAGCTGGCCAGCCGGTCGTTCAGGTTCTGCATGGCGATCTTCTCGTTTCCAATGGCGAAGGTGCCCGAGGTGGTCACAGTCGTGCTGGGGCCCATGCCGCTGCCCACCCAGCCGCCATAGCTGGCGGTGGAGATCCTGGTGCCATAGCCGCCCGCGCCACCGCTGACGCTGTGGGCGTAGGGCACATTTCGGCCCGAAGTGAAAGAAATCTGGCGTTTGAACTCCATGATTGAAAAGGAGCGCTGAGTGGTCGGAGGAAGAAGTGGCACGACCTGGTGCGGAGGAGTTAGGCAGAGGAGTGGAGGTCGAGGGTGGCGTCTGGGGTCCTATATATGACACTGAACGACAACGATCCTTCCTGCCACTCCCCTCCTATCTTTACGACATTTCTACCTTTACACTGAGACTTTGTTCCCTTCAACACCCACAGCTCATTGATTAGTCAAAGGCAAGAAAACGATGTCTTCCTCTTCATTGTGAAGGTCTGCAGTGATTTTCTCTATGAGAACTTGAGATCACCAGCAGCCTCAAGAGTGGGGCTGAAGACGATCTTTCCTACACATTGTGCAACTCTTCACATTCAAACGTGTGTGTCAAAAACCCACCAAAGCTGTATGAGCAAATCTTTGGGGAGGGATCAGTGGAGAGAGCTGAAAACCTTTAAACCCTTTAAAAATGAAGAAACAGATCTGAACTCGATGAGGGCTGGAAACACCAGATGCCACTTTCCAGCTCCAGCCAGAAAGACACCACACCAAAGACCCTGACATAAGACAGTATAGTTGTCAGCTTCAGATTAGTCCCATCTGAGTAATGTTGATTTAAGCCTATATTTACTTGCTGCTTTGGGCAACGTTATCACAGAAAGCGTGTGTTGGAACAAAGTGGTACAGACTGGGAAAGAACATCAAATTATTGAAAAACGCCTTTCGTCGGAAACATGTGCTCCTGTCTGAGTTGATGCAGTTTACTCTAAGACACCTGCAATTCTGGGTGCACGTCAGTGCTCACACTGTCAACCGCGCCCATGCAGGGTGCTCGTAAAACAGTGTGACACTTTGCACGCTTATCACTTCGAGGGTGTTACCTGGCTGGGTCAACGTGAAAGAGAGCTGTAAACGCAAGTGTTCCTCAACCAAATCTAGTGTTCAGATAGTGAAATTTTTAGGGAACTTTATTGATTCCTTCTCTGCCTTTGATCTGTGGCACTTTAAAGGAAGCAGACGATGGTTTTAGGACCCTGTTCAATGTTCTGCCGTGATTTACGAAGAGGTGCGGATGAGTGTCATAAAGAATCTGAAACAGAAACAATCTGAACACTCACATCTCTGTAAACGCTGTTGGTGGTGACTGTGACTGAATCTCTATTTTGAATCTTCTATTTTTGTGTGTGTTCTTTCTCATGTGCAAATCTACTTTTGATGGCCTCCGAGCAGGCAAAGCCTCGGGACCCCCTGTAATCTGTGGCACCCACCCAGGGAGGTCCCAGTCCCAGGCAGGGAACTCCAAAAATAGAGCTAAAATATCTTCTCTTTCGTTTTGATCTGCCATTATTCACCTTTTTTCTTGAATTTAATGAAATGTGACATGAATTGTGAGTTTCAAACAAGACACCAGGCTTCCAGGCACAGAACCTCTGACGGACTTTATTGAGCAGTGTGACGGTCACAGACTCCACTGGACAGAAAGGAAAACAAAGATGATGAAATACAAAAACAAAAAAAAAGAATCGCAGGTAAATTGACTTTTTTTTAATGTCACTTTGAAATGCTTACTGTCTTTAATTAGTCGCCAAAAAGAAGAAAAAAACAAACAACGGCTCGTAGTTCACCATTTTTGAACTTTCGTAAACATTTGCTCATCGACACACAAGCACATAAATAATGGTGATGAAATAAATAAAAAAAGATGATTTTGTTCTCCTCTGGTCCAGTTTTGCCTGCGGGGGCGCTGTTTACCCAGGATCCGTTGGTTCGTGCAGAGGTTGGGCTGGGATGATGATGCAGGAGGGTGTTTTTGTCGGAGTGTCTCGGGCTCAGAGGTTCTTGGTCTCTGTGCTGGAGGAGACCACCTTGCCGTCCACCAGGGTCTGCGTGACTGTCATCACCTTGGTCTTCTTCACCGTCTTCTGTTCCAGGGCGTCCTGCAGCCTGTGTGTGTGTGGGGGAGAACATCGAGAACCGGTTCATTTCACAGGCTCTTTCGACCAATGACACTTCTGAAAAGAAGATTCTACCTTAGGGTGAAAAATAGGAAAAAAAAAACCACAGAAAGGAAAATTATCCCACGCACTGGAAGTCCTCGCCGTCCAGCAGCCGCCTGTACGTGGCGATCTCGGCCTCCAGCTTCATCTTGGTGTTGAGCAGGGCCTCGTACTCCTGCGACTGCAGCTGGATGTTGTTGCGCAGCTGTGTGAGCTCCGCCTCCAGGCCCAGGAGCACGCCGTTGAGCGCCTCGATCTCCATGTTGTAACGCATCTCTGTGTCCCTCAGCGTGCCCTCCAGGGAGGCTTTCTGCATGACAGGGGAGGAAGAGGGGGGGGCACAACGGGTTAAAGTTTGACTCGCCAACCCAGCCCGGCGACGACAGCTGCCATGGCGACGGCTCACCGGAGTGTGAGCCTTGTGTCAACAGAAGTAAATGCGAGCGACTTCAAGTGAGAGTGCTGAGTCGGGCTTTGCTGGCTGCTCAGACGAGCGTGCGTTGGGGGGTAAATGAGGCGTTTGCTGACGGAGGGGCTTCTCACCAGGCTCTTCTGTGACTCCAGCTCGATCTCCAGGGTCTGTATCTGTCTGCGCAGGTCGTTGACCTCTGTCTGGGCCCCTTTGAGGGCCTCTGTGTTCTGGGTGACCTGGGTCTGCACTTCTGTGATCTGAAATTGAAAAAAAAAAGCGATGAGATGAAAGGAGGAACAATCAGCTGGATCTGTCCAGCTCCTGACCTGCACTGGGGTCACATTTTGGAGGTTTCTCTCCCCAGAAGATCTGACCTGAGATTCGTGCCACGCTTTGAGTTCTTCCTGGTTCTTCAGCGCCATCTTTTCGTATTTGGCCCTGATCTCCGCCATGATCTGAGACAGGTCCTGTCCCTTGGGAGCGTCGACGTCCACGTGGACCCCGGACTGTGCGATCTGGTTACGGAGCTCCATGACTTCCTGAAGAAACACATGAACAAAGGTCAAATTACAAATGGAGGGGATTAGCACAAAGTGTTTCGAATGCCTCGCCGGCGTCCTGACAACCTGTCGGAGCTGAGCTGTGACCTCGCTCTGACTCGTCACCTCCTCCAAACGTGATTACACACTGTGGTCAGGTAAAATCACAGGGGGTCCCCTCCAACACTTTAATATTTCCCCTCAGTAAACAGATGCTTGCGTTCTGGCTTGTGCACTCGAATCCCAGTCATTTAAATTCCTCAGTGCGTTCCAGATACGGATGGGAATTGTTTTTTTACAATCTTTTTACGATGAGGCTTCCCACAGAGTTCATCCAGAGATGATGAAGCTTTCCTAAGAGCCTCCCTCCTCCCACCGACGGTTTCTGAGGCGCCACCTCACGAGGTCCCGTCCAGGACGTGGGGTGGGAGCATGCGCAGCGTGTGCTCAACACTTGATCAAACAGAGCGGTGAATGGAAAGGAGATTATTGAGATGAGTGTGTGCACAATGGTTTTTTTTCTGTGGGTGTGGCTGTTTGCTTTGCCAACAAAGGAGCATGTTGTGGACTGACGTGTCGCAACGCCTATCTAATGTAAACTACATGACCTGAAAATACTTTTTAAAAAAAGCTATTTCTTCATGATGAGCCAGTTCAAGGTTACAGGCAACTTTCTGCAGAAGTTATCCGCTCTTTCAATCATTGTGGTAACTGGTTTGTCACCAGGTTCAAGGGGGCGTGTTTTGTCTGGAAAAGTGTGAGGTCACCCCTGCACCACGGTATGTCTCCGAGTGTGGACTGTCTGCAACATCTTAAAGTTACAGTGACTCAAATTTGAGTCCCACGCACGCAGTACTGCCAGTAAAGGCCCTTTTTTTTTCTCTCTGGAAAACTTCAAGCATGTACAGGAAAAACCAACACGGCTTTTCTGTGAAGCACAATGTTGCACTGTTTGGTTTTCACTGCCGCTACATTACAAGGCGGTTCTTCCGAGGAGAAGGTCACAGACTGCTTGAACTCACTGACTTCCACGCATCAGAGATCTTGCTTTACTTTCATTTGTTCCCAGAACAGCACAATTTATTCAGCAGTTTGCAAACTGGCGATACTGGTTTACGTTTAAATTCACAACATAATCATCATCAATGTTAAGCAATGGGCTAAATCAACGACTCACATTTTCGTGGTTCTTTTTGAGGTGGATGAGCTCCTCCTTCAGGGCCTCGATCTCGCTCTCCAGGTTCATGCGGCTCAGGTTGGTGTCGTCGATGACCTTCCTCAGGCCCACGATGTCGGCCTCGACGGACTGGCGGATGGCCAGCTCGGACTCATACCTGCGGGGGAGGCGGCAGGGGGGGGTGAGGACGGCCTCGGGACACAAAACAGCTGCTCACGTTCACAGAGATCAACTCCAGCTCATTCTCAGTGTGAACATGTTGGAGGGAATGACTTGTGTGTTTTAAATTTTGTCTTTTCATCAGCCAACTGAAACAAAATCTCAACAGGATGTGCTGCCAAAGTAGGAATTTATGACTTGTAGACAGATGTCCTTCAGATTATGATACCATATATTACTCCAGCAATAAAACAAGGTGTGCCCAAATCTCTCTCTCTGAATCCTGGTTCACAGCCTAAGAAATAAGAGCTCGCTGGTCTTACTTCACTCTGAAGTCGTCGGCAGCCAGGCGAGCGTTGTCGATGTTGAGAACCAGGCGGGCATTGTCACAGGTGGCGTCGAAAACCTAAAGCGGGTTCACAAAAAAAGAAAAAGTGGTCAGAGGCAGGAAAACCATTTGAATATAGAAGACAGGAAGGAGGAACAAAAAGTCAAGAAGGACTTTGGTCGTTTGATGAATCAAATCAAAACGGGACAACCGCCAAAACCAGCAACTGGTATTTTGTCTGTTCTGAAAAAGAAACTCTGCATTAGAAAAAATACATTAACACAACTACCAAGTTTTATGACTTCAATCAAAATGTCTTAATGATGTCTGTTTTCTGTCTCTTTATAATAAACTGTATAATAACCTCATTCCTTGGACAGTAAAGGGTTTCTCGTGGGAAAATGTCACCGTCTGTATGTGTAAAATGAGCACAGCGCTGCCAGGTCCTTGCAAAGACCAGATGTCTGCAATATTTGCTTTAGCGGTCACCGCAGATAAGGGCTGGGCTGACAGCAGGAAGACGTCCAGGTGACAGAGCCAGGCAGCCAATCAGAGGCTGCCAGGCAGGCAGCCGCAACGCCGCTGCCTAGGAAACAGGATCTATCCTGTCAGCAGGTGATTTGCATGAAGCAGGTCGGCCACGGCCGTTGAAGTGTGCAAACTGTGGATGTGGGCATCTGCTCGATCATGTAATCCAGCCCGTTCATGAGGGTGGAGGATCTTTTGGTCTGATTTAACCGGACCGGTCAGTGCTTACTCAAAATGGCGACGCTTCGAGAGGAAATTTATCTTTCCTTGCGACCCAGCCCGCTGTTTGGATAAACTAATGTTCTCAAATGTTTGTACAGAAAAAAACAAAAAAAAAGCATGTGATGCGTAACTCCACTTCTGGTATTGACGGTTTCAGCTGTGTCCTTTGCAGGCCAGGGTGCTCCCACAAGGAAGAAGATTAGAAAAACTACTTTCCCTTTGACCACTTTCCCACAGTGAGGACAGGCTAAAAAAACATTGTGTTCAAATGCAGCAGAGCCGCAGTCGAAACACACCATTTGAATGTTTTTCCGACTGGAATATTCCATTTGGAAAAAAAAAACCCTGACGTAATTGTTTTTTTTGCTGAGGAAAAGTTGACTTTTGGCTCTGACTCTTTATTCTACTGCACTCACAGAAGCTAAACTTGGGATGAATGATTGACAGACTTTCCCTCTTTTGTAAAGCCTTCATTCTCCTCTTATCAGTTCCGAAACTCTGTTAGAGATTAATCAAAGCGTTCAGTGGCGGATCCGCCTTCCTGATTGGACGAAAGCAACCCCCCCCCCCCATCAGTGTATGTGGTAGCAATGTGTCCTTTTGAATGTTTAGTCCCAACACTAAACAAAGGAAAGAGACTGTTAGAGCAGTGACATACGAGCCTTTGAGTTGAACCCCGACCTCTCAATTTTTGTTGGTCCGGTTTCCCGTTTCTGTGACCCCCCCCCTCCCAGCCCCCTGGTGCTCCAACATTCCTCCTGCATAACTGTTTCCGGTCCAGCCCCTCTTGCACCCCCCACCTCCCCACCCCCAGCCCACCGGGTAGCGGCGGGGCACCGTGCCAGGGACCGGCAGGAACCCCCTTTGTTGGGAATCCAGACAATCTGTATCCCTGGCGGCTGATGGGGTTACATTCAGGGCAGAAGGTAAAAACAAAATGTACCCGTGTGAAATACCTCTTTGTATCGTACTTGGATCTGGTTTCACCCAGACAGTCACACTTCACAGTTTCCCCAACATCTCAGGCTGCTTTGTATCTTTCACTTCAGCCATCAAACTGACGCTCCCTCCCACCTCCCCTCATCAAAAGATGCCCCCCCCCCACCACAAGCTTTTGTCCAGCACTCAATAACTCAACACGTGTGCATTCCTCTCCTCTACCCCCCGCCCCCCTCTCCTCCTCCTCTTCCTCTTCCTCCTCCTCCTCCTCCTGCTCACCTTCTTCCTCAGGTCGTCCAGGATGGCCTGGTACTTGCTGTAGTCTCTGAGGTCAGGTCCGCTCTTCTCCAGGGCCTCCTTGATCTTAATCTCCAGCTTGTGGTTGGCCTGCTCCAGGTTCCTCACCGTCTCCAGGTAGTTGGCCAGCCGGTCGTTCAGGTTCTGCATGGCGAACTTCTCGTTGCCCATGATGTCGGCGCTGTTCCCGCTCACGCTCACCTGGACGCCGCCGGAGAAGCCCCCTGCCCCGGAGCCGGCCCCCATCCCCAGGCGGGAGCCGGAGGACACGCTGATGCGGCTCCCGCCGGCCCCGCCGTGGATGCTGGAGGCCCTGTAGACGGGAGCGGAGGTGCGGCTGATTGACATGGCGGGACCCCTGTTGCTGCTGGAGCGCATCGAGTATGTGGTCTTAGTTAAGGAGGTCATTGCTGCTGTCGACTGAGAGACTCAGGGAGAGAGAGAGACAGAGAGAGAGAGGCTGCGAGTGAGAGAGAGGCACAGGCTGGGCCGGCACAAATTGGAGCTCACAGACACAAGGCAGGAGGAGAGGGGAAGCTGGTAAACTATATAAACCTTGTGGGCCCTCGGGCCCGCCCCCCTCCGGCCACTCCCCCTTCAAAGTGTCGCCTCCCTCTTTTCCACCGGTCTCAACCGCAAGGACCGCTCAGGGCCTGCCTTTGTCTATCACGCAGTCACTTCTGAGGAATTTCAATAAGTTGGAGATTGAGGAGAACTAAATCTCACAACTTTTCATCAAACTTGCGGGACAAAAACTGATCTCAGACTTTATTCCCATAGAACAGTAAAGTCCAAAACTACTTTTTCTGGCAACATTTTCCAACTAAAAGTCATTCGTTTTTTTTCCCCCAGCAGCACAATTCAGTTACACAGTAATGATCCAGCTATTGTGATGCCACGCTAGTATCTGAGTCTAACATATCACTGTGACAACAGGTTTGTGTGTCTACAGTTGATACAGATGGGTGACGTGTATGTGCAAACACAACAATTTGACCAGAGGTTTATAGTCAATAGCCCACGTTGGACTCATTTGCAATCATCTGGGTGTCTCTCACGGCGAGGCTTCTGGATCGTTCATTTTCACACACACGGACCCTGCGCCGGCTCGCTTCCTTCAGTGACAGCAGGAGTGATTGTATCTATAAAGACAACAGCGTCAATGATGGAGGGAGCGAACAAGGACAAGGAGTTTGGTAATACGGTGATGCAATCAAGTTGATGGAGTCGGTAAAGCGGTGTATAAAACCCAAGATGTGCAACAAAGTACTTGAATGAGGTAAACTAAGGAAAATCCCAAACTCAGTGAACTAGAGTCTAATGAATAATATTGAAAACTTATGAATTCTATTTGTTTGAACACTTCTGAAGAGGTTTCAGTGGCAAACCTGAGCCCAAAGTTAGTCATTTCACGCCGCCGCTCTTCCAACAACAATCAAATGTGCCCATGGCAGAATCTCTGACAGCAGCCTTCTCGTGAGCCAACATAGTAGGTAGATTTTATACGCCCTGATCGTGCCCGAGCATTGTACCAGTGACACAGTATCCTGTAATGTCACGGCGGGGTGTGCTCCACTTTTATAGTGATAACAGGCTCGGGGGATGAGATCAGACCGCACAACACCTGGACGTCTCACTCCACTCCAGTCATTCCAGGAATGAGGTGACTGCATCGCCGTCGCGCTGTGTAGTAATGTCTAGTGTCACGTTATGGGACTCTGCTCTTTATTTTTATTTTATATGTGTGTCCACGCAAATTTTTCCAGCAGCAAAACGCGAGGTTTCAACCATATCTCATGTCCTGAGAGCGAAACATCTGCCACGCGCATAAAGTGGTTTCAAAGAATCACAGTGGGGGTCCTTGAACTACACACGGCTAAACGTCTTCCCGACTGTGTTAGAGGGGTTTAAAAACGAAGGAATTTTTATGTCGTTTCCTGGCTGACAATGGTTTCCTCTCATTACTTTACCGATTAAAAGGAGCTAACACGTGTAAAATTAGTTCAGTTCTGAGAAAAAGGTGTTTGGGATGAGTCATCTAAGGACATGTTACAATGCGAGGTCGAGACCTGAGGAGGAAATCAGAAGGAAACCCAACTTGACTTACAACAACACAGCAATCGCAAGTCCTGGTGGGATCTTCTTGAGCCCCGATCATTAAATAAACGGAGATCACAAAAAGACCAAAACCGCTCATTGTGTTTGAAGAGACTCTGCTCTGAAGGTGCCAGAGGAGTCCAGATGTTATGCGTGGTACACGGTGTTATCTGTGCAGCGCGGCCGGATGTGCGTCTGATTGGCCCCCTCCCATAAAGGATGCGGTCAAACAAAGGAACAATCCGGTAGCCTGCTCAGAAAAATAGGAACAATGTCTTTTCTACCTCTGTAAACACATTTGGGGGAAGCCTCCTGCAGGTTTTAAACACAAGCACATTCCTCATGCATTCCTCCGCTTGGTACTTTGACGGGAATTGTGTTTTTTTCATTGAAGTGTCTGCAGTTTTTTTTATTTTCTCTGTTGATTTTCGAGAGATTAAACGCACTTGCTGTCTCCTATTAAGAGTTTATTAAACTCTATTTTACCCGTTTAGAAGCTTTGGGGCAACGAGAGTTCCTCGGACAACTTCGGGCCTTCACATCAGACTCAAGGAGCAGCACAACAGCTCTGATGTTCAGCTTCGTCATTCATCCACATTGTTGTGGTTGTTTTTTCAGGAGGGAACACGCAGCAGGATATTAAAGAACAAGCAGCTCCTAATGAAATATAAACAACCACCCTCACGCTGTCATCGCTCAACAGGCAGAGGGGGAAGCTTCTTAGGAATCTTTAGCAAGACGGCGCCGCCAGTAAACACGAATAGCCAATGTTGTTGTCGTGCTTCAAAGCCGTTATTGAGTCAAGTTGTCGGAAAGAGTGTCCTTGAAACAAATCCAACTATGTGTCAGAAGAGAAAATGAAATATCAGACGAGCTAAGGGTTAATCAGTGCCAGTCACAGTGGGGGGGTTGGGGGGGGCGGCTCATGGTTGACCAGTTTCAAGGCTTTGGGTTGTCTCTGCACCGACCGCAGTGTTTTGTCTGGTCATCGCGCCACGCCCGGGACAAGAAAAACAAAGGCTGCGGCTCAGGGATGATAGCAGGTGAAGAACGGAACAGGGTCAAGTTACAAAGTCGCTATGCGGGATCGGACGGGAGGGGGGGGGGGGAATAAATAATGGAGATTCCCCTAACTACTAACACTTTGTAAACCACAGTTGCACGAGAAGAGCACCAACTCTGTTTTTATAACACCCAAGGTCATCTGAAGGTCTAATGCAGGTGTGAAAAGTACATTTCCTTTATATGAATGTGTTTCACCATTTTAGTAGCTTTGTTCTGACTGGTCTTGAACAAGTGAATGAAGGCATAGTAGCCACCTACTTCAACAATGACCTCCCTGCATAAATTTAAATAGGTCTGATGGGCTGCGACTACTAATGTGGATGATTCAGGGTGGGGCGAGAGAACAGGGTAAGTAAATCACATGTAAAGCATCACAGCATTCAAATGAAGTGTGTGAATCCTCCACTTCTTCATGTGGGAGCACTGTGTTTCCTCGTTTTCACCACAGACGTTTGTAGTTGAAAGATTCGTCTGCGAAGCATTTTTAAAAAAAGGAATCCAACGTTTGTGTCCGTGTGCTGATGCAGGTCGGGGTCGATGCAAGTGACGAGTTCGTCATGCTGTTTGTTGTACGTTAATTATCGCCAACTCGGATTTACCTGGAAAGTCCTGGCCTGGAGTCAAGAATTTTGGTGCGTTATTACCCTGATAGGCATCGCCCACTGAAACCCCACCCATCCTACACACACACACACACGCACTAATCCTTGCTACTCTAAGGGACACTACACTTTGATCCCAGTCTGGCAGATTTTAAGTTGGTGTTACGAAGGCAGTTCTTCAGATGTTGGGGGGGGGGTTCTGCTTGATTCAATTTTGTTTGGTTTTTTTTCAGCTTTTTTCTGTCTTGGCAGTAATTCTTGCCGCTGTTTGATCTCTCCTCTGTGAACTGGAGACGATAGGTCACGCATCATGGAAAAAAATAACCCAAGCCATTCACCTGAGGGAGCGAGTTGAAAAGATCTTAACGCATCGGGCCTGCATGATGCTTTCCTTGACTGAATTATCTGACAAACTGAGCAGCACAGTGATTTGGAGATCCAGAGATACGCTTGTAAACGTTCTCTTCTCACTGATAAAGGCTTCAAAACCAGTATTCGAGTCCTCTCCGTGTGGATAGGAGGGACAGCGCTAAGCCTCTGTTTACTCTACCCATATCTACCTTGTGTAATAAAGCAATCCAGCAGAACGGAGTCTGGGAAGTCACAAGGCAGCCACACCTACTGCATCACAAATAAATGGTCACGATCACACTCTCACTTTCGCAAGACATGTGGGTCAGTAAAAGCAGGCCAGATGTGTTTCCTAATCGATTGGAGCAGGCTGCACCTGAAAGGTCAGCCCCTTTGTGTTTGGACAGTGCTGTTTGGTCACAAGGGTTGTGTTTGTTGTCGGTGCCGGGTTCGTCTCCTCATCGCAACGGGGTTTGACTCATGATCATCTGATTACACGGCCAAACTCTGTTTTTTACGGTTGTCGAAAATTAGCGAGCAGCAGTTTGGCAGGCTGAGGCGGCACAGAGGGACAGTGGATCCGTTGTTCGGCCGGACCGTCGTCTTTCCGTGCTGACCTCCGGAGGGCCAGAACACCCACGGATGGCGCTAAATCAGAGCGGGCCGGGCGGTTGAAAAAGTCCTATTCAGAGGGAGACGGTCAAACCGGCCGACCTCGGGCCGCGCTGCCGACCGGGCTCTTGGCCGTTTATCACACGACACCTTGTTCAGTGGGAGGATGCGCCGCCCGTGGACGGTCCCAGTGGAACTCCCATTAAACTCCCACTGTGGCTCGAGGTCACAGCATTCTCACAGTGACGGTCAGAGCGCAGACATCTGACGGCTCTCTGTTGACGTGCCGCCTCTGACTGGCTGCTAAGCCGTGCAGAACGGTCTCATGAGCGTCATTGTGAGATTTTGCCAGCATAAAGGAGCTCAGAATGACTCATTTGGAGGGGGCGGGGTTACAGATGGGAAACACTTGTGGGCAGACGACTGACAGGTGTGTGGAACATTCCTCCCAGGTGCAGATGCAGCTGAATCACCGGTCACATGCGCCGGGCCGAGGCGCGTTATCGGGAAACATCTGTCTCAGTCGGTGTTGTCATGGACGTGTCAGGGGAGGGGGGGGGCGGGAAAGTGACACCGGCAGACGTGGTGTCAGAGGATTGTTTTGCAATGATTAAAGGAACTGACAACGAGCCTGACTCCAGGAAGCCCCAGATGTAGTTGTTTGGGTTTGCAAGGGGGGGCGGACGAGGCCGCCGGCATCCAAGATGTGACAGATAAACTGGCTTTTAAGAGGGCCTTAATGAAAACTTAATGTCGGAAGAAGGTGCAAATAAAAGCGGCGGATGAATGTTTTTCGCAAAAAAGGGAAAACAAACAAAGTTGAGTAACTCGGAGAGCTGCGGAGCGGTTGAAGGCAGGTGGAGCTCGGGGTGTTGTCCAGGTTTACTGGACAGTGAGGGCGGACAGGTCAGGGGGTCACTGGTGTGGCCGGAGAGGAGTCAGGAATGAAAGTGTGTGGTCTTCAGGGTGGAGAGCTGGAAAAAGACTAAAAAATGGGGAGTGCACGCAGGGTGTCAAAACACGAGCATGTGTGGTGGAACTCGAAAACACCAGAAAAGATAAGACACAAAACAAGACCAGCGCCTGGAGGGATCTCAACTTCTTCTCAACTCTTTGGAAGTAGTTGTTGTCTTGAATAAAAACCCCTCGCCTGGTCAGGCTCGTAAAACTAATTGACAGAGAGGGTAGAAGATTTGTAGGTGGATTTAAAGACTCAAATTTTAGCTGCATTTTGTCAGACTGCCTGAATGATCGTCCGTCACCAAACCACAACAGCTGTTGTCTGATAGTGACAGTGAATGTATCATCAAAAACCTGACGGTTACTGTCGAAACTTGAAGTTTCGACATATTCTGGAGATTGTCACGCCAAAGTCTAGCCGTTAGATCAGGGTTGCCCCCCCAGTCAGTTCGGGGGCCACATGCAGCCAGATATTTTGGAGAGGGCCAAGTGACATCACATCATGTTTACTTTGAGCTGACAACGAGTTTTCTTCATCAGCAAAGAAATGCGTTGAAATTGCGACCCGGATTTGGGCGCCCGGTCTCATTTTTCACACCTCTGTGTTCGACAGAACAAACAGTTGTTAGTGTGCACAGTGGAATGAATAGCATCCACTGTGGCAGAGGAGACGGTGGGCAGTATTGTGAAGAAAGGTGATGTTCGTCAAGTTTGCACTCAGTAGAAGCTGCTATTTACGTCTGGCCCCCAAGGCTTCTTGCTGCCGCTGCAAACACAAGTAATTGGTGACGTTAATCTGGTCCTGCTTGGGCCCTGTAATCAACCTGTCCAACGTGCACCCCGCCTTTCACACTCTGTCAGCAGGGATTTTAGGTTCAGCCAATGTGTAATCCCCCGCCCCCCCGCCCTTTCAAAAGAAATTTACAAACAAAACTGTGCTGCGATGAGTTCGGTTTGTCACCAGTGAGATTTCAAGTTCCTCTTCTGGTTCATGAAACCAGGATGAGGAGCGTCCTCCCTTGGAAGTCACAGTCTGGGTTGTGGTTTGGTGTCTGAATGAGGAACAAATCTTTATTTTTTTTATGTCCGTGTTGCTTATTTGAGGTTTGTGGGTTTTGTTTCCTTTTTATAAAATTTAAGCTTGATGCTCGAATAAATCAGCATGACTTGTATTCTTTTTTTTTTTACTTTACCTTTTTTCTTGGCTTTAAAATTCAAACATCAGTTCAGGCTGGAAGATTTCCTGTTGATACGGTCAACGTATTTATGAAAAGAGTAGCAGTGGGGGGGTGGGGGGGGGGGCCTCTGGTGTCCTCAACC
>JASSRZ010000053.1:18844080-18861673 GCA_032164315.1 Malacoctenus gilli | reverse complement strand
CCCCCCCCCCCCCCCCCCCCCCCCCCCCCCCCCCCCCCCCCCCCCCCCCCCCCCCCCCCCCCCCCCCCCCCAAGGTTCTTTTCTCTATTTAACGTTGTTCTACTTTCTACAGACTTTCTCATTTCAAGCACATGTCAAACCAGTAGCCCTTTAAACGGGAGAATATCAAAGGCGGCCGCGGCGCTTCGGGTCAGACGCTCGGCGCGAGTTCATCTGTCAGAAAAAGGGGAATATTTTCCTGGCTGCCTGCAGACTCTGGTCAGATTCGTGGCTGCAGTCGGGTCGATACACTCCTCTTAGAGCCCCTTAGTGCTAATGACTGTTTGGTATCGGTGCTTAAATACTGTGACGGAATAAGAAATGAGAGGAGACATAAAGAGGGCGAGCAAAGGCGTGCAGAAGAGTCAGGAGATTCTCTTGTGGGCTTTTGTGCTGCACAGTGTAAACCAGTGGTCAACCATCAAGTCTGGCAATGTACAACATTTAGATATTTTACAAAATAGGCTTTTTTTTCGAAGACACAATGCGAATATTGAGACAAAATGCAGAATCCTTTTAAAAAAAGAATTTTTCACTCACCCATCGCCCGTCTCTTGATTTGATCCCCCTGCTGCCTGAGGCGAGATGCACACGTATTGATCCCAGTTGGTGTCTCAAACCCCCTCCATGGGGGGGGGGTCTTTAGCCTTTAAGAGCCAGCAAACGCGATGCCCAATGGGGAACTGAGACATTTGGCTTCAGAAAAGGAAGGTGTCCTTCACAGATCAAGCAGGTGCTGTTTCTCACTGACGTCCTCTCGCCGTCGGAGGCGTGTCAGCACTTGCCAGGACACCCCTCCACCCCCCCAACCCCACCCCATTCGTCTCCCCATGGACCCTTGCGTGATGTCTGGAAGCAATCGTGACCATATTCCTCAGGTAGGCTAGAATGAGTGGGAAAGGATACTGACCTGGTAAAACGGGACTCCACCCGTCCACCCCCCCATGCCAGCAACTTTGGCTTGTTACTCTATAAAGGGGATTTTTGTGGCTTCCATTCTGCGTAAAAAGGAGTAATCTTCCAATTTTAACACGATTAACAACGTATCTGCTGCTTTTTTCCAAGGTCAAACTCGTAGTCTCGGTGGATCTTAGATAATAAAGACGCCTGTGGAGATAAATAATAAAGGTACAGAACTGTTCGGAATTAAGTTGCAGGCCTGGTGAGATATATTGTTGCCTTAGTTACACACACAACCTCTGGAGCCACTGCAGCTCCAGGCAATAACAGCCCCCCCCCCCCCCCCTTTCATTTAAGTGAGGATCTTTGTCATTTATCCGCTGTGGATCAGCTCCATGATTTGATCCATACCGGGAGGCAGGCTGGCAGTCTGACAAATTCAAACGGTTTTACACATTACGGCGAAAACATACCTTGCAGTGAGGTGACGCGGGAAGAGGAGGAAGACGGAATTCTTTGGACGGCCTGGTCTCAATGCAGCAGACAGCCGTGATGCACTTTAAATCCCTCAAACTATTCTCCAAGTTTGAGGTGATGATTAGAAGTAGGTCCCAGGGATTTCATGGACAAGAGGTGCACTTTGATGAACTGGACATCTGTATTTGACATGAGCTGTAAAACAGTGTTGGAGAGATCACTCAGCTTCATTTGATTGTTTGAGGCTAATGTTTCCAACCAGTGACTGCATTGCCCATCTTTGTCGCACCTGTTTAACCTTATTGTCACTGTATTTTATTAATTACTTCAAAAAACATTAATATTTTCATTGTAGTGGCCAAATACTGCACATTTTTACAGACTCCCTAATTGAACGGCTCTTATTCAGATATTGTACGCTCATTCTGTGAGCCTTATTTTGCCCCCTAGTGGCAGCGCGGGCCCTATGTTTGACAACTTTTGCGTAAAGAATCTGCGCGTATTCTTGAGCTCGCTGTGCATCCTGCTCTTGTTTAGCTCCTCGCATGTACGGGGTTAATATGATTTGCAGTCAATTCTGACTCATCCACGTTCACAGTCCCTCCTGCACCCGAACTATTCTCGGGAGCCGCGGCGGGTTGTGGGTTTGAGAGCGACGAGGAATTGCCTTGTGATTCGTGCGCCGTGTGGCTCGCCAGATGGGCGCCTTCCTCTCCCGGTCACTTTCCATGAAGTGGCCAATCAGTCAGGCCCTTCGGTCGCGGCCTGGGACTCGTGGGGCTGATACGGTGGATTAGCCCGAGCCCCCGCGCCGGGCCGTGGCGCTCTCACTCTGCAACCTTTTGGGAACCATGAAGGTCCGTGAACCGTGATTGCAAAGGCACACGCTGCCTGTCTCGAGCATCCATTGGGAAATATAAAGCCTGTGTATGTGTGTGTGTGTCTTTTTTTTCTCCATAACGTTAACAGATGGTTAACACGTCTCTCCACTAAAAACGATGTTAACGTATCCCTCCGCTTCGCAAAACCCACAGTGCGCACGTTCCATTTGTGTAACAACCTGACAGAGAAGCGAGCGTTCGTCGAAATCCACCGTCCGAAAGGTTCGCTGCCTTGCTGCCCTCATATCTCCTCTTCCTTTAATTGCTCATTAGGAAGGAAAATGTGGTTTTAATTGTCTGTTGGGCCAGACGTTCTGAAGTTCATTAGAGCTAATGTCCAAACTTCACACGGGCTCTGGATGGCTGATGGTGCCCGTCTAGACGCAAACGGCAACCCTCAGCCAATTATTAATGCATCACATGAGAGACTCTTGTTTGTTTGTGTTGCAGTAACATGTGTGTGTGTGTGTCTGTGTGTGTGTGTGCGCCAAACTATACAGCATGATGAATGTGTGGCTTATAATTGGGCTGCCTCGCTGTTATTGCATATTTATGCCGCTGTACCCAAAGAAACATTTGCCCTCTGAAGACAGATGTAATGTTGAAACAAAGCACTGAAGAAGTCTGTGTGCAATAAATCATGGATAACCACTAGTTTGGGTGATCGTGGTGCTGGTTTGGCATTCAATCAGGTGTTGTTTTGTTTTTAGAGAATAATTAGAGTATCAAAAAAACATTTTGTAAAACAGTCCAGTGCAAAAAATAATCAATGGGGAAAAAAAAGGAACCCAATGGACTCCAAAGACCTTTTTATGATTTGGCTGATAATGTGCACAGATGAAGGTGCATGATGGGAAAGGCTCTTCTCCCTAGTCAGCAACTGTAATCTGGCAGCGATGACTGCGAAACGGACCATCTTGCTCCAAGTCAAGTCAAGTTTTTCGAATCATCCGTTCAGCGTCTCTCGCATTTATCACCTCGGCAACAAACGGCGAGTGAGCGATGTGAGCGGCCTGACCTTTTGCAGAGTGTCGCTCTCACTGAGAGTCGGTAATTGATTGTTAGAAGTTTCTGGGGATGTAACTCGTGCACCACTTTGGATTTCTGTCGATCTCCAGCATGTGCACAAAGCTGTTGGTGTTGCTGTTGTTCTGGTGGGCCAATGGCTGGGCTGTGGGCACTGTGAGCTCAGTGCTTCTTCCTTTTCACAAACTAAGACCAGCGAAGCCCATTTCCATACTCGAAATGAAATTCAGTCAATTTCACAATTTAGCGCGCGCTATTAGGCTTCTTATTAGATCAGACCTATTGTCTTTTCAGCATGTCTGCTCTTCAGCCATGCTTGTCTTGATGGAGCTATTAAGCGCCGTGGTTTGATTATCTCGGTTAATTTACTAGCCGGTGGTTTAATTCAACTATTCCTCGTGGCACCACACTCGCAAGTGTGCTCAGTTCCTGGCAATAAAAAAGGCCCTGAAATAGAAGCCTTGCGGAGAGTTTGCTTGAAGACCAGTTTGTTGGTTTGTGAAAGTTTAACCAGAAAAGGAACCCTAAAAAATAACAAACAAAAAAAGTGCTTTGATATCATTTTTTGCTGGAGTCTCACCGCGCACTAAGCAGAACTGAGGCTGGTGGGAATGTCATTAAATTAGCATGTGTTTGGTCACAACCGAATGTGTTGTTTTCCGTGGGAGGACAGTTGGATGACACCTTGTCTGGGTGTTTCATCTGGTTCTTCGATTAGCCTGTTGCTCACATAAGTTCAGCTCCTCTGTGCAGTCACATGGATTGTAAAGGTGGTTTTCCGACCAATTTCCAAGCACCTG
This sequence comes from Malacoctenus gilli, assembly GCA_032164315.1. Lineage (NCBI taxonomy): Eukaryota > Metazoa > Chordata > Actinopteri > Blenniiformes > Labrisomidae > Malacoctenus > Malacoctenus gilli. Next base: position 18,857,550 of record JASSRZ010000053.1, on the reverse strand, counting down.
GCTCAGATGCAGACGCCGGGTCATGAGGTTCATTTGGAGCCAACGCAGGGTACATGAACATCAGTCGAGAAGGTAGCAGCGCAAGGGGGGGGTGGCAAGAGAAAAGAACATAGAGGACAGAAGAAATAGTAGAGTAGAGTGCTGAGAAAGAATCGCACAAGCTAGATGAACACAGCAAGTGACCGGCGACACGGGTAAGGTTGCGACACAAAAGAAAGCAGGGAGAGGGAGTTAATCAGACATAGGTGGACTCAATGAAGGTAAGAATGGTGCTGCTGTCAACATGAAGGAACAGGGGGGGCAACAAAACATCTGAAATGACAGGGAGAGTAAGAGAAACACACAACAATGTGGACCTCAGACACAAAAATTCTTCCCACCTTCAAAATAAAAGCCATGTCCAGTTTCCCAGGTCTGCTCCAGATCCTATCAGGGTTTTTTTGAGTAATTTTAATCTGGAAAGCCTCAGAGCACGCAAAGCCTTCGGGACCCATTGTCTGAAGTCCCAAAGGGGGAAGGGGGTCTTTGCACCTTACACAAGTGTAGGAGGCAGAAAAGTGAGAACCGGTCTAAGAAAAACTACAAAACTGTGGTAATATGTGTTCATTTCTAATTCAGATTGTACCATAGTTTTGCTTCAATTCAGGGTGCGTATCTTTATTAATAATACATTTTTTAATGGAGTAATGGTTTTCAACAAAGATTCTGCCTTAAGCTATGTTTTGAGTATTTTAATATCTGTCTGGTGCCAACATGTCGGAACCGCCGAGCATTAAAATTAACGATGTCTTCTCTTCTTTTTCTTCCCTGCTCCCTTTTTTTGGCGTCTCCGTCTCTTCCTCCTCCTCCTCCTCCCGCCGCTCCCAGTGGTCGTGCTGTATCTGCAGGCTGTGGGAACCAAAGAATGGAGGGAGGTGAGTGAAGAAGCCTCTCCTCGCCGACCTGTCGGCTGCCAGAGTTTTATTTTTTTATTTTCTCCCCAGATATCCTCCATACGAGTTATTCTCGACGCCGGTGACTCGGAGTCAGGGCTCAAAGAGGTGTGAGGTGGTTATTAAGATGAGGTCCGGCGTCAGCCCACCACAAATCCCCGAGAACATTGCAGTGGAGAATTGAAAGTGTCAACGCCCTTTCACTTGCCCACGGAGTGTAACCGCCGTCTGAAAGCAGCGGGAGGCAGGAGGAGAAGAAGGGAAAAATATGAAGGGGGAACAAAAAGCCTCTTCGTACCTTCATACCTGAGCCAAATGGTTGAATTCAAAGTAGAGGCTGAAGAGGAATTTGAGATGAATTATTTTCAATTTCAAAAATGTAGATGAGGTGAATTTGACTCTTGACTCGGGTCAGGAAAGAGGAGCTCCAATCTCTTTTGGCCTCATCAAATATGCACCATCTGCTCCCCCCTCCCCCCCCCTTTCGACTTCTTGCTGTCTCGTCACCTGTCGTCCGCTCTTAAAGGAAGGTCATGTGACCCCCCCCCCCCGTTCACCCTCCTCTTTGTCTGCCTGACACACTTTTCTTGAGTGTCTCCTCTCTTAGCCTCATTTCCCCCCCATCATTCAGTTCGCCTGTGACATGCCGTCTTTAGCGGCGTTATTTATCCGCTCGGGCACTCAAAAGTCCACCCTTAATGCGTGCGCGAAGGGCTTCGCCGCCGCTGATCCCCGCACCCCGAGACACCTCACACCTTTTTGTGTTCCGTGCGGCAGGGCTTAATCAAAAGCGCAGCGTGCACCGCGACGCAATCAGCAGAGTAAACATCTCGCCGGCGGCCCGGCACGCACGCGCGCGCTGACACCTTCAGCAGATAATTGTTTGCACAGAAACTTGGCAAATCCCATTGTTTGCTTTTCGTTTCGTGTTTTTGCATTCGGTAAAGGCTCGGTTGACTTTTATTTTGTAGCTGCTTTTTGTTTTGAAAAGAATTAGTTGGTGGCCCCTCCTGAAAGAAGCAAAGCCTTTGGTGGCGAAACTTTGGATCGTATCAGTGGGAGGGTGGGCGTGGCTATTAAACATTTTGGGATACACCCACTCTCCTTTGGGACCCCCACGATGGAGCCACAGGCCCAACGTCCTTGTGCTGTTCGTCATGTCTGAGTGTGCTTGTGACTTCACCAGGTTGGATTGTCAACTTTAACTCTGGTAAATAATTCAGATTGGTGCTTATATAATTGGAATTTTCAATGCTTCACTTGAGTTCAACCAAACACAGTTATCTCCTTTCTCGCCTTAAATGTCATTACTTCCCAATGACTTGTGCCTGTGATTGATTGTTTGAATTTGGACAAGAAGCAAAGGCTTCCCTTTCGGGAGAGCTGAAGTGACCACTATGTTCTATCTGTTTTACTCTGTTGGGGGGCGGGGCATAAACAGCTCACCTTCAGACCCGTATGAGAAAAATCGCCAAACTCTGAATTCAGAACTGCAGAGTTGAATGACCTTTAACCTTTTCAGCAATGTTATTGGCACACACTTTAACTTCTCCAGTGGCCCATCGAACAGACTTAACCCCCCCCCCCCCCAAGTTGGTAGTTTTGGTAAAGTGGGCAGTTACATTGCGTACGTACAACTTTCCTTCTCCTGTTTTGCATCTTTCCCCGCTCCGATGACGCCGAAGGCACGCGGGCCAGCGCGTCCAGGGGACTGGTATTTAGGAAACACAGCCGCACCACAACAAAGCAACACAGTGAAATATAAATGATTCATTGAAGTAAAGCATGCAAACAAACCAAGCTAAGTAAAGCAAACAAACCACGAGGTTGTGGAGTCTGAATAGAGAGTGCCAGCGTGTGTGTGTGTGTGTGTTGGGGTTTGGTTTTTTCCCCCCTGCCTGGTCCCGGGGACCCACTGCCCTACATGTTTCAGCTGTTTCACTGGGCCAACCCACTTGAATCAAATTAATTTATAGACACTGTAAAGGTCCGCAAAGCCCCGACGACACCCATTCATTTTGATCGCAAGCGTTGGAAGGGGGAAGAAATCGATCTAAAACATGCAGGGTAATGGGTCCCCCAGGAGCAGGCTTGAAAAACACGATGTAGGGTAAGATGATGGAGAGAGAGCGAGAGGGCGCGAGAGAGAACACAGCAAATCCTGAAAAGGAAACTAAACATCAAAAAGTAATGGCCGATGGCCTCAGGTGCAAAAAAAAGAAAAAGGAAGAGAGCGGGCCGTGCTGGAAGGCCGGACTTCATATTTCATAAGCGCTGGGCCCAGGTGCTTCCGATTTGGTTGGGTAATGCAATCAGCCTTCGCAATCAGCTTCCCTGGCACCACAAGACAACTCTGGTAGACAGTGAAGGAAACCACACTCTCACTCACACACACAGGCAGACAGACAGGGCTTGGCACACATAATCACTGGGAAATGGCCGACCATTTAAAGGTTATCGCGTTTTTTTTCCGAGCTCTGGTCATGGATGCGCTCCCACCAGCTCAACAGAGGAGGACGATAATTCGCACGCTACTTGGGCCAGACGTCGCATCCGGCCGCCCGGTGGAGGGCGGCTTGGGGGCGGGGGGGGTTCACCAGGCGAGTCTGTCCTGCAAAGCCAGCATGCAGCATCCGCAGACATGCCAAACCTGTGAGGGAGGAGGGAAAAACAGAGACACTGTACTGTGTCAAAGAATCCGCTGATGTTAAACTTCCAACATGTAGGTTGAAACAAAATGAATTTCTGGTATATTATTTCAACTTTGGGCTAATTTAGCTGTGTTATTGGCATTTTGTTTCACTGCAGTATGTACGGCAGTGAGTAACTACAATAAGACATTTTCACTGAAGACAAGCAGGAGCACATTGAACACTCTGCATTTCTAAATTCAAGCCGAGCTGACCTTTGACATCGAGGCACACTGCTGCTTCCAGCAGGTACTCTGCTACCACCTGCGCATCACACCTGCATGTACTTGTCCAACTCGGAACAAACAGCGCCCTCAGAATGATTTGCATTACACGGATCCTTTTCAAAGAGCGTCTTGCGCGGCGACGACCTCCTCCTGCCGAGCTGGTCCCCGTCTGACCCCCGGCGCTTCCGCGGACGCGGTGCCTCCACCGAATCTACTTAGGTCGTGTTTTGGTAAACAAGGCGCGCGTTCGGGGTCAGTCCGTCCCGTTCTGCTCGGCTGACCCCGTCCCGAAAGTGGTCTGAAGTGGGTTTGAACCGGGAGATAACAGGGAAGCGTGACGCAAGAGTCTCACCTCACACGGTAAATGGATCCTGACCGCAAATGAACCCCGAATCTGCCGCAAGACGCATTCATCCTCCAAGCTTAGACTTGCAGGATTCTGTGCCTGTCGAATCCCCCCCCCCCCCCCAAAAAAATGCTTTCGACTAATGCGTCTATTGTACGACAAGCAGTCAATGCAAGTGCTGTTTCTTTCCCCCCCATCACAACAAATGCAAATGCAGCACAACAACCCACATACGCGGGAAACAGATCCGAAGCGCTAAATCTCCCTTTTGTGCGGCGGCGTTCGCTGTTATTTAAGTGGCCTTCTTCGGCCTTGGATTATTTCTCCTCGGTGACCCGCTGCAATTCTGACACTGAATAAAAGGCTCTCCTGTCGGTGGTTTGGTGAAAAGCTGCGAACAAATGGGGGGTGGCCTGCTGAAGAATAATAATAATGATGATAAAAACACATTACAGCTGGTGTACAGCGTCTGTTATAGTCCTGCATCGCACAGGCCATGTTAATGCCCATAATTGTTATTCAGACCTTTTCTCTATCCGCCCGAGAGCGTCTCCGTCCAGGCAGCGGAGCGTCTGCTCACCGCCGCCCGCAAAGACCAATCGCCCATCAACCAGCGGCGTCCGTGAGGGGATTGTAACTCCGAGGCCAAAGAGTGAAAGCGCAACGGGGGGAACATCATGGGATTCTTCCCCTCAGGTCGATACGACGGGCGGGTCCCGGGGTCCGATGGAGTCGGCCCCACCCACACCCCCACACCCCCGCCTTCTCCTGCCGGTGTTGGTAATGGATAGGCTGGGGACGGAGTTGATAGCGCGGATTATGTGCGCCGGGCACTAAAGACACGAGTCGGGGTATTGAGGCCGCAGCGAGGCAGTGCCAAGATCAATAGCTCATTACACGCCGCTGTCGGGGCCGGGCCGCGGAGGCGAGGCCGGCGGTCCACCGGGGGGATTACCGCTGCGATTGTCAGGGTGATGGAGAGACGGCCCGGGCCCCGAGAGGGAGGTTGGAACCGGTGGAGGGGGTGGGGTGGGGGCTCTGCGGGCTGGAAAGGTGTGGAGTGCCGCCTCTAATTGTGGCTGCATGATTTCTCGGGGGAGCGTAGAGCAGTGTAGCCGGGCGCCAGGCCGACATTTTCAGGGGGTCCTGCGTATTCATGGAGTCCCAATTTGTCGGCGGAGCCGGTGCGACGGCGCGCAGGTGAATCTCGAGAAACGCACTCAGCCGCTCCCCCGATGTGTCCCCCTTGCTAATGTGGGCCTAATAGCCTGTATTAAATCCCGGATCGATCCACGCTTCACCAGCGATTAACGCCGCACTTCTGTTTGTGCAGTTCGGCAGGACCGAGGTGATCGACAACACCCGCAATCCCGACTTCGTCAGGAAGTTCGTCCTGGATTTCTTCTTCGAGGAGAAGCAAAATCTCAGGTTTGACGTGTAAGTGGCCCGATTCCTTCTTTTTCTCCGGCAGAAGCCAGACGCAGGCCGCGATGCCGCTAATTACCCTCAGAGACGTCCTCCCGGCGTGGGGCCTCGTTGTTTTGACAGGGAAATTGCTCCACATTAGGGGAATTTACCAGGTCAGTCACCACTGAAAGTAGATGCTCGGATGTTTAATTACTGGTGGAGACCTCAAAAGAAGGTCATTTACCGAGGCCACTTAATATCAGCCCTCCACCTGTCGTGCCTAATCAATACCGCTGCCAGATCTCTGACAGGCCTCTGTGGCTTTAATCAAGGGCCAGAAATGTGCTTTTATTGTTCAGCGGTGCCCGCTGGCCAGGAGCAGGCTGCTTTATCTTGTGTTTGTTTTTGTTTGTTGTTTTCTTTTTTCTTGTCCCCAGAGCATGACGGTAAAACGGGTTCGTTGTTTGTAAGGTTGCGATCTGTGTTGCGCATCTTTGTAACCTGAGGGAAACCATCCGCGTGGCCAATCAATTTGTGCCCGAGGCTTTGCCTGCTCTGAAGGTTGTCAGAGATTTGTAAAAAAAAAAAAAAAAAAAAAATCTCACGGACTCAGGAACATGTTTGTTACTTTTATTTTGAAGGTTCCTGCTTTCATTTAATTTTCTTTTCATAAAATCGGTCCCAAAAAAAATCAAATTTCAAAAGTAAAACTATGTTTTTGTGCCTTTGTCCAACAAAAATTGAGAAAATACTGGGAAATAAATTCTCATTTTGTGTGGACATAAAAATATCAATCAATCTGAAGGGTTTTTGTTTTGTTTGTTTGTTTGTTTCCCAAACTGGCCAACACAAAAAAGAGTAAATTCAAATGAAATAATGATGATTGGGTAAAGGTGGTTGAGTCAACCTGGGTGGATGATAACAATAATTTTAATATTCATGTTTACTCACAACTTGGTTCCCTGAATGGGGGGTTGAGCAGGGTGTTAAAGCATTAAAACAAAGACTGAGTTCACATCCTGAAGTGATCCTGGAAACCGAGCAGCCAGAAGCTCCGCCTACGATCAAAATTTTTGGCATGAATCAAGCTTTTGTCAACAACTCTAGCATTTATCTGAATACATATTTATGAAAATCCTGTAAGAAAGTATTGCTTCTCTTTGAATTTGTTTTTTCTAAGTGTAAGTCGTAAACGATGCAGGTTTTGGCCCCTGGGGTCCACGTTTTGGACCCCTTTGTCTTTCGAACTCCTCCGGGACTGACGCCTCCTCCTCCTCCTCCTCCTCCTCCTCCTCCTGCTCCTCCCTCGCAGGTACAATGTGGACTCCAGAAGCTGCAACATATCCAAACACGTAAGTTACAATACGCTGGCCTCCGGTGACAGATTTTGACTCAGAGCTGGCAGCTTCCCTCCCCCCCCCCCCCCACACTCCACCCCCACCCTCGGAGGCGCCACGACACTTGGCATTACTCATGAATGAGCGCGGCAGCTGACGGTGATTCAACGTGAATGAAAATGTGCGTGGAGCTCATCCCAAATCCATATTGTGACTCTTGTCTTCTCTCCTTTTCCCCTCCTTCCTTCGGGACGAACCCCCGGAGAGCAGAAGGTGAGTGGTTTGACTCTCGGCCTCATGAGTCCTGCCATTATATTATCTTTTTACTCATTTCACATTTTCCAATATAGTTCAGCAGCCCCAGAAGGGAATTCTTTTATTTTTTTTTCTGATGCATCAGTCTGTGTGCATATTTGTGATTCATCCTCTTTAATTTGACGTTGTTTTTTTTTGTTTTGTTTTCGCTCTCTCTGTCTCTCTTCTCTCATCTCATTCCATCAAGGCCAAACACCAGCAGCCCCCGCCTGGAAACCCTCCCCAGTAGTCTTGCTCCTTATTTTGTCTGTTTTTGTTGTGTTTTTTTTTCACCACCTCCATTTCGCACAGGTAAACGCAACTTTCAGAACTCGGCTTCAAAGCCAGAGCAGCTGTTGTTTTTGTTGTTTGAGGCAGTATTCTGAAGCAGATTGTGCACGTCAGGGCATTTTCAGGGGCTGGCTGAGTGTGTGTGTGTGTGTGTCTGTGTGCACATGTGGGGGGGGACTCACACCTACACCTGCTCGCGCCTACGAATCACAAACATGAACGTCCTGCCCTTGTAGCCGCGCCGTTTTATTGTCGTGTCATCTCCTCTTTTCTTCTTTTTTTCCCCCCTGCCTTCGCTCTGTGGCGTGTGGGCAGCGCGTTCAATGGAAAGCGCTGAACCGACGGGAAGGCTCTCGTCTCCAGGACGCTCGCCCCGCGCCCAGCGCAGGCGCCTTCTTTTCTTTTTTCAAAGAATAATCAATTGGTCACCGGGCGGCTAAACAATACAACCCTGCGGTGCCTCCTGGAGCGTGACCCAGTCGGCGTTATGAATGTTTATGTAAATGCCGGAATTAAGCGCTCAAGTTAATGTTTAATTTAAAATGGCAATTCACTTGAATGAGATTGAACTTTAATGACTTTAATATCTCCCTCGCTCTCCCCGTTGACTTTTCATAATTGCTATCTGGCTTATTATCTTTAATGGGAGCCCTGTTTGGGGAGCACAAAAGGTCCAGAACATGATTAAACATCAAAGTAAAACATGGGACGCTTGTATATTTCAGCAACCCAGTTCCAGCGTTGCTGACTGTTGTGCGTCTCCTCGCTGGTGAGCTCATCAAGTTAATTTTCGGGCTGTAAGAAAACTCGAAAGCGTTCCATTTAGACAGCAACGGGAGCCTTATTATGCCAGTCCTCAAAATTCTGCCACGCCGCACTCGAATTTCACCTGCGGTGTCTGCGGTTTCTCTTGATCACCGCCGACAAGTCTCGACACTTTGATCAGAGGACGCTTCGGGTGAAACCGACTAATTGGTCATCATTTGGGAAGACGCTCACTCGGCGTACGCGCTCCGGAATCGGGTCAGAAGGTCGTTTCCAGGAGCGGGTCTGGGGAAGGCTTCGGAAAGTTGCTCTGAAAGGTTCCTCGGAGTGCAGAGTTTCTAAGTGCCCTATAAAAGGCATGCAGGACCTATTTCGGAGGGAAGCGTGAACTGTGCAATTGAGGGAAAAGTTCACAGTGAGAGGAGTCCACGACCTCTGCGCTCACTGTGACTGAGGCATGTCAATGAGGAGGTTTTCAGAAGGATAATCATCACAGAAGCCTCTTCTCAGTTTAAAACCCATTCAAGCCTGCAGTCGAAGAACTCCCAGCCTGTCAAGGAATGAAATTCTTCACCCGTTTGATCCAACAATTTATGGCGCTAGTCATGTGTGGAGGAAGCCACGCACCTCTCATCGCCTGCTTTATATCATGCAAAAGGGAAGCATGGCAGGGGCAGCATCATGCAGGCGGGGGTCTTTTTGACAGCGGGAGCCCAGAGGTTTGAGGAGAGCCTTTCCTTCCTCTCAGGTTTACCCTGTCAAGCATCTCTGGAGAAACCCGAGAATGACGCCCAAGGAAGATCGAAAAAGAACCCTCAATCTCTGAGTCTTGCCCTGAAAAGAAGGGGTTGAAAATGAAATGTCTTGTTCATGCTATTAGAAAAAAAAACAATTTCGAAAAAGTCACAATCGTGCAAACGATTCTAACTTTCTCCATCATCGTTTGGTTTCGGGAACGCTTCGGTGTCGAGCGTGCGTTTGTCGAGTTTTGTCGATTCTTTCTGATGAAAGTCTGTTCGGAGGGCCGGCTGGTCTCCTTGGCAATTAATTCTGTTGTTTCCCCTCCCCGTTCGCCACTCAGGACTTTCTGGGCCAGACCTTCTGCACACTTGGAGAAATCATCGGCTCCGCCGGAGGACGAGTGGAGCGGACGCTCTCGTGAGTCCCCAACATCCTGTCTTTTCTTTTTTTTTTTTGTTGCCTGTCTTTGTTCAGATGTCCAATTCTGTTTAGAATAGAAATTATGTGCATCGATAATTTCCTCTGGGCAGACTGAAGCGAAGCCCACCCCCAGCCTCTGTAGTTTGTTCCATATTTATTGACGGCTGCAGTGGAGAACAGCGGTATATGAGCCATCTCACTAATGCAGTGTCTATGTACTCACCCAGTTTAAATAGCCTCATCTGTTATATTGTTAGCTCAGGAGTAGGAGAGGACACGCCGGCCCGCTGCACCACTCCACTCCGCGCGGCTGCTGAAGTAGTATCGACTTATTTTTATTCTTTTGGACAAAAATATGAAAGAATTCGCTATCACACCGCGTATCGACTGATAGATACCGAACGCGCTCAAATTTTCTGCCTGCCGATGCGTAGGACAGTAGAAAGCAACGCTTTTATTCCCATATCATAAAAGGTTGTGGAGTGTTGGGGTTTTTTTTTTCTTCGCGAGCTCAAACCTCCGTTACACAGCAACATCTCTGCAGATAACTTTGTATTCTGAGGAAGGAACGCTGGGAGACGGAGACATGTTGCGTCCGTCTCGGTCAGGAGTTACATTTTTCTTCTGGTTTTTGTCGCGAGGACAAGACACCGCGTCATCTGTCATGAAAACGATCCGTCACTTTGGGAGCAAAAACAGTCGTTCGTAAAGCTCCATCCTGAAGGCGACGTGAGTCCGAGTTCACGTGACGACGGGCGCTGGAGACGTCCTGTGGTTGTGGGAGCAGCAGGGGTGGAAGTGGAAGCTGGGGGTGGTTCCCTCATGGAGCACGAAAAACTGAATCTCTAGAGTGGCAATTGATTCTTGATCATATCTAGTACTTTACAATGATATAGATAAAGTCAGATGCGTCGGTACTTGGCCATGGAGGTACATCTTTCGCTACAGTGTGTCGTTGATCGTAGGATCTCCCTGGAACCAATACATCGACGGTGTTTGTTATCTAAGGAATGTAAAAGTGTACTTTTCATTGATTGTAGGCAAGATGTATTTTTGGACTATGTACGCACAAACACACAGAAAAACTCTTATTGCCAATTAGGATTCAGTATAAAGTCCTTTGACCCATTTCGAGACCCTGCGCCATCCCGGATGCCCACACCGACAGCAACCACACACAGTTCCAGCAGGATGAAGGAACTGATGCCATCGAGTGCCCTATGCTCCCCCCCCACCCCCCTCCACCACCACCACCACTGAACTGACCTGAATCCAACAGGACACCTCTGGGACATTATGTCATGCCGACTGTCCAGGAGCTCGCTGCGGCCCCCCGGTCCAGATCGGGGAGGCGAGTCCCCCCCCCCCCCCCCCAGGACGCCATCCGTCATCTCATTAGGAACGTGGCCCGTCGCTGTCAGGCCCACGTGCAGGCACATGGGGTCCATATGCGCTACTGGGGACCATCTTTATTGGCTGCAGTGAAATGCAGCAGAAAATAAAACTAGATCGAATGATAATAGAAGTCCCCTGGCTGGATTTCTACTTTTAGCTTGTTTTAACTCCATCCTATGTTCTGTTAACGACATGTCCTGATCTCAGAAGCGCTGTCACGGTAAAGAAGCGTGAAACTTACTCGAAAAATTAATTTCCTTCCTCCCTGAAACTTTGAGGGAACTTCAGATGATCGGCTCTTAACTCTCCCTCCATGGCTCTTCATTATTCGATGCCTACGTTTGCCAGTTTGCTAATTTGCCCTCCCAAATGCTCCTTTGGCGTCGCTCGCAGAGGCTCAGCTCAACCAACCGCAAACAACTCTGCCTATAAACAAACGCTTGTACAATTCAAACTCCAATGTGTCAATAGTAAGTCTGTGTGGGTTTGTTGAAAGGGTTTTTTCTTGTGTTGTTGTTGGTTTGTTTTTTTTTTTCGTTTTTTTTCCCCCTCCCTGGGATGCGAGTACAGTGTGTGAATCACTGCCACTGACTTGAGCTGGAGGTGGTTGATGAGTCAAGTCGGCTGGGGGCCAGTTTGCGGCCCCGGCAGCTGTCCCCTGCCAGCAGCACTATTGACATGTTTTAGAGAGCTTATCATGCTGAGGCAGACCAAACAATCAGACGGCCACGCTCCGTTTTTTTTTTGCCCAAATGCCACAGTGTTGGGTGAAGGAAAAGGGACTGTGAGGCCCAGAGTTGTTTTGGGGGGAGGGGGGCTTCGAGGTTTTTGGCATCGCTGCGGCATCAACATGAAATCGATGACAGAGCCAGACAGGGATCTGAAAAACGTCATCAGTCCAAAGGCGGTTTTAACTTCACCGCTGTGAGAGACGAAGACACAGATCTGAGATTGATTGCGGACCACCACAAATACATTCAGTGGACACTGAAAGAAAAAAGCCCGTTATTGAATAGACGGAGACAATGACTCATTCTCATCACCGTCACAAGTTGCCATGCGATTAATCATATTTTCACTGTATCCATTAATGGGCTTCACCTTGAGAGGAGAAATGAGGAAAAGATTGTTGTAAGTGAGGGGTTACATACAATAAGTCCCCCTCCACCCCCCCCTTCCCCACCCCCGTCTGTGTGAGCTTATGATGATTGATTGTATGATTAATGGAGGGATTGGCGGCGCTTAAACACGGTGGGTTCGGGGGATTTCTCCATCAGACGGCGTTCCCAATCCGTCCATCGAGCCAAGATCTGTTGAGAACGCCACCTCCCAATTCTTGGGATGCGGATTCTTCACCTTCCTTTTGTGCCCAAAGACACATTTTGCAAAGTTGAATCGAATCAGAACTCGAACGCCAGTGTTTCCCAAAAAAAGCATCCCGCGCCTCATTGTCTGGAATCACCCCATTTGACATGAACTAATCCTACTGCACCACTGAGCAGTCCTCCTCTGTGTCCCTGCCGATTCCTCCCTCTGACATTTTGCCGGATACGCGGACAGAAATCCTGTGCATGTCTGCGTTGGGGCCCACAAAGGGGAGCTCGACTCGCTGATACCGCTGGCAGTTTTTCCCTTATCACTCATCCTTCTTTGGCGCAATCTCTTTCAAAGGTGTTGCTGACAGATGTCGCTGCACAAAATAACGCAATTACCGGCAGAAAGAATCCAGCGGCTCCCCTCGGTAATGCTCCTCTGCCATTAAACGGCAGAGACAAAGGCTGGTTCACCGCGAGACTCAGTGGGCACTCCAGAGATCTGCTTAACCTTTAGGCAACAAAGGAACATCTGCGCCGGCTTCATTAAGAAGGGTAAATCAATTTATTACCAGTCAGCTCTTTTCTTGTGTGATATTTACACGGCACAGGATTCCTTCACAATTTAAGGAAAAGGGTGAAATTCTACCACGAATCGGCAATCTGCGATGCGATTCCTCTCCGTAGATTGAGATCAAAGCTGGAGCTCGTTCTGATGTGCTGCAGTCTCGAAGGTTCCCGTTCTGTATGTCTTTGATACACCTGAAATACCACGTCATAAAATGACTCAGACAGCAACGGCTGATTGATCCGATGGGGGGAAAGGAGGAGTCCAGTTCAACATTATTCCTTCCAGTCAGAAGGTGGTGAAGAGCTGTCAAAGCTGCAGGTGTTTCCTCCACCATGCGAGGAAGAAAGAATGGGAAAAAGAAGGTCTTTGTTTTGTGCTGCATTCAAGCTTCAAACAACCCAAACTGGAAGTGGACCAGAGGTCAAAGGAGAAGCAGACCAAAGCACTCTGCTCACGCAGTTTCTGACTCCGTATGTGATGTCACTCAGGACTGAAGTCAAAGAGAAAACCCTCTCATGGAACAGGGTTTGTTCAAGCTGAACCAAATCTGACAAGTAAAAAAGAAATCACACTGATCGGGTCGAACCAAGTTCACACTAATTGAGCCAAATGCCTCAAATATAAACTCGGCACTACAAGCACAAGGTTTTTGAGTCCCACACCGGAAGAAGAAGAAGAAGAGGAAGAAGAAGAGGAAGAAGAAGAAGAAGAAGAAGAAGAAGAAGAAGAAGAAGAAGAAGA
>JASSRZ010000053.1:18822251-18838709 GCA_032164315.1 Malacoctenus gilli | reverse complement strand
TGGCGAAAAAACACACAACAGAGAAGTTGAGATTCAGAAACTGTCGGAAAACACAGGCAGGTGCTGGGAACTCAAACAAGGTTCCCCCAGATTAATTAGGGGGTTTTCTAATGAATAAAATACGATTATTGTCGCTGGAAACACGCATCCGTGTTTGACATAGCAGGCATTTTTTTCTTCATTCCTCTTCTTAATCACTAACACTCATTTGCATGCAGTCCTCCACGTTCCCCTCATCGTGCTCGAGTTTGAATATGTACAATTTTTTTTGTTGTTGCAGTTATTAGTCCTGCTGGTCAATTCCAGAACATATATGATTGTAGTCGCCGGTGGGTGTACTTTTTTTTTTTTTTTTTGAAGAGGTCAACGGTTTTAGAAACGGGCTTCAAGATGCGTGGCAAACTCAGCACTCCTTTCCACTTACCTGTGTGTTGCCACGGCAACCAAGGGGGGCTATTAGCCGAGGCGGTAAAAGTATAACAATGATCCGAAATATACCCTTTTGGAAAAAAAAAAGGAAATAGCGAGCAGCATGTGGATTAAAGACACCCGTGGGGTGTATGATCACGCATGGCGAAGGTATTTTTAACTGGCGAAGCACAAACACGCCCACTCAAACAATGTATGGACTCGTATGTGCCGGGGAAAACTTTGATACTTTGCCACTTCGTCATCGCTTGTGGCTGACAGGCGGCGCGACAGCAAGCAGACAAATCGCCCATTTGTGAAAGTAATCTGGGAGAAATGAGCCCGATCTATTAACAATCCCGCACGCTGCCAGCCGCCACGATGCAGATTGATGAGGTGGATGGCCGACTAAATAAGCCATCCAAAGCGGGGGAGGTGGCTGAGGATGGCGAGCCAGCCTTGTGTCGTGAAATTGTACCTGTCTAGGTTTTTTTTCCTCTTTTTTTTTCCTGATGGTGGTCAATCTGCACGGTGTCAGAGGGCAGGGTGTGTAATTGGGGCCAGTTGGTAGGAGGCCTTCTGCTCCCCGGCTCTCTCCCAGCTGATGTCTAATAGACAACTCACACACACACACACACGGTTGCGCAAACTTTTCGGTGGGAAAAAAATGTCAGTCAGACGGACAAAATAACACCTTGTGTGCTCTGTAAAAGGTGGAGACAGGAGCAGTCTGGAGGCAGCATTGGGATTCTGCTCCTGACGTGCTGCTGGTGGAGAAGCTTTCGGATGCTGGTTTGCTCGGCAATATGTTTTAGGATGAACTCCAACTTGTCATTGGATGAGATTGGATGGCCATCAAAGCTTCACTTATCAAGGAAGTAACTCTTTTACCGTTGTCTTACTGGCAGAGCATCCAGCCATTATCTATACTCTTCTGTCAGTTGGTGGAAGATGCTCTAATAAGGTGGTTTTCAGCACTTCGGGAAAGAAACGGAAAGCTAGAGAAATGGGTTGAGAAGACGCAGAACGAACTGTTCTGCTCACGCTCATTCAAGGATGCTGATGCATCACAGGTACTTCAAATGGAGGCTCATTGAAATCAAATTCCCTCAATTTGGTGTCTGGAGGGCTGAGCTGAGAATTATTGTCGGAACTGGAGACGTCAGGTTGGATCCTGCTGTTATGAAGCGAACTGACAGCTGGGAGGGAGACAATGTTGTTGTTCCTCATCATGGCTAATGGGACAGATTTCCTGTTACTAACGGAATATTTTAATTCATAGTTTGGTGAACATTTCCTAGTGTGTAAATAATTACATAATTTGGGAAAAGTAACATTGATAGTTAGAATTTTGGTCAGCAGAAAGTTTATTTTTTTCTTTTTTGAATAAGAGCTTTAACATACAACTGGGAACTCCAAATACTTGCGTGTACTGCAGAGGCCCACTTGGGGCACCCTGTTTGTTGACCAGCGTTCAAAGCGAGCCGCCGCCCCAATCGCTGGGTGGTTTCATCCACCGTTGGCTCAGCCGTCCCATAATTGGGCCTGTAAAAAATCAACAGTCTTAATTACTTTCTAGTCTTTCCCCCCTTCTTTTGTGCATATTTTCAGGCTCTCACACATCGCTGATCGCTCACTATCTGCCCCCCTCAAACCCCCGTGACTGTCACCGTGCAGACCCGTCACCCGCCATCTGGCGTGGCGGGCTCACGGATCCCCCGATGTGCTTCCCGTCTACGACGGGACCAAACACTCGTGCTGCTCCTCCTCGAAGGAACGTTAAGAACTTTATCGTGCCAGAAATCTGACGTTTAATCTCACGGATGACACAAATGTGATTACAGATTGGTTCCGTGTGTGTGTGTGTATGTGTGTGTGTTTGTGTGCATGTGTGTTAAGAAATACCACTTCAATCATGCAACTCCCACTGTGTGTAATTGTGTTGCACAAAAAAAGCTGACAAAAGAGGAATCTGCTCCTTGTTTCTTTTTTCATCAGCACCAGTTTCCATTTGTTAAAAAATAAAACAGCCTTTTTTTCCCTCCCTAACAGATGAATCAGGAGAGAAACAACAGTTTATCTTCCAACTGGCAAGCGCGAGCTGTTACTTTATCTTGTAAAACCAAAGATATGTTTGTAAACGGCTCCGTCTGAGGCAGCGGAAACGAGCTCGGAGCGAGTTCCATGCCTGCCAGCTTTCGAGCGTCTTGGCAAATAATGCGACCGCGTTGCTGTGTAACTGTCGCGGATACAGACAGCACCTCTAATCTGTCAGCGACGCCACTTGTTGGGACAACAAAGGGCCTCACAGTGGGATGATGCCGTTTTGGGACGGAATAATGAGACAGTTCGAGGCGGCGAACGGGACGACAAAGACGTGGAAACATTTGGCGGAGAGACTTAAAATTAAACCGACTCAATTTCCCCGGCTTCATTGTTCATCAGCGATCACTCACTACTCGGCGCCGCCTCGCTTTTGTCCGGGCGTCGCTTTTCCCGTACGACCCGTCGCTGTGCCGCGCAAACATCCGGAAGGAGATCGCGGGTCAGTTCGACGTATTGCGATGTACAGAGGTGTCCCAAAGTATCCTTTGGAAAAGACACTCCTAAAGACGCTGACAATTTCTGGAAATCGAACTAATAACGAGAAGCTGGAGATTTCAGACCTCTTTTTGGCACAAATGATACTTTTGTTAGACCACATGTCACAAATGAGCCCATCGAGACCACCAAACGCAGTCTGTATGTAGACGTAGTGGCCCCGCAGGCCATGTCGTGGCGTCCGCTGTGGCACCTCCCACTTTCCACATCCCTGTTCGGGCCCGCGGGAAGCCGACCGGGCGAGGCCCCCTCGGCGGAGCCGGAGCGTGCGTCGGTTTTTTTTAACGCTTGTCCTGACGACACCCCTGGATAAAACAGGACCCACCACATCAAAGGTGACGGGGGAGCGCGCTGACCTTTCCCATTGACCTTTCGCGGTGTCTTCAAACACTCGTGGCCGCGTCATCGGGTAATCCGACCATCGCAGGAGGAGAGCGAAATGATCTCGATGGAGCCACTGATATCTTTACGCGATTGGCGTAATGAAAACAAATAAAAGCAGAAAATGACCAAAAATCAAATTTTGACGATGCAAAGTCACAACAGTCTTCTTCACTGGATGTTTCAATTTGCTTCTCGTTGAAAACAAATCCATAAAGATGACTTGTGTCGAGCTGTTTGCCAGCGTGTTTCTTGCAACTAATTTAATTCTCAGCAACTGTGATATCAGACGATACGTGTTAGTGCGCAAAGTGGGGAAAAAAAGGAGTTAGAAGATGTTTGATTGCATTTCGGGTCAGTTTAAAGTGAAGAAAAAGCAAGTTTCACAACTGGTATTCACATCAATAATTAGGCGCTAGTCGAAGTGACAACCTTCTTTTCCCTGTTTCAATTCAATTTTTGATGGTTTTCCGTCATTAAAGTTTGTAAAAAGGCCTTGGAACTAAATCATGTTACTTTTTACTTCTGGAGGGATATCTGCAATTTTTATTCCAGGATGAATAATTCATGAGCTCCATTCTGAAGCGACAGCGTGCTTTGAGTCGTTGGTTCAGACTAATGCCTGCGTGAAATGTCTTGTCAGCATAAATTACCGTTGGAGCGGGACAGATTACAGATGTTTGGCCCGTGTTTGTTCCCCGCCTTGAAGGGGGATGTTGTTGTTTTTTTTCACAAGACCAAGAATCTGCCCTTCGACTGACTAGAAATTTTTAAAAAAGGGGGAATAAAAGAATAAACGATGTTCTGAACCCAATTGAAGACATCAGTGAGATCATATCATGGTCCGATGAGATGATTATGGTTTTGGCGCTGGACTCGGTTCTACGCTGTGGACTCCTCCCGCGGCAGAGCGGCCCAGAGACGAAGAACCCCATCTCACGTCCCCACTCCATTAACAGCAGATGGCAGCTTCACCTTCTGTGTTTCCTTTGAGCTGTTTGCTGCTTACGAAATCGCTGGCAGCTGCCTCACTTTGATGATATTTTGCGTAGGTGAAAAAAAACAAAACAAACAACAAATCAATACGCGCAAACTGGGGGAGGGATACATTTCCCAAGCTCAGGGCATTAATAACCTCTTAACAAGTCTCAGTCGCCTCAAACGTGATTCGTGGTGAGGGAGAGGAGGAATACTCCACTTCATGAAATAACAAAAAGGAAGAAGAGGAAAGCGAAGGCAGCGGCCTGTCGCTTTCGCGCTGGAGTCGGCGCGCGGGACGGATCCCTCCAGAGTGCGGTCAGCTCCTGTATCCGGCAGGCTGGCGGGCGGGCGGGCGGGCGGGCGGGTTGGACACGCTGTGTAGATAAATTCATAAATAATTCTCTCACAGTTGCTGCCTGCTACAGCTGGCAGGCAGCAGGAGCGAGAGAATCCATCGACTTGAAAAGTACGTCACGGAAGGCTGTGAATTCATTCTGCCATTCTTCCTGTCCCTCTGTTTTTTTTTTCTCCCTCTCCTTCTTCTTCTTCTACTTCTTCTTCCCTGCCATGTGCCCTAAATAGATTCCCCCCCTCTGTGGTCACTTCTTTTTCACGTTTTTTCTCAAACGTCTTCGATGGGCGCTGCCTCACTGTGCCGCCGCCGCCGCCGCCGCTGCTGCTGCATGATTCTTTCGATCAAAGTTGAATGAGTGTTTCCGAGAGACTGTTGTTGTGCATTCTGCTTCATCGTGACACCAAACTGGGGCAACGCGGGAGCGTTCAGGGTCGGTTGGAAGCAGCGCTTGCCCCGCAGCTTTGCCTCGGGTCAACTGTTCGCAACAGGGGTTGCGTTTGACTATAATCACGGAGAGCCCCCCCCCCCCCAGAAAAATGACAATAAATACAGCTGTGAAGGAGAATAACAACGCTGAATGAATAATATTGCAGCGGGGGGGGTGAAGTCTCATTCTTGTTCTCAGAGTCAAGCCATTTTTCAAGCTGTACTTAACCGAATCACAAATCAGCTCCGCGGCGTCGGCGCCATTTCCGAAGGTGATGTAATGGCCTGCTGCGGATGCAAATTCATAACAAACGCTCCCATTTTGCCAGCGATGTTACTGTACGCGCGAGTGTGTGTGTGTGTGTGTTGGGGGGGGGGGGGGGCTTTCAAGGGGAGTCTCGCTATCAAGGCCCAAAAAAATTGTTACGCTGCCACACAGTTTGACTCAGCTGTCACTGCAGCTGTCAGCCCAGGAAACAATGAACGTCCCTGGATATACTTTTTAAGAAAGCGCGCGGCGGCTGTGCTTGTTTCGGGTTTTTTCATTGGCCTTTTTTTTTCCCACACTCGGCTTGTTGTGACGCAGACTTCCACTCGGCTTCAGACGACGCAGCCGGTG
This sequence comes from Malacoctenus gilli, assembly GCA_032164315.1. Taxonomy (NCBI): domain Eukaryota; kingdom Metazoa; phylum Chordata; class Actinopteri; order Blenniiformes; family Labrisomidae; genus Malacoctenus; species Malacoctenus gilli. Next base: position 18,832,938 of record JASSRZ010000053.1, on the reverse strand, counting down.
AATGAAACCAATCCTGATGGAAAAGCAAAGGAGTTCAGAGACATAAACTTCTCACCCACGACATGAAGGGGAGCTCACCGAGCGGGGAAAAAAAACACCACTCTCGTTCTCAACAGTGTTTGAGGTGTTTTTTTTCTTAAAAATAGAAGTATATATCTATGGGTATAAAACAGTGTTAGAGATCAAGGACGCCTGGAGCGCTGTACACGATCAAACTGCGGAAAAACATCATCTGCGCTTAAAGGGGGCTGTGACACAGCAATATAAGCTATTTCGTGTAGTTGGCATGGCTGCATATGTCGATTATCAAGAGATTGGTCATGATTCAATGACATGGGTCAGTGTGGTCAAGATACGCAACTTTACCCAGAGACCAAGTTCACTCAATTTGTGATTGGCTACAACCTCATTTGGAAACCTGCCCAAAACAATTGAAATTGGATGTCATGGCACTTTTAACATACCAAGCACCCAGGCTGAACCCCCCCCACCCCCACCCCGCCCCCGGGACGCACACAGAGGCTGTGATGGAGAAGGTGTCTCTGGGGCTCCTGGTTTCCAAGGTAACTAAGGAGCAGCTTTCAAGTTGGCCCTTCAAGGTCGCTGCCGGTTACTGCCGACAGTTGTCCTGTTAGTCCGGAAGTAGCGAGAATCTCAACTTAAAACTTTAACGTCAAGTGTGTGTTCTCACTGTCTCACTGAACTCCTGTTTACCGGCTACATCTCAGACCCAGATGACTGTCCGTTTACTTTTCTCAGTGCTGTTGCTGTGGTCCACATGAGCGGTTTGTCGTTTGCAGGAGGCTTTTTTGTTGCTGCTGCTTCCTCTTTAATTTGGAATCATGGGTTGGTTTGGTTGGTTAGCTGGTTGGTTGGTTGGTTGGTTGGTTTGTTGGTTGGTTGGTTTTCAGGAACAGAAGCATATACTGCAGATCATAGAGCCCCCCCCCCAAAAAAAAGACCTAAACCCTTTTCATTCACAAAGGCTTATCAGCATCACGACGACCTTTTAATAGAATGACTAAAACTGAAGAAATTGCTAATATGTTTCAACAGAGATCAGCTCTTCACCCTTTATGTATGTGTTTGCAGCATGAAAAGAGAACATTACAAATAATAGTCAATTTTTTTCGTTGTTTCATTCAATCTGAAACCAATTACTGGTTTGGTTTTGGTAGCGACCTCATCTCTACTGGAGGGAAGCTGGAACGACGCTGCAGTCGGCCCGTTGAAATACGGGGCAACAATAAAAGAAGCAACGAAAGCACCCATCTCCCGACGAGTGGGTTAGTTTGTAAGGAAAGAAGGCACAGCACCAAATTACAGTCATCAAATGACACACTGTGTTCATAATGAGCTCTGTCGGAACCTTGTGATTTCTCAGGTGAGGTTGCAGCTCGCTCTGGTCGCGCTTCACAATGCGAGAGCTTTCAGTGACTGCTCGGAGTGCTGCAAAAAAGATCTCACTCAGTAGATTTTACTTGTTTCAAGTCAAACATGATCTTAGCAAAACTAAAATATGACCAAATTACCACAAAGGTCTGCAGTTTCATGTTTTTTTGTCCTATTTCAACATTTTCACTTGTTGCATCAGCAGATTTCTTTGCTTATTTCAAGCACAAAGCAGCTTTTTTCGAGATTTTTTTGATGTGAATTAAGCCCATTAAAATCTTCCAATGAAAAAGAGTGATTTCGACTCTGAAAAAAGCATTAAAATGCTTGAATTTTTAGGTGATTTTGATTCGAACGTGTATTTGAACGAGTGTTTTGCTTCACTTTAGTGTGTCAAACATCACAGAAAGGAGCCACAGGTTTCCTTGGAGGCAATTTGGGAACGTTGCAATGGGGGGGCGGGGGAGTCCAAACAAAAGAGGTTTATTTCCAATCTATCCAGTGCCAAGAATCGACACACACCGTCCGAGATTAGAAGCCTTCTTCGCTCCTAAACCTCTGTCGTGTCTACACCTGTGCCAGATCTTTAACGAGACGGTGACCCAGTTTTTTCTCCGCGACCATCTGGCGACCCGCAGAAATGATCTTTCCCAGGTGGGTCGCAACCTCCGGGATTAGGAACCACTGGCTTTCAGATCTCTGGAGCCGAAGCCTTCCAGCCGGCACATGAAAGCGCCGTGTCGAGAACAAGTGTCAGAGACAAACCCGGGTTTTTAGTCGCTTGTCGTCTCGCCTGTGCCTTTTGATCAAAGTTTATTACCGGGACCGGGTGACACGCCGGCGTTATCGGTTGAACTGCCTCCAGATGAGGATCCGTGGGACTCTCCGGAAATCACACGTGAATTGGCTCAGCGCGGGCTGACTGACAAGTGGGAACCGTCTCTGGGGACTGGGTGCCCTTCTTTTATCCGCCGTCTTTCGCCTTCCTCGTGCGCCACCCATCCCTCTGCATCTTCCGACTCTTTCTAAAAAGTATAATGAAGCAGCAGCCGAGCTGAGCCCATTGTGCGCCGCTTGTGGCGAATTTAGCCCTCGTTTCTCTGCTCTCGCTCCTCTCTTTAATTCCCCCCCCCCACCTCCCCTTTTCTTTTGTGACGGTTTCGGCGAATTGTCCTCCCAGTCAGTTCGGCTTCCGCAACTCACATGTGCGGAAACAAAAGCAAGCGATGGAACAACCTTGACAAAAACTTTGTCTGTGAACACGCTTTGAGAGGCGACGCCGGGAGGTTTCGCACGCGTGTGCCGCCGCCGTTCCCGGCGAAGTGGGATATTTCTGGGAGCTGAATGCGGGAGCAGAAAGACTGTGATTTGGGGGTGTTTTTTCGGAGCAGAAGTAGAAAGAAGATGAAAGCCTTGTCATGCAGAATATTGCTTCCCAAAGACTGGGTGGAGACCCACAGGTGGGAACATCTGGACTTTTTGGGGTTCACCAAATATCAAGAAATGGGAAAAAAAAAGCAGACATTCTGTGTTATTTGTGTTTACATCACGTCTATGTGAAGGTTCAAATATTTTTGTCCAGTTCTGAGAAAAAAACTCAGCAGGAAGTCAGAAAATCCTTCAACAGATTATTCACCTGTAAAAAGGCACAAAAATGATCAGAAATTTGAATTTGCGCTAATTTTCTCCTCTAGTATTCGGAGATAAAACCTTTTGTGAAGTGACTCATGATGATTTACTACTTTCACAAAGTAGTTCCCAAGGGAAAAAAAAAAAAAGAAGCACTGATTTAGTTTTTTCCTGTGATTATTAGAGAACTGCTCAAATTACGAAAGTGAAAAACAAGATTCCTTTGAAAATAAGACATTTCGGGACCTCAAAAGTCAGGGGTGCTTTAGCTAAACGTTCAGCTGCACCAGCGTGATGAACTACCCGATACACCGAGCCGCCGCGTTTACTTTGTAATTCTCTTCATACGATTTGAAACGAAAGCACAGGCTTGTTTAAACAGGTTCAGTGTTCAATGCGCTCCAGCATTCGTCCCTTCCGCAGCGGCCGTCTTCACCAGAGAGCATCTCCATTATTCTTTCAGCAAACTTTTTTTCTTTTTTTTTTCCCGAGCCTGAGTGACTCTTCAATCATGAACGAACTCCGTCCTTGTGACGGCGACAATAAAAGCTTTAAGTTACATCAACATTAGGCTGTGTTCTCTGGAGCTGTGACACATTTGCATGCTTTATTTAGCGCCAGCCAGAGTCTTGACCTCGGCTTCTTCTTCTTCAGGTCTATTGAGAATACCGAGCGGCTTCCTCAAACTCATCCACTCATGCTCGTGCTGGTCGCTCAGCTAACTGGTCACAGCAACACAATCATCTCACTACGATGGCAAAAAAGTTTGCTCTTGTTGTTTTCATACGTTATATTGTGGAGTAATTAATCCTCCTCTCGAAGTGAGAACTGTTAATGACGAGGAAAACTCAATCCTTAAGTTCAGTTTGCACAGCTGCTGCTGGGCAAGTTATCTCCTCCTGCTAATTATATAAAGATAATTAACCTCCCTCTGTATTCGACTTTAATGTCCGCCGATAAATATTGCAGGCTCACACCCTGAACTTAACAAATTTACCGATGCGTGCATGTGTTCGCTTTCAGACGCGGATAAATAATTTGTACCGCAGGCTTTTAGTTGGACACAATTTCAGGAAGAGAGCAGTTCTAATTAATTCCAGTACCATAAGCAACACGGTGCGTTTAATGCCCTCACAACTGGGGATTGGGTCCATGTGACTGGTACCATATAGATACTTGTTTTGGAGCCTGAATTGCCGAATGTCGGAGTGTGACAAGTTGTTTCAAACTGAATCAGTTCGTTTTTACCGAAAAAAAAAGCGCGTCATGAGTAATTTCCCCGATTGAAGTGAAAGCAGTCGGTTGAAATCTCACCATTTAGCACAAACCTCAGATTTTTAAGTCGTCTGAGAAGAATTTCCTCCAGATCAAACCTGCCAACTCAGTTCTGCACAAACTAGATCTCGGAGTGCCGTCGACTAGAAACAAAGCCGGGACACTTGCGGTTGTGCGACGTGCGCTCGGCTGGAAGTGGACTTTGAAAATTAGAGCAGCGACTGATTTCCAGGCTGTGCGAACACGAGCGCGGCAGACGCTGAGGACAGCTTATATAACTTTAATATCGATACGCGCCGAGGTTTTTAAAGCCACAGATTTACTTGTACCGGGCCTGACAAGCGGCGTGTTCCGGCTGATGGCGGCTAATTGCCACTTGTAGCCCATTTTTAGAAGCGACTCGCCTCCGTGGGAAAGTAACCGCAGGTCCCCCGTGTGGGCTTTTCTCGATAATACGAACCTTTGCACGCTGGGCTGTCACCTTGTATAATAACACCTCGTAGCTATGAATGACAACGACTTGGCACTTTTATGATTTATGCAATTCCACAATTGCCCTCCTTTTCATGCTGTCCCTCCGTCTCTCGCTCTCTTTCTCTCTCTCCTTTCTCGCTCTCAGCGGGATCCCGGGAAAGAAGTGTGGAGTCATTATCTTAATGGCGGAGGAGCTCAGTAACTGCAGGGTCAGTATGCGCACGTGCACACGCACGCACACACATGTACACAAGCTGCTCACACATGCAAAGTCCCACAAAGCTACAAAAACAGACATGCGCACACGATTGTAACTTCCAATACACAAATTCATACATGAAAACAGCAGCACAACAATATATGTGTTTAGTGTATGCATTCACTCACACAACACCGATGCAAACTTCTTTAAGAGTCTTCAAGCACACACACACACACACACACACACACACATACAAACAAACACACACACACGCACACACACACACGCACACACACGCATCTACACATTCATACACACGAGCACACCCTTACTTGTGTGCCCCCCATGGAAATTGCACAAAAAAGCCAACTATGATTGAATATGTTTGCATTTCTTCCGTGACTTGGCACTGTAAAACCACACACACACACACACACACACACACACACACACACACACACACACACACACACACACTCGCATGCACGCACGCACGCACGCGCGTACTTACGTGCACAAGCTTGCACAGGCAGCCCAAAAGTGATGGAATATGTTTGCATTTTTTATTCGCCCTGAAACAACCATTGTAAGCTGGCGGTTCTCTCCTCCTCACGCACACACAGGCAAAACGAAGAGACTTGCTCAAAACAAAAGAGCGTTTAACGAGCAAAGCAGACCGTAACCAGGGTGCAAGAGCTGAACCTGCAAACCGCATCATCGAAGAAAAAAAAAAAACCCTCCTCTACCTTCAAGTTTACTTTTACTTTGAAGTGCTCAATGCCAATAATCTTGATGTTTTGTTTGCCATCTCTTCCCACAGCTCCCCAAAAGTGTTTGAAATTACCTGTCAAGACAGTTCGCTGTTGGAACGAAGTGATTTTCTCTTCCAGTTTTGCTGTTCCCCCGCCACCATAATATATTAATACCAGCCAGGCAGTCAGAAACACAGAGAATTTCCTCTGTGATAGTGCATGGGACTCCGTGCGTGCGTGCGTGCGTGCGTGCGTGCGTGCGTGCGTGCGTGCGTGCGTGCGTGCGTGCGTGCGTGCGTGCGTGCGTGGCTTATCTTGGTCGTGTTTACCATTGTTACTCTGGGAGGTCTTTTCTCCTGACATGATCCAAACGCTCTTCAGAAATTTTGATGCGTGTGTGTGTGTGTGTGTGTGTGTGCGCGTGTGTGTGTGTGTGTGCGGGCGCGTGCCAAGGTTTACCTTCCCACAGACGAAACCAACAGAAAATGCTCTCATTAGCTGCATATCTCTCCTTCCATCCGCCCTTCATCGCCTCCTTCCTTCCTTCCTTCCTTCCCTCCTTCCCTCCTTCATCCTCGGCATCTTAACACCGAGGCAGGATAAACGCGGCCCCTCATTAACCGCTGTAACTGTTCATCCATATGTATGAGGCGCTCCCTCTGCCGCTCTGCCTATATTGCACACATCCCGTAATAAAATAAGTTTCTCCCGCTAATAAAACATGTAATTTGAATAAAACAATGGATCGCAATCACTGTAATCTATGCACGCTTTGCTTATTAAATTCTGGCTCACATTTACATCCCCATTATGGATGAGTTGAGGGATTTTTTTCCCCCCTCCGTTCTGCTGCTTATTTGCATTCAGACAGATCCTCAATTTCAAAAGTTCCGGCGAGTTTCGAGTTCTGTTGCAACCTTCTTTTTTTTTTTGTTTGCTTTTTTTGTTTTTTGTTTTTTTGCTGCGTTTATCGGCCAGAGACAAGCTCCGCGAGAAAAAGCCAAGTTGCCGACCAGGAAATGAAATTGCATCAGAATGATTGTGTTGACAGTGTCGCTGTCTCCTCCAGGACATCGCCACCATGCAGCTCTGTGCCAACAAGCTGGATAAGAAAGACTTCTTCGGCAAGTCCGACCCCTTCCTGGTGTTCTACCGCAGCAACGAGGACGGAACGTGAGTGCAGGTGTTTCGGTTGGGGGGGGGGGGGGGCTTCAGTGTTCAATTGGGCCTTAATTCTCAGCCCAAAGCACTTTTATGCCCTTAAGATGTTGGTAATAATACATGAGCATTCGTGACTGCCAGCATCTTCTGCATGTACATTATTCAGATGTTGGGAGAAACTGGAGCCTGGTGCTACAGACCTAAAGGCTGAGAGTGCTTTTGAGGGGTATAACCAGTGAACTTTATCCTATGACTCAATTCCACTGGCCTCTGTGAAATACAGAAGCATTGTCAATGGGAATAACGTCGAACTGATAACAAACTACCTGCGCGGCCTTTGTTTGAGCTGGGGTCCATGAGGGGGACACAGCGTGTCTTCGCAAATATTTGGTGACGGGAAGTGGACTCTGGAAAGGTCACCACCCATCAGAGGGCTCACACAAAGAGGCATGCAATCATACACAATCACACTCCGAAGTCCTGTTTGGCGTTGCGAGAAGGGGGGGCCTTTCAGGAGGGGGCCTGGGCAGTCAGAGGGGTTCATTTTTCAGGAAAACCAGGGTGGTCTTTCTGGAGGTGATTTCAAAACTTGTATCACTGCCAGAGTCATACAACAAGACAACCAGTTTACAGCAACAACTCCTGTGGCTGCTTAAAATGGGACTAAAAGAGGTGTGAACTTGGTCCAACACTGGTGGGAGCATGGCATGAGCATGAGGGTGTGTATAGTGCCTTACTTGAGGGCCCACAGCTCTGGTTGCAGTATGTTAACAAGTGATGTTGAATTTCAAACTTCTACGGACAGTTTGTGCAGCCCCCCCCCCAAAAAAACGTGACCAGTTCTTTTATAGTCGTGAAACAACGCAAGTTGGTGAACATCGTTTTATCCGTGGCCACTGTAGAGCCACGCTGCTGCTTCCAAGCACTTCCACCACTTGGCTCTGAGTGCCAGCCTGAACTGAGCCCCTTCACTACACCTATTTGTGCTGCACAGTGGGAGGCACCAGATGAGTGCGAAGCAGGATAGCTGCTGGAAGTGAGAAAGCATTTGCAAGCACTGTATGGGTAAAAAAAAAAAATCGGTTCTCAAAAGAGTTTTTGGGTGCATTTTGGAGGTTTACACTGAACCTACCCAGTTCAGGCACTTCCACATCTGATCGAACCCGTTCTCTCCCTCTTGAATCTAACAATTTCTTCCTTCTTTGCACTGCTACACCTTTGGGGGGGTTGTACTTCAGCTACAAAGCTCGACCTGGAGTTCTCTCATGTTCACCACCTATACGCTTAAGCGAATACAAAGCAGCCACAAAAGCCCACCGAGAGCTCTTACAAAACTGCCGGGGGGAAACGGAGGACATGTGAACTGGGATCGTTTCGCACGTAGCAGTACGGATGTTCGGGCTCCTTTGAGACCTGGCTCCTCTGTCTTTTCCTCGCAGGTTCACCATCTGCCACAAGACGGAGGTGATCAAGAACACCCTGAACCCGGTCTGGCAGCCCTTCACCATCCCCGTCAGAGCCCTCTGCAACGGCGACTACGACAGGTCAGCCGCCATTCTGGCCGGATTCTGGTCGGAATTCCGTGGCGTGGACGTCGGTCAAATCGGGCGCTCCGGTGTGGTTATCTCCCGAGTCCAGCAAATCCCATGGACCCAAAACTCTCCGACAGTTAGAATCAGAGGCCGGACTGAAGCAGAGAAAAAGAACTTAAGAGCTGATGACAGGCCCTTTGTGTGGATATCCATATGACATCGATGACATCACCTGTTGCTGGGGCGGTCAGAATAATGCCAGCAGTCGGTCATGGTGTCCCAGCGACCAGCGCCGGTGTTATTGAGACTGACTCAGTTTTCACACAGCGCCAGCGTTACACATTGCGATGTGAAACGGTGCCGAGCCGAGCCAGCGTAATGGCCACTTGCAGTGAGGTATGCACTGCTTACAGTGCTGCACACACACACGCATACACACACACACACACACACACACACACACACACACACGTTATCCTCTTCTAGGTTTTTGTGTGCATTCGCCGTCCTTTTCGATGTATACCCCTTAGAAGCAGCTGATGTGCATAACGGCGAGCGATGCGCCCCGTCGGGGGCTGTCGAATCAAACTGCCAGACTCGCTGCTCGGACTCTTATTATCTCATCTGGCAGCAGGAAATGTGGGTGTTGCTTCCAGTCGGTGGAACTGACAGTGACGGCTGCCGCGGCTGGTAATTCTGTACGCGCCCACCTCGGCGAGGAGTTACCGCAACAAGTGGCGGTGCAACACCGTCGCGGCGCCACAGTGCAGGCGGGCAGAGTGCGCGAGCTCAACAGCTGTCGCTATGCCTTAGTTCTCTCAACGGCTCACGTGGAAACCATTGGTTTAATGTGCTACATATGGATGTTAAGCAGCTACACCGCATTGCGTTCAACGCATGTCGGCTCTTCAAAAGGTGGTTTACCTCTTTCACACACGTTTGTTACATTCAGACTATGAAATGCACAGATGTGACTTTATTGCCTCACATTCCCATGCATCAATCTCTGGCAGATTATGCGACAAGTGAAAGCCTCCCAATCGCATGGAAGGTTAATATTTCTTTTTGTGACATTCTGTCGTCAAACTGATGAGAATCGACTCAAAGAGAAGAAAACCAAGCGAATTCAACAGGAATTCAAAGCTACTCCTATTTCTACGTAAAAGAGCAGGATGTTAGAAGTGTTAGCGTCCTCTTTTCGAAACAAAAGTGAGGCAGTGAACGCAACGTCACCCTGGCAAAGGTAGAAAACATGGCTGAGCTGCCGTACCGGCTCGCCTGAGATTGGACAAGTGTAGTTGATGATGAGGCCAGCGAAGGGACCCACATGCATGCATGCGACTAATCTTTTATTCATTTTCCTCTCCTCTGTGTGCGAAATTGATCAATCTCACCGGCGGAACTTGGTCTGAGTGCCGGGTTCACATAACGACCTGTACCCACTGTGCCAGTAATCTTCTTCACCGCGAACGCTATTGAATCAGTAAACGTGTAATTGCTCTCCGAGCTCCCCGGTGCGACGGACCGAAGCGATCTCTCTTTCCTTAATTAAACATTAAGGCTCTTTCTTTTATTGACTGCGGATAACCTCGGAAAAAAAAAATAAGACCCTGTGTCTGTTTCAGGACCGTGAAGGTAGACGTCTATGACTGGGATCGGGATGGAAGGTAAAAACAACCAAAAAACAACAACCACGGCGTCGTCTCGTGCTGCACGTCGACGCTCCCCACATGCTGAGCGTGTGTGTTTTATGTGGGTGAAAATTTTGTTTTGATTAAGCACGCCGCGAGCAGAGAGCTTTGGCAGGCGCGGCGAGATGGAGAATGAGATGTGGATGGAGAGGAAAATTCAGAACAATTTTGTCTGCTGTCTTAAAAAAAAAAAAGAAAAGAATCCCTGTTTATGCTCATCTGACTGTGTGGGTGTTTTTTATTTATTTCATTTTTTTTCGTCTGCAGCCATGACTTCATTGGCGAGTTCACCACCAGCTACAGAGAGCTGTCTCGGGGGCAGAACCAGTTCAACGTCTACGAGGTGAGACACGTCACCGCGGAGGTTTGTTGGTCCTCCCGCAGGTTCGGCCCTGTGAGCAATCTCGGAGCGGGGGAAGGTTGGGGTTTTGCGGGGGTTTTTTGGTCTCTTTCCGGCCTCTGGGTGGCTCTCAAGGGGCCCTCAGAAGCGCTGCGATTCCGGTGATTCAAGAGCAGCATGTAGCTGCTCTCGAAAACCCATCTTCTGCGCCCACTTCATCCAAGTCAGAGTCGCGTGCG
>JASSRZ010000053.1:18809455-18822151 GCA_032164315.1 Malacoctenus gilli | reverse complement strand
CCTGCCACTTTCTTTACTAACTAGTGTCACTTCTTCTTTGTGCCCACTCAGCCTGATTCAAGCAGGATTTAGAGCTTTTACATTGTGTATCTGTAACCAGGCAACTGAAAGAAACCAGCATATTGCATTGTGGGCCGGGGTGTCGCCAACAGGGCAGGAGATCGATAGTTAGTATTACCCTGGTGTCTTTCATTGTTGTGGTGTGCCCGTGTGTGTGTGTGTGTGTATCGGAGAGCAGGTAAGCCATGTTGCAACGGTGATGGGAAAACAGAGCATAAAGTGCCCAGATGTGCCAAGTAAGGCCAAGTAGTGAAACAAAGCCATTCCAGTCTGATGGACCAGAAAATAAACAAACAACTAAGGAAATGAAGTCCCCCTTGTCCAACCCTTCTGGGGTCAGACGTAGCAGGGTGCCGCCTTCTCTGCTACTCCTAATTAAACCACCAAAGTGAAGAATAACGCCGTAAAGACAGGAACACTGGACTCACTAGTAAAAGAAAAAGGACTGAAAAGAAAAGAGAAACAAACGACTTCAGTCCTAATGCAGCAGCAGGTGGAGCCGCTGAAGGGCTCTCACTCGGTAAAAGTCACTTTCACCAGAGCAAGAAGCACAGAGCGACTGGGACTCAGCACCAGCCCGCTCAGAAGGACAGGAAGGATGCAAAACACGCAGCTGAACGGAATCGCAATCGCAACACGACCGTAGCGAGCTCCAGCCGTGGCTGGAGGTTCTGCATTAGATGCACGTGGAGCTTCTCCCAAGACCTCGCCGGTATTTGATACGACTAAAGCCTGTTAATGCTGCCAGGTCCTCCTTTTTTCGATCGAGATTAGATGTGTGAGCGGTCATAACTGGGATCTGGCTATTTATAGTGTAAGTGGGGATGTAAACGATCCCAATACTCCGAGCTGCATGCAAATCCTGTTGAAGATCAGAGTCAGGAATAGACACTTATCTAGGTCACCGGAGTTCATTAAAAACACACTCAGAGTGGGTCAGATGGTTCGGCTGTGCTTACTTTTACACATATACCGTAGATACTGTTACGAAAGCTCATACTAATACTCTCAAGCTCATATCAGTACTAAACCTGAGGCTATTATTTGTTATAATGCCAACACTCAGGCTAATATCCTTACCAGTACTTAGGCTGACACCCATACTAACGCTATTAGCAATATGAATACTGGTACTTATATTCATACTAATGTTCATGCTATTCATATTCATGTTGATATAAATAATAATACTAACGCTGATACCAATTGTAATGGAAATATTATCATTGATACTAATCTTGGCGAAAACAATTAATGCTAATGTTAATACAAAAGCTTACACATAAACTTATTTTCTGACTGATATCTAAACTTATACATAATTGTTTAAAACACATACATAAAATTGACTTGTGCTAAATCCTCAAACATGTACTGGTAAGAATCCTGAAACGGACTGACACTCATTAGTCCTAATGCTGTGACTGAGAGTACTGCAGACTAGGAACTAACGCTACTTTTTTTCATACCAGTAGGTTTAGACAAAGATGAACGTGAGCTGCAATCTGATAGGCTGGGAGAAACCCCACAAGCATTAAATTGTGAATATAAAGTCTGACTTCGTTCCTTAAGTCCACATTCATTTCATCCCAAAATATTAGAGTCTCTCTGAGGACAGCGTTACCAGAACATCCCCTCAAGAAGCAAGACTCACAGAAGCGAGGATGCTGTGAGTCTCCATCGCCTATTAATCAGTTTGCTCTCCCCCCACAACAAAAGGAAAAGGAAAGCCCCCCCACACACACACACACACACACTCACAACTCCCTGTTTGTTGCACTGGAAATAATTGCGTGCTCTTATCGACAATTACTTATTAAACTCTTTGAACTGATAATGCGCCCGGCTTATTAGAAAGCCGCTCGACAGAGGGATACTTTGTTGGAGGCAAACCAATTAATAACGTTACGGCGGCATCGCGGAGAGAGACATCATTCAAGTCTCCCGTAATCGGCGGGGAAAGTTTACTGATCAGATTTGTAATGACGGCGGACGGACGGATGGATTTTCCTCAGCTCTCCTTTACACACACACACACACACTCACTCACACACACACACGGTTAAAATATATATACATATCCGTTTCAGTTCGCTGGCTGCCATCAGGGATCTGATGAATTATTCATGTTCATTATTAAACATCATTCCAAGGAATAAAAAAATCTTGAGGTTTTTTTTTTTTTGTATTTTCTCCTTTTACAAGTACCTCCTCAATCACTAACTTTCTTCCTCCGCCGCCCGCACAGGTCTTAAATCCCAAGAAGAAAGGCAAAAAGAAGAAATACATCAATTCTGGGACTGTGAGTGTGCCCACATCAGCTTTATCATCCTTTCATTTCTTCTCTATTGCTGTTTGATGTTATGTTATATATTCATTTGGCATCCGTACCATCGCCGCTTACATCTGCTTCTTCTTCTTTCTTTCCTTTTTTTTCCATTTTTCCCCACCGTCTGGCCACCTGTTTGTCTTTTTGCCTTCCTGTCTACCTGGCTGTGGTCCCTTTTCCCACTGACTCCCGGTGTGTGTGTGTGTGTGTGTGTGTGTGTGTGTGTGTGTGTGTGTGTGTGTGTGTGTGTGCGTGTGCGCACGCTCACCAGGTAACTCTGCTGTCCTTCAAAGTGGAGTCAGAGTACACCTTCGTGGATTTTATCCGGGGAGGGTGAGTGGAATAGTAATGAGCCTGCTTTCACTGTGGGCGTCAATAGCCGCCATCTTGGTTGTTTGTGGCGTCCTGCATGTGTGTGTGTGTGTGCGTGTGTGTAACGATGCAGGCTTGGATTTTCCCCCGACGCCTTCGTCCGAGGAATTGAAAGAATTCATCCCGGGTCGGAAAGGGTAAAACTTGAAGGAAGTCAGCATTAGTAAATCCCCTCCGTACGCTCCTGATTTATTCAGTCTGTTCACCTTTAATTAAGGGTTCCATTTGTTTGCCCAATTAGACCTTCAAGATGTTGGGGGGAGTGTTGCCATACTAATTAGCCAGTGGTGCAGCAAGCTGATTGAATTGCTGATCGTTGGTGTTGGTTTTGTGTGATGCGCTCTGCTTGATTCCCTCTGTGACGCCCACTCTGTTTGCTCCAGAACACAACTGAACTTCACGGTGGCCATTGACTTCACCGCATCCAATGGTGAGTCACCACCCGGCGTATTAAAGCTGACCACCCCCTCGAGTTCTGAAGACCTTTAGATTCAAATGAAACGAGACACGTGGCCTTTGACAGCTCGTGAGATTTTTGTGATGTTTTGTTGTGTGTGTGTGTTTTTTTTTTTTTTAAAACCTACCCGTAAAAAAAACACATCGAAGTGTGAATTTGCTGTTGGCAATGATGACATTTGTCTCCCTGCTACCTTTGTTTTGATGACTAAACAGTCAAACCATTGGATGGCAGGTTTCATCAGCCAGAGGAAATGTATTTACAAGTTAATGTTTCCTGCTGCCTGTGAGCATAAGTGTCGAGCAGAAAGGTGGCCGTGGCCTTCGCTGAAGAACTAACTCAAGAAGCCAGCCGTTCGCTATACAGACATAACTGCATACACCAAGAAGATGCAGCGACATCTTGCTGAACTGAATTTTTATCAGCGATTCTTTTATTTTCCCCTTTTTTCTGCTCCACTGGAAGTTAACGCACATTCGACATTACAGAGTAATGTCTCATCTGCTAACGAAAATAGCATGAAAGTGCATCCCTCTTATGTTTCCACAGCAAATGAATCTGAGGCTCATCAGTCTCAGATATTTTTAGAATAAAAGGGAACGAATAAGAAAAAATTGTACTTTTGAAAGAAAATGGTTGAAAACATTTTTTAAGCACAGCAATCAAAAGTAAAGATTATGAGGATGCAGAGAGACGATAGAGCAAAGTGAAGCTAAGATATGTTGCTCTGTTGATCAGTGACGAGTTACAGTATAAACACTGACTTTCCTATGTTACCATAATTTGTGTGACAGCAGTGAGTCATGGACTTGCTTGGCTAAAAGCATCTTTTCATATCTATAACTTTTGTATTTTAACTTATTCTACTTTGTTACTATTAATTCACCTACATTTTTACCTCTTTTATTGTAATTTCAGCACTGTGGGGTCTCTCAAGGTGATGCAACAGGCCCACTGATGTTTCCCCTTTTCAAACTCCGCATCAAAATGCAAAGTGCAAAATAATACAAGGCTAAAGGAAATCGTAAAAAAAAAACCCAAACCAATTGCATTGTTCAAGAACATGCAAACAGGAGGATTCAAGTAGAAAATGTTCTCGTCAAAAGTTCAACTGGGTGGAATTCCTTCCCATTAAATCACTTCCTGTAGTCTAAAACCCATAATTTCCTCCCCCAAGCATCACTTTTGCTATTACCACAGACAATATAGAGCTTACTTTGTGAATATGCCACTCAACTGTCCCTTTCCCCTTCTATAATGTAACGTCTCTCTTCATTTTTCACGGCAGCGCCACACTTGAACTCGCGGCGGCGAGCTCGCCGCCGCCGCCTCGAATAGATTGTTACGTTCAGGCGCTGATTTTCACATGATGGAACAGGCAGTCAGCCGTGCAAGGTGCGTGCGGTATGGCGAATGTGTTTGGTATTTCCATGGCCGGAGGAAAATGGGACACCTGCGGCGCGGTTGGAAGCTCGATGGGATTAGGGAGGGTGGGGGCGTGCGGGCGTGCGGGGAGGACGAATGCATAATAAGTGTGTGTTAGGTGCGCAGAATCTACCGCTGCTAATCAAATCACCCCCCTCCTGTCTTCCCCTTCAAAAGGAGGGCACTCCCTTTAGAGTAGAGGAGAGATTTTGAGACCACCTTACCCCCAAGGAGAGCGATGGCATTCAGTCGCATCACGCGTGCATACGTGAGGCGCCAACGAGGCCTGAACAGCTGAGTCCTTGCTATAATCCTGTTTATATGATTCTTTAATGTTAAAGGGGGAAAAAAAGGCTATCTTTGTTCCTCCTCTCCATATGTCAGGTTTCACTGATGCAGCTGCAACGTTCACATAATTTTTCAGGGCTGCAGTTTGTCCCCTGTCGCAATAAAAAGATGAAAATGCTACATGAGACTTCGAGAAAAACCCTGAAACGCAGAAACGAGGCATAAATCTTTTCTGGGCATGGGTGATTTCTTGCTTTTCTGCAGGAGATACGAATCCCTGTCCTCTATTGTCCACCTCATCTTGTTATATATGTGTGTGTGTGTGTGTGTGTGTGTGTGTGTGTGTGTGTGCCTCTGTCAGGTAACCCATCCCAGCCCACCTCCCTGCACTATATGAGCCCCTACCAGATGAATGCTTACGCCATGGCCCTGAAGGCGGTGGGGGAGATTATCCAGGACTACGACAGCGACAAGCTCTTTCCTGCCTACGGCTTCGGCGCTAAGCTGCCCCCCGACGGCAAAATCTCCCACGCGTTCCCACTGGTAAGACCACACACTTGCACACACACACACACGCGCGCATTTGAGGCACGTACGCACCCGTGGCGGGGTGGGGCCTGGACCAGGAGATGGAGCTGCGGCAACAGCTGGTCGCACAAGTTTAGAAGTTGGCTCATCTGCCTGCCAGCAGGAATCTCCCAGCATCCCCCTCCACTTCCTCCTTGCGGCCCCCCTGAGGGAGGAGGGCAACCAGCGAGAAACGGCTGGATGCTGATCTGAAATCAAGCCAAGGCTCTACCTGTGACACTGTGTGTGTGTATGTGTGTTGCATGTTTCCTAAGCGGCAGGCGTGCATACACACAGAGAGGCCAGCTTTAGAGACAAGTGCCTGACGAGAATCAGCAATTAGTCTAATGTACAGAAAGTTGAGGAGTCTCACTTGGGCCAAACAACTTTTTAGGGGCAAAGCAACCTTCAGATATCCTGTAAATGTTCCCCTTGTGTTGGTGCATCTCAGAGCACATTTTCACCCTCGCGTCGTGTTTTTTTATGGTAATGCCGCCTTGCGAGTATTTTGGTGGTTCACTTTCACTGCTAATTCTCTGAGCATTGCAACCCCCCCCCCCTCCCATGCTGCATTATGACCTCTCTGAGGACCAATTAGGGTTTGCAGTTACTCGTTTGGAAAAGTGGCATTTATTTTTCTTGTTAGTCTTGCACAATGCAAAGTCATGCTGAGTGGCTGGATTGAATCCCCCCCCCCACCACTACCACCAACCTCATTTGGACCCATATTTAATGCTGCGGATGCTTCTTCCTCATAACATAGTGCGATGTGTGGGTATTTTTTGATGTCATATGAAGCATTCTTGTACTCAGACTCGTCACCTTTCACTAATCATGAATCCTTTCTTGGAATAATTACTGTCAATCGTTTTCATCCTTGTGTTTTATTTTGACGTCTCCTCTCCTTCCAATTCCATTGTTGGTCTGCTTCAATGACAATAAAGCTCTTAAATGAATACCTTTTTTTTTTTTTTAAAGACTTCACTCTTAATTCTAATAGCGAGCTAACTTCAGTCCCGTCGTCTGATCACACCACCTTCCGCTGCAACTCCGACATTCATTCATCGGGGAAAGAAATCTTGTGTTTAATTGGGGTGATTGTAAGGTTGGAGGGGTTTGAGGGCGAAGCTTCTCTGAGGGGGGAAGTAGGGAGTGGGAGTGGGGGCAGGGGGGGTGTTCTTCTTCCTGCATTTTTCTTTGAAAACTTTCGTCTTAGAACAATAGAATAAAAAAGAAAAATCCCCGAAGTTTCTTCATTAAAACCACAGCGCTCACGCTGGGTTTTTTTTCAGCGCGTAAAGGAGCTTCTTTCTCCCTCTTACAGTTCCTTTTGTACAGTTGCATTTACACCATGACATGCCATTGCATCACTCAGATTCGCTCCGATTGTCGAGCCCAGTGTGGCTGCCTGACACACTTTTGGAGCAGCGAGTCCCAACCTGGGAAGTGATCACAGGAGAGGCGCCAAGCTTACGCCGCTCTCAGGTCAGAAAATCACGCTTGCTCAAAAGAAAAGAGAAGTCTGTAGTATTGAGACCAGACTAATTAATGTGCCAGTTGTTTTTTTACTTCTCAAAGCTCCTTGTTTCATGTGTGTATTTGTGTGGATGTTATGCATGTTTTTTTCAAGTTTTGGTGCGTCATCATTGGAAACAAGTATGTTTTTTACTAAAGCCACCTTCAATCTGTGGCAGTTTGACAACTAACACTCTTTAAGTCAACAGTTTACTTCCTTACTTTCGAGGCCACCATGATGACACGTGAAAAAACCCAAGTACACATCCCTAGATGACTATAAAACTCCAGTTCCCAGCCAAACACCACACATTCAAGCTTTCCTGTGTAATCTCCCTTTGATAACTAATTTAGTGTCTAATTATCCATTCACTGGGCCCACTCTGCATCTGTTGAGAGCCCCCCCCCCCAGGGAGACAAGCTTCCCACTCTGAACACCTCTGCCGAGGACCTCGGGGAACGCTGAAGTTCTTCCTCCGTGCCGGGACGCTCCAACTCCTCTCTGCAGAGGAAAGGGAAGCAGCAACCAACTGGCTGCTGTGGCCAGGGTGAAATATGGAACACGTCCTTTAAGAGTATCATAACAATGCGACTTCAGAGGGGTTTTGTCAGAAAATAAACAACTTATTTATGGATGGATGGCTTTTCGAACTTGTCATGGAAAACAACCCAAAGAATCATGTAGAGTACAGCCGTGTAGAGTGGAGTCATAGGCATGAGGAGAGAAGAACCACAAGAGTCACATTGTCGATCGATCGCAAATGGTGGCGGCTGTGGCCGAGCGGCTTCCTCATCTCAAGGTTGGTGGTTTTCGATCACCCCCCCACCCCCCCAACCCCCCACCCCCCTGTCCATGTAGCCAAGCATCCTTGGGCAGGACTCTGGACCCCCTTGCTCCCACTTTGAATCGCAGCCTTCAGCACTTGTGTGCGAGCATCTGAGTCATCGCCGGAGTGTGCAGGGGAACGCGATCACTGAAAGCGTGTTGAGACTGTTCAAACAGCACAATGTGCGGTGGAAGTGAAGTTTGATTACTAATTACTTTCAGGAAGAAAGGCCTCAGAGGCAGATAGGCGAAAGAAGCTGTTTAAATAGAGGGCTTTATCAGGGGAATGCAAGAAGTTGCGTTTATTTCTAACTATGAATTGTGAAAACATAAATAAATTGGACCAACTCTCAAAACGAGCATAAAAAAGGCCAGATTTCACCAGCCTCCCGGGACGATCGGAGCAGCCATGCTATCGAGGCTAAAAGCCATTATATCTTGGCTTCTGCCTCTCGGGCTCTTCTTTCATTAATGCAGCTGCTGTCTGTCAGAGCACTTTATCGGACTCCGATACAATGCGACCGCGAGAAGAGCTCATTAAGAAGGCTACAAGGTTCCCCTCACCTTCCTTTTCAATATTACACATTAGCGGGTCATACATCCTTGTTAGCACGCCCTTGACTTCGCCTGTGTGGTCTCCGACTCGACGCGGCCAAAAATGCACCTCCAAAGACTGATGAAAATCAATGCTTTGTGTGTTTTGAGTGGTCCGCTCACAAAGTGGTTAGCACTCCTTATGAACGTGTTTGCTCAATGTGATGCTTTAGGAATCCTTCCTTGAGTCTTTGTTTTCAAACCTTCAATGAAACTTGGGCGCTGCGAAGATTTATTGGTTAATACGCAACTTTTGCTGGCCGGGCCGCAATAAGCGTTCCACGTGTGATTCAAGAAATGGCGGTTATTGCGCCTGTTAATCTCCCCGCCGCCTCGGCTCCGACACTCTGTCTGCTGTCTGTTTGCAGAGTGCTGATGCTGATAATCCCAACTGTGTGGGCATCGAGGGAGTGCTGGAGGCCTACTTCCAGAGCCTGAGGACAGTGCAGCTGTACGGACCCACAAACTTCGCACCTGTCATCAACAAAGTGGCCAAGTAAGCACCAAAAAAAAAAATCCTGCCGTCTTGATTGAACTCGTTTCGCCCCTCGTTTGTTTCCTTCCAAACCTGGGGGATATTTTGGTTAATTTTGTTATTACACGCTTCGATCCTATTTTTTGGGGGGGGGAGGGGGGGGCTCGGGAGCGATGAGTCATGAACAGCCTCTTCACCAGATTAGAGATTTAAAGATTTATTTACGAAAAAATCGGCAGCACGCGTGGGTAAGTCGACGCACGCAGGATTAGGGAGGGTTTCGCCTCCCGACAGCTAATAATCGCCCCCCCCCCACCCCCACCCCCACCCCTCCGTTCTGCGTCAAAATGTCATGTCAGAGGAGTGATGTTTGAGGAGCGTTCGCCGGGTTATTTTTGGGGAGAGGGAGGAAGTTTCTGTGAGGATCACTGGACTGGAAATAGCACAATTGCAGATGTCAAGGAACATCTTCCTCCTGCTGACATTTCAAGGGATTCTGTGCCGTTCTCATGAATATTGTTTGGACGGCGGCCCCGCTTTGATTGCCGTGATTCTAAATTAAGCCCGTCTCATGAATTAATTCAATTTATCCAATTTAAAACAGACTCCGAGGACAGTGGATCCATCTTTTTCTCTTATCTGATCCCACTAAAGGCAGGCGAGATCAACCAAATAAAGGAGGTCACCACCGTCATTTGATATGCAAAAATATTCCTTGTGCCAAGGAAAGAAAAAAACTTCTTCAATAACTTGCAGCCATATCGTGGCCCACGCTGCGCGATCGCAGTTTAAGACATCATGTTTCGTCTCACTTTCAATCAAGAACTTTTATTTTAGGCTTCAGCTCAGTCCCGAACTCTTCTTCACGAGTCAGACTTTTGTTTTTGAGGAAGCAACGACAACCGAGCGACGACTCCCAACCCGGTGTCGAGGAGACACGGCTCAATCTTGCACGGTGTGTCTGGGAGCCATTGTGCCTCCCACAGTAAAGCTTTTTTAAGCCTCCCTGAATTATATATACGTTTATGTTTATCTTTACATCACATTACGAGGAGTTATATTTCCTGACCTAGTTGTTTGGAAATATAAATAATTTATAGGATGAAAAAAACATCAGAGGGATAATATGCTGGGGTGACACATATAATCTGTGATTTCTAAAGGACAATCATTGATGTGGCAGTGATACTCAGTTCCTATCTTGTGTGAATTTACATGTGAGGTGTTCCTAGAGGTTGTTTTTTTTTTTTTACAGCAAGCATGTTGTAAGCTCGTTCTTCCCAGTTTCATTTTTTAAAAATGTCTGTTCCTCTCTTCAAGATTCTTGTTCAATCTAACACGACTGCAACAGTTCACAGGCGGAGCTGTCGAGCTACCACATTATTGTCGGCCGTTTCTCCAACACTAACCGGGCTCGTTCTGAGGCCGGCACTGCCCTTCCCGGACAGATACTTTCTCTTCGTCCGGTGCGAAGTTGAACGAGGTCTTGTTTGAAATGATCCCTCTGACCGGACCCCCCCCCCTGCCCCCTAAAGAGCTGAGGAAAACAGCTGCCTGCCGGCCTCCCCCTTCCAGAACAGAAAGCCCTGGACTTATTAGTCCAGCTCCACCCGTACACCGGCTCCCGGTGAGCTATAGAATAGATTTCTCCTGCTGGTCTACAAATCACAGAATGGTTTAGGGCCAGAATACATGAATGAGATATGAACCCAGGGGAGAGCTGAGACTTACAGATTCAGGTCACATGGTAGAGCCCAGGGTTCAAACCGGGAGCTTTCTGCCGCGATGCTGCTCTGAAGTGGAGCAAGCTACCTCAATACATCGCATCGTGCCCTCTTTATTTTTTCGATGTTTTCCCCTTTTTTTTGTCTTGTACCTGTCTGGTGCTGACTGGTGCACAGGATCAAAAGCAGTTAGCTGTCGGCTCCACTGTTCGCCGTGCTTGTCTTCAAAATAAAGCAGGGTTGATGAAATGAGTACGTGGAGGAGACGAAAGAACAAGGCAAGAAGGAAAAAGCAAACGCAACCCCACAAATCTGATTCGTACAGTGAGTCTGAACGCCGCAGATGCCCCACAGGTGCTGCGAACGGAGCCAGATGTTAATGTCACTTCCGCCGGGACGTCTACCGTGAAGCTGTCAAGAGGAATGGCTCAACACCGGGAGTGATGGCTGTGCCCGTCCTGCAGTGAGCAGGATTTGAACCGGTGAACTGGCAACGATGCCGAACACCAGACTGACAGATACTTCGACTTATACTTCTAAACATCGAATTGATACTTAAAAATGTTAAAGAGCAGTGATCATCTGCATAGAAAGAAATTGCTGTTCGCTGGGTTTTCCTGTCTTGGTACTATTTATTTTGTGATTGAGCGGACGTTGGGCTTAAAAGAAAGGGATTTATTGATGTATTGGCGACAACTAAACAGCTGAGATTAGGCACCAGCATGCAGACAGCTCTTAGATAGTAACGCTCATGAGTGTTTTAAGTTTCTATGGCAACCAGGTCCTGTTGATTAGGGCTGATGGCTGCAGTACGCAGATGGTCCTTTCTCCTCCTGTCATGTGGAGGACTGAGTTTGGTAAGATCCAACGAAGCCCCCGCTCTCTGATAAACATGGTTTTAGTGAGATAGTAACAGTATTGCAGACAACAGTTCTCAATAATGCTAATGGCAACTTCTGAGCCTGGGAGAGGGATGAAAAGTCCCAGAAATTCCTGTGAGGTCTCTTTCTCTCCCTCCCCTCCCCAGAACCACAGCTGGCTTACCTGGTGGTCCAGCTGTTCTGACCCCCTGGTGGAAGGCCTTCACGTGGTCCACCACTCACCAACGTAACAAGGAGAGACATTTGGATGGAGAATGCCATTGGGCGCAGCTCCCCCACCTCTTGAATTGCCGCCTCTGCTTCCTTTTGTTATTGTTGTCATATTAAACAGAGGTTAGTGGTTTTAGTGACCTGTCAAATTAATTCACGGCAGTAGCCTGCTTCAATTAGGTCACTCGCGGGTGATTTCCCATGTGAGGCGAGTGCGGAGCAAGGAGGCGATTTGTTATCGTCCTCATCCAAATTGGCTAACATGCACAGTAGAATAAAAAACTTTGGTCGAGTCTCCGATATTCCACTTTAATTCCTCCCAATAACAGTCGTCTTGGTTGGAGTATTCTCCAGGTGCTCGAGCTCTGCTCCGCGTGCGACACTTTGTTTACGAGCGCAGTGTCATCCCCCCTCTGGGGGACGTGGAAATCTTTTCATTATCCCAGAATTTCCGTGCGCGGGCTGAGGCGTGATTTGCATTCGCAATCTGATGTGCCATCAAATGTTCACTACTCTTATTACAAAAGGCAGGGTTTTATTTTTTTCTTCCCGCAGCCCTGTTTTATTTTAAGCACCCATTTAGTTTGTCGGTGGGCATCGAATGCTGACGATGTAAGGTGGGTTAAACAGTCTGTTAAAAATAGAAAAATGACGGAGGGGAAAAAGAAAAGAACTGATTTCGTCGCCACAGGCAAGTCTGATGGTTTGGTCGTGATAAAATGTGGAACAGGCAGATGTGGCGCCGCAGTGAATGCTCCCTTTTTTCCCCTGGCTTTTATGACACACTGTGTACGACGAGAAGGCACAAAAGTTAAACAGAGATCACCTATTGACCAAAAGAAAGAGAACAAACCGGCCTATCTGTGCATTAGGCGACGGTCCCCTTTCTAAAACCTATAATGTACACACACACACACACACACACACACACACACACACACACACACACACACACACACACACACACACACAC